>JASPKZ010007418.1:1112500-1432500 GCA_030220185.1 Diploptera punctata | reverse complement strand
ACTCTGAATTATGGTTTGATATATTTGTAATTTTGTATTTTTTTGTAATAATCTTGCTCCACCAAACAGAGTTTAAAGCATTTATTGCTTGTTTTGTTTGTGCGATTCTATTTTTAATTTCCACTGTGTTACCGCCTGAATGGTCTAATTTTGTTCCTAAATAAGTGCATTCAATACTAGGTTTTAGTTCTTCTCCATTGTTGAAATTTATATTTTCTATTTCTTCTCCTATACACAGATATTTAGTCTTCTTCTTCTTCTTCACTTCCTGGTTTAGGCAAGAGTTGCCTGTTCCGTCTTCACTAATAGATCTAAGACCATCTCTTCCGAGGGACGTCCGACATCTCTTCTTCCTCTTGGAAAATAATGGAAGATTTTATTTGGTAATCTTATTTCTTCCATTCTTTCTACATGTTCTTTCCACTGTATCTTGTTGTTAAATATCGTTTCTTTTATGGAGTAGATCTGCAGTTCTTCACGGATATCCTCGTTTCTTATCTGGTCCATTTTAGTGCAGCCTTTTACTCTTCTTAAAAATTTCATCTCGGCTGCTTGGATTTTACTTTCTTGTTTGGTAGTGGTAATCCAAGATTTCCACTCCCTTACAAAAAGACAGGGACAGCCATTGTTTTTTAAAATTTTATTTTGTTTTTGTTTTATTGTCTTTATTATTCAATGTTTCTATTTATTGTACCACAAATAGCTTGACACTGATGTTTTTTTTTTTTGTGTTCAATATCTTTAATCTTTATCATACCATAGCTTGATGTCACATCCTAAATATTTAAAGTGGGATACTTGTTCAATAATTTCGTCTCTAATTACTATTTTTGCACGCAGAGTATTTCTTCCACAAAAGGCCATTACTTTTGTTTTACTTATTGAAATTTTAAAATTATAATCGCTACATATTGCATTTAGTTTGTAAGCAGCCAATTGTAACAGATCATCATAGATATTTAGTTTTATCTACATTTATATAAAGTCCCCATTTTTCATATTCTTCTTTTAGTTTTTTTATTCTATTTCATCGTGGTCTTGTGCTATTAATACCAGGTCGTGTACAAAGTTGAGTGAATAGCGTTTCAACGAGTAATTAAAATTTATTAACCTAGTTACAAATTATTTGTAAATACATTTTATTCCTCTATAGTTATGACGAGGTTCAACTTCAATTTCTGCTGCATAAATGCAAATTAAGTTGTTTATTATATTCTATTATAAAACTCTCCATTCAAGAAAGCAACAGAATAAAAGGGGAGAAAAAAGTGTTTAGAATTTAAAATACTTTATTCTAGAAGTAGGCCTACATATATTTAATGATAGGCTATATCCATACATATAAATGATGTATAAACCAGTATCATCACTTATTTAAACTTTTTCAATTTTTCAAACGTTTTTCTACAATTAAACGTTTCCCATTTATGATTAATATTTGTGTATTTTTAAATTTTATTTTTCTTCTTCTTTTTCGGCTTTCCCCCACTTACAGGTTTGCCGTCTTCAGTTTCCATTTATCTCTCATTCCAATCTCCCTCCTCCAAATTTCTATCATCCATTATAGTTCTGACGTAGGTTTTCCATTTCCATCTTGGTCTGCCACGTTTATTTCTTCCAGGGGGTGACCATTGGTATATATTATTTTTGGCCCATCTTTTCATTTTCCATTCTTTGTACATGGCCATACCATTTAAGTGTTTCATTTTCACCGCAGTCAAGTAACATTGGGCGTGGTTAGTACTTGGATGGGTGACCGCTTGGGAACACCACGTGCTGTTGGTAGTAAATTTTATTTTTGATAGAAAAAAAGGACAACCGAAAACATGGACTCTTATTTTAAGGGAGGAAAGGAGATTAGGAGATATTTGAAGATAAAGTTCTTAGGAAAATTTTTGGACCAAAGTGAGATGAAAAGACAGGTGAATGGAGAAACTGCATAACAGTGAATTACATGGTCTTTATAGGAAGCCAGAAATAATGAGAACAGTTAAGTCTCGTTGACTGCGATAGGCAGGACATGTGGCACGAATGGGGAATGAAAGACGTGCATGGAAGCTTCTTGTAGGAAAACCAGAGGAAAACGCCCAGTTTGTAGACCTAGAATGAGGTGGGAGAATAATATTAACTATGATTTGAGGGAAGTAGATTATACAGGGGATGATTGGAAAACATTAGCTCAGGATAGGGATATATGGAGAGTTTATGTCCGCGTGGCCATGACCTACGGGTTCGATAGTGCCAGTGAGTTAGTTTAGAAAAAGACATGTAGACAGACACATGATGGAATTTGGAAAACCCCTAATTGATAAGAATCAAACTCGGGTCCTTGGACAACTCCACTTCGACAATTAAATGGATAAATAACTAGTAAAGCAAGGCCTGTACTCATGTCCAGCAAAATGCTGGGTCGACGGATGAGATGAAATGAAATCATTATTGAAGGTTTACACTATACAAGTATGCCAGGTCATCAGTCCTGTCACAACATTACAGGGCAGATGAAATGAAATGGACAACAAGAGTATGGGTAGGTAGTTGTGGAATGAAGTTTCTGGCAGGAGAAAATGGGATAAACCCCGAGGAATCTGTCCGGTCTCCGATTCGTCCAATAAGAACCCTCAGGAAGTGGCCTGGACGTGAAATCGGGACTGAGAGTGGAGGGTGAGGGTGTAACTACTTATGCCACGAAGCCCCCTTATATACAGGTAAGTGATATAATAAAGTATTATGAAGGACAATAACTTTATAATTTTGGGACAAAGGTATATTCATTGAACGTAACTGCCATAACCTTCACTTTGTAGCATAAATACTCCAAAGTTACTGGTCAAACCCATATAATAATAATAATAATAATAATAATAATAATAATAATAATAATAATAATAAGGCACAATGATATTGTAAGATATGCAACCTGGAATGTCCGAAGCATCCATGAAAAAGAAGAGGAACTAGACAGTATATTTAAAAATAGAAACATTGATATTGCAAGTAACTACAGAGACTAAGAAGAAACTTAAAGGAACGAAAGAAACACAAAATTATGTACAAATATATAGCGGTGTCGACAGGAAAAACCCATGGACAAGCAGGAGTAATGATTTGGATTAATAAAACCATAAGAAATAAAATTCAACACTACACTTACTGGAATGAAGAATATTAGAGCTTCGACTGAAAATAAATAGAGGTAATTTGACAGTTCTTGGTGTATATGCACCAGAGGAAGGCCGTGAAGAAGACAATGAAGAATTTTATAAAATATACAAGAAATTTATAGCAAAATTAATAGAAATGATTACATTCTCATAATAGGAGATTTAAATGCCAGAGTGGGCAATGCTCAAGTCAACAATAATATTGGAACATTTGGCGAACCAACCAGCAATAAGAATGGGACAAGATTAACAGATTTTGCTATCTACAATGAACTGAAAAAAACGAATACCTTTTACAATCATAGAAACATACATAAATATACCTCGGCATCGTCAGGACTCAAAATCAATCATTGATTATTTCATTGCAAATAATAAGATTTTTAAATTGTTTCTCGATGTCAGAGCCTACAGAGGATATGATATTGGTTCAGATCACTACCTAGTAGAAGCAAGAATAAGATTTCCACCAAGATGGTTAAAAAGAAGAAACAACACAACAGAGCTTAGAACAAAAGTACAAGGTAAAATTATTTTATGATGACAGCATTAAATGGTTATATTCGAGAAGAATTCAGCAATATATGGCCTACAACTCCAAAAAGTAATGATGTCGAAGAAGAATGGAAAAACATTAAAATGATAATTCAAAATGCAGCTAATGAAACTTTAGGAAAAGTAATATAACAACAAAGAAGAAATAGAACTCTAAAAATCTGGGATGATCAAATAAAACAATTGATTGAAGAAAAAAATGCAGCTTATAAAAAATATTTGAACACAAAGAAAGTAGAAAATGAAAATAGAATTCAAACGCTGTAGAGCTATTGTTAAGAGGGAAATAAGAAAGAGACATAGGAAAAACATGGTTAAATTTTGTTACACATTTAGAATCAGATTTGCATAAGCTCCAACCTAATGCCTTCAAAATATTAAAACATTTGAATAAAGATATTAAAGAATCTACCAAAATTAATTGCGGAGTAACAAAAGAAGACTTTTTCAATTATTATAAAAGTTCTTTTGGGACTGACAATAGCTATGAAGATACACATTTTCCGAAAATAATAAATGAAGACAGATTCCATTAATATTAATTGGAAGGAATTTGAACAATAGTTTAAAGAAATACAAAAAATGGGAAGGCCAACTGGCACAGATGGCTTGAATTCTGAATTGTACAAATATGCAGGCAAACAAGTTCCATGAAAGACTGTTGTCCTTATTTACTAATATATTCAAAAATGCAGATATACCACAAGAATGGAAGACAAGCATTGTTATACCCCTGTTCAAGAAAAGGAGACAAGAGAAAAAATGGACAAACTAATAGGGGAATCAGTTTGTGTAAACACATGCTACAAAATTTATGCAAAACATTTTTTACAAATTAAATGGAAATTTGAAAAGTTTCACATCAGTGAAAAAATTCCTTATGGAATGTCAAAATGGATTTAGGAAAGGACTATCTTGTCATTGATTCAGCCTTTTCTGTTAAACTATTGCTTGAAAAAAGAAGAGAATTCAACTGAGAAACACATTTTGCTTTCAATAGATTTTGAAAAAGCATTGAACACAGTCAAGAGATCAAAACCCTTAATATATTGAAGACAGAAATATACCAAATTTACTTCGGCATTACATACAAAATATTTACAAAGCACAACACCATGAAGATAAATTAAATAACAGATTTTCTGAAGAGGAATTATAAATCGTGGTGTGAGACAAGGCTTCCCATATGCCCACTATCCCCAACACTCTTTGGCAATTATATCAAGCAATGAAGTAATATGTTTCTGACAACAACAACATATAAATTTGGACATACGAATATCAGAAAATAGAAAATTAAAAAACACCCCTGTTGCAGAGCAGATGACCAATAATAATAGCAAATTCCGAGATAATCTACAGAAAGGTCTGTATGAACTTTAAACCAAATTACAGAAGAATATGGATTAAAGAATATCTACCGAAAAAAACAAAAATATGGCATTTCAAGGTGTAGATCCTTGTCAGAAGTAAAATTGTAACTGGACAATTAAAATTTTGGAGCGGTGAATAATTTTTACATATCTAGGATGCAATATCTCATATGAAGAAGAAAAGGAGAAAAAGGATTGTAAAGCAAAAATATCTAAATTTTTAAGAGATTTTAAGGGTTATCAATTCTATCTTCAAGCCACAGTTAGTCCAAAAGCACATTCAAGGGACTGAAAGTCGAAAAGTGTATAAAATACTGGCTCTTCCAACTCTTTGTATGGTAGCGCAGTATGGACGTTGAAACAGAAGGATATACAGAGACTTAGATCTGCTGAAATGAAGATATCTTCGGAGGACTGCCGGATACCACATATTAGATCACAAAAAAAATGAAGAATCTTAGAAGCAATAACATGGAATCTTTAGAAAAACAAATTTCTGATTATAAGTCAAAGATGGAACAACATGTTTCACATCGAATGGAGATTCAGAATACCCAAAACAAGTTAAGTATCAACTGCAGGAAGAAGAAGGACCAGGACGTCCACTCAAAAGACTTCTGGTATGGTGTTTCTCTGAGGCCGACGGAAACAGTCAACAAATGGGATAAATTCGGAATTTACTATGATTGATGATGATGATGATTAAAAATAATAGAATAATAAATAATAATAATAATAATAATAATGAATAAACAATGATATGAATTAATGGTATA
Source organism: Diploptera punctata (assembly GCA_030220185.1). Taxonomy (NCBI): domain Eukaryota; kingdom Metazoa; phylum Arthropoda; class Insecta; order Blattodea; family Blaberidae; genus Diploptera; species Diploptera punctata. The sequence continues at coordinate 1,426,632 of JASPKZ010007418.1, read as the reverse complement.
ACTAATGATGATAATAATAATGAAATAATAATAATTATAATTAATAACTAATGATTAATACTAATGATATAATAATGATCACAAGATAATAATAAGATGATAAAAATAATAATAATAATAATAATAATAAAATAATAATAAATAATCATAATAATAATAAAATAATAATGTAATGAAACAGTGAAAATGATAAATAATAATATAATAAAATAAGAAGAATAATAATAATAAAATACTAAGATAATATAAGAATAAATAATAATAAAATAATATAATACTTAATAATGATAAACGAATAATAAGAATAATGATAAAATGATAATAATGATAATAATAATATAATAATAAAATAATAATAATAGAATGATAATAATGATAATAAAAGATAGGATAATAATAATCAGATAAATATAATAATAAAATGATATAATAATGATAAAAATAATGATGATAATAATGATAATAAGAATGTAATAATGTGTAATGAAATGATGAATAATAATGTGATATGATAATAATAATGAATAAAATAAAATTATAATAATATAATAATAATAATAATACTAAGGCTTTATTTTACCTGCGAGAGTTAAAGACCTTAAGGCCTAGTTCTCCCACTCAACCCGGTTTTAAAAAATACAAAAAAAAAACACTACATCTAAATTACAATATGCATAAACGATAACGTGTTATAAATACAATACAATTAATATTTATAATGTATTTTGATTTACTCTAAACTTAACGAAATAAACATATATAAGAATTGCAAGATATATAAAAAACGAGAAAAAGATTATTAATGGCATAGATCATATAATTTAAATAATAAAGAAAAAAAATTAATTATTAGACAAACAGGTAACTGTATAAGACGTGACTTAAAGGTGCCAAGTGTGCGGCAACCCCTGATATCTTGAGGAAGGAAAATGCCAGGAGCGGGCAGAGGCTGCACTTGTGAAGGAAGTAGAATAAGAGGAAGTTCTATGAAGAGGAATTGTTAGAAGGACTCTATCTTGTTCACCTAGTGTCAACCATTGTGGTAAGAGGATGATAACTTCCATAATCTGGACGCCAGGTAAGAAGGAATGTAGGAATTCAAAAGCTTGAAAAGTAGTGAAAGAGAGTGCAATTTACGTCTGTCAGTAAAGACGGAAGCCAAGAGAGGTTATTAAAGTTTATGTTACGGCAGTGAGGCCTGGACAATTCGCAGTGTAGATGAACAAGACTAACTGCGGCAGAAATGAAAATATATGAGACTTAGTGCAGGTTACTCAAGTGCAGACCATAAAATGAGTTATAAGATTCCTAAAAGAATTACAAACAAAATCAGTCATGGGAATATTGACAAAAATACAAAAAACAACTGGAAATCTCACGTAAGAAGAATGAGCCAGAACAAGAATACCACGTCAAATCTTAAATTACCAGTCCACCAGGCAGAGATCTTTGGGCAGACCCATCAAACGTTGGACTGAGACCGTAACAGACCACTAGGTCCCTATCACATGAAAGGAATAAGAGAAGATACTCCAAAGTTTGTCAGTTTACATTTTATAATTCTGAAGTTAATTTTCAAAAGAGTTTTTTAATACATAAACGTATCATTAAAGTATATAACTAAAGTATTTGTAATTGCTTGTAGAAAAAGAGCTTTCTTCATAACAATTCTGTTTCTAAGGTATCCATTAATGGTCTCCTTTTTGGAAAACTGTAGAGTATCACCATTTCAGTGTTGTCGGAGACCATTATCACGCTTGCTAAAGCTAAAAGAAAATTTACATTTTTATTCGCCTTTAGAACATGGAGCACTATTACAATTTTATACAAGTGTGAAAATTTCCCCTACGCTATGTTTCATAAGTAATCAAGAGTGGCATTTGTTAGGACTATTTAACGAATAAAATTAAGCTGTTTACTCACAAATCATCATTTAAATATAGTTATTTTTAAAATATTTATATATTTAATGTAAACGGCGATGTTTGAAAAAAATGAGAAACAATTGGTACGCTTCATTTGCTTCTTTTGTTCATCAGTGCAACTATATCATATTATTTATTGCCAAAGGAACGCAATATTGTAAGAATGCACTCTAGTGGAGAAAAAATGAAACATCAAAGTGTATATTAATTCATTTCTGATGTCCTATGATGTAAATATGACAATTATATTTTTCTGGGAAAAATACATTTAAGAAAGTGCAAACAGTGGTTTCTTTTTTTGGTGGTACAATCAATTGCTACAAATGTTTTATATTAACTCCCGCATGTGATATGTGTTGACATTCATGCACTATATATATAATCTGGTAGCCGTAATTTCTTAGTGAGTCAGTCACTGCAAAATATTGCTACGACCTATTCAGAATGTTAAAAAGGAGGTGCTTTCTTTATTATGATAATTTTAGTTGGTACATTCTAGGCGAAACACGATTGTGATTGGTTGTAAATCAAAAATCATTGTAACGTGATTGGTCATTGACTTCCATTTGGGGCATGAGTTAAATAGTCCGAGAAATTTATATTATTTCTGTTCATTATTTTTCTTTCTACAACCAGATTCGATTTAGTGAAATGTTATTTGAAAAATTTCTAGTTGCACTTTGGAAGTTTAATTTAAAAGTTTGGATAGTAAATGTGTTATTTTAGTTTTCAGGGTATGAAACAAATTATTATCAAAGAACCGCTTTGCTCTAAGACTAATATCGTCCCTACTCACGCAAAGGGCCCGTGTTCAATTTCAGTCTGATCGAATTTCTCGATTAAGGTTAAAAAGTTTTCGTTAACTGTATGGAAACTGGCAGGAAAAAACAGGTCTGAACTTTGTAAAAATTACTCACTGGCACTATCGAACCCGTAGGTTCTTGGCCGCGCGGACATAAGCTCTCCATTCATCCCTATCCTGACTAATGCTTTCCAATCATTCCCTGTATAATCTTACTTACTTACTCACTGGCACTATCGAACCCGTAGGTTCTTGGCCGCGCGGACATAAGCTCTCCATACAATCCCTATCCTGAGCTAATGCTTTCCAATCATTCCCTGTATAATCTACTTCCCTCAAATCATAGTTAATGTTATTCTCCCACCTCATTCTCGGTCTACCAACTGGGCGTTTTCCCTCTGGCTTTCCTACAAGAAGCTTCCATGTAAGTCTTTCATTCCCCATACGTGCAACATGTCCTGCCCATCGCAGTCTACGAGACTTAACTGTTCTTATTATATCTGGCTTCCTATAAAGACCATGTAGTTCATTGTTATGTAGTCTTCTCCATTCACCTGTCTGTTCATCTCTCTTTGGTCCAAAACTTTTCCTAAGAACTTTATTCTCAAATACTCGTAATCTCCTTTCCTCCCTTAAAGTAAGAGTCCATGTTTCGCACCCATATAATATAACTGGTAGAATAATAGTGTTATATATTTTCAGCTTAACGTTTTTTGAAAGGAGTTGGGACATTAAGAGTCTCAGCAATGCATAATAGCGCTGGTATTCTACGAAAATATTTTAATTATTATTTTCTTTCTTAAAATTATCTAGAGATGTTTCTTGTCCTATGGTCAGTAATACGTAGGACCATTACAAAGATAGAGCTTAGATGACTTACATATGTGTGCATGAAGAAAAAGTAGAATAATCAATTGAGTTGGGTGTTTACTTGATGAAAACCCATATTTATTAATTAAATAAAAATAAAACGTAGTTTTATTTGATTTTCATATTTATTATATAATTCAGTGACAGCTGTTTCGGTACACTGTACCTTCTTCAGACATGTTAACAAATTATGAATTGTGTTCCAACTGATCTAAGCAACAATACAACAATATTTATTTAAATTTTAAATTTAACAAAGGGGATTCATTCAAATCAAGTTGAGAATTTAACAGTTTTTTACTACTTTTAAATTTATTAATTTTCTACAGCCTCCAAAAGATCTAACTTCTTACCCTTATCACAAATAAGAAGTTAGATCTTTTGGAGGCTGTAGAAATTAATAAATTTAAAAGTAGTAAAAAACTGTTAAATTCTCAACTTGATTTGAATGAATCCCCTTTGTTAAATTTAAAATTTAAATAAATATTGTTATATTGTTGTATTGTTGCTTAGATCAGTTGGAACACAATTCATAATTTGTTAACATGTCTGAAGAAGGTACAGTGTACCGAAACAGCTGTCACTGAATTATATAATAAATATGAAAATCAAATAAAACTACGTTTTATTTTTATTTAATTAATACAAGTAGAATTATTTAAAGAGAAAATATATTTTTTGTCCTCACGTAAATATACGTTAAACTATACATATTGTTTTAGTTACGCTTATGATATTATGGAACGAGAAGTTTGGTGCTATTGTTGTATTGGTATTTGTTTTCGATACCCCACTCTTATGAACGCTGTGAATTATTGCGAAAAAAAAATCTATGTTGAAATTCCGCCTATCGAGTGTGGTTTTCTGATAGTATTTCCAACCTATTGTGTGAACTGAATCATGATTAATTGTAAACAGAAAAATATGCCATGTATTTCCAATATTCACTCAGTATGTAGTAACGTAAGCCTATTCTAAATGGAATACGCGCTTTGTTTAGAATTCCAACCTGCGTAGGGAAAAATGTTGACGCTGGTAGATTACAAAACTACATTTGCGTGGGGAAATGGATGTACTTTTATAATAGCTGCGGAACAGATTGAATGAAGCAACCAAGAATTTTGTTTCTCGGCGATGTGAGTACACATTTCTTTAAATTTATTTAATTATAGTAGCATTGTTTACAATACATATCTTCTTCTTTTCTTCTTTCTCTAGGCATGAAAGCTGGCAGCTTGTTGCGTGTTCATTCACTACAGGTCCCGGGTATGGTGACGTTTTTCCATCGTAGTTGTGGTCTTCCTAAAGGCCTTTTCTGCTGAGGTGTCCAGTCACGTACTTTCTTCACTAATCTACTGTTCTCCATTCTATCTATCTATGTGATCGTTCCAATTTAGTCTTCTATCGTTTATCCAGAGGTTTATAGGTTCAATTTCACATTTTTCTCTAATAACAGAGCTGCGAATTTTCTCTCTCAGCGATTTTCCTACGATTTTCCTTAAAACTTTCATTTCTGTTGTTTCATTGATTTGTTTTGTTTTTTGAGTTTCTCTTCGGCATTCACAACCATAAGTTAGAACTGGACTTATGACAGACTTGTAAATTTTTACTTTTGTATCTATTCTTAAATTTTTATTTTTCCAAACAGTATTGTTTAAACATCCCAATATTTTGTTTGCATTATTTGCTTGATGGAGGATGTCATCTGTTAATCCAGAGTAATTTCGCCCGAAGGTAGGTCCTTCACTGCAATCATAGTATTTTCATGCTATGCTTGCAGCTTTACTAGGGAATTGTAGGTGTGCTAGCTTCCCGTTGCTTTCCACACCGATGAAGGATGATGATAATGATAAGGATGATGATGACTATATGATTTCGGGGACAGTTTCGGCCTTAAAGTTTTCCTGACATTTGTCCTACAGGTGAGGAAAAACCCCGATAAAAACCTCACCCAGAAAAACTGCCCCGACTGGGGATCGAACCCGGACCCGCTGCGCGACAAGGCAGCACGGTACCTCGAGACAACAGCGGTGAGCATATTATGTTATATTACATTATATATACACATATATAACATGTCAACCGCTGTGGTCTCGAGGTAGCATGTTGCCTTGTCACGAGCGGGCCCGGGTTCGATTCTCGGTCGAGACAAGCTCCTGGGTGAGGTTTTTTGGGGTACTTTCCTCATCTGTAAGACAAATGTCAGGGAGCTTAGGATCCAACGGTCCCCGAAAATCATCCGGCCATCATCATCATCCATATCATTATCACCATCCTTCACCGGGGTGGAAAGCAGCAGGAAGCTACCACACCTACAGTTTCCTAGTAAAGCTGCAAAGCATAGCATGAAAATGCTATAATTACAGTGAAAGACCTACCCTCGGGCAGAATTACTATGGATGGATAGATATATGACATAAAAAGAAAAATAAATGCCTGAATCGGGATTTCAACCCAAACCTCTGAATTGATACTTCAGTGCGCTACCGATTACGCCATCCAGACGATCCTAGCATAAACATTTATTTTTCTTTATATATTCTCTATTACGAGAGGTAGCAAGAACTCAGTCTCACTGCCATCTAGTGCTGCTCTCTTTAAAAAATTAATTTCCATCGATTTACGTCTTTGCTTTTGTCGTCTTCGTTTATTTCCGTCCGGGTGTCATTTTTTAGCCTTTTGAACATTACAAATAATAGTAGTAATAATAAAATATAAAATCACAAAAATATGTAAAATTTTAAACATTAATAAAAATATCACATTATCTCTCTATCTGGGATGAAAAGGATATCCCTGAAAAAATTACTAGTTATAATAAAATTTTGGAATCATTAATCAAATTATAAAACCATCCCTTGTACAAAAAAAAAACACCAGATTACGTTTATATAACACTTTGGCTAGACCAGTGTTGACCTATGGTAGTGAAGCATGGGCACTAAAAAGACAACATGAAAGCAGAATAACGGCTTGTGAAATGAGATTCATGCGCAGAACAGCGGGTTACACCAGATGGGATCGGAAAAGGAACACCGATATCTCAAAAGAATTGAAGGCTACGCCAATTTTGGAATACATTAAACTGTACCAACTAAATTGGAAACACCATCTTGAAAGAATGAGTTCAAATCGGATCCCCAAAGCTGTTTATAATTATATACCAAGAGGACGAAGATCTCTGGACCGTTCTATGAAACGCTGGAGGGAAATTTGTTTACAGGATCGTAACAGGCCTTGGCCTAATACTTGGAAGGAAGAAGAAGATAAAAATATCCCTAGAAATGGATTAGGCTATGTCTTATATTGCCTCAAATTCGAATCAGGGCATGGACGGGGCGACAATTTTGTTCAGAGGTATCGTATTGCAGGCTTGATATTTTTTACGTGTCATAAGTGTGCGACATGGTGTCCATGGCTTTAGTTCCCTTTCGAAGAAAACAGTACTCAGAATTTGGGTACACTTAAATATGCGTTATTCTCGGCCGAGTTTATACTTGCGATTCTCGGAAACTGCAATCGATAAATAATTGCTAATTCTAAGTGTGCATGTTTTTACAGCTATGTTTTGTACATTACAATTGTGCGGAGATCACAGCTGGAACTAAAACGAGAGAGTGGGAAAGAAGAGAAATAATTTTGTTTCATTGTTACGGAAGCACAGTCAGAAATAAAGGTCTCTCGCACAGGAAGTGCGTAAACTGTGCGGATTCCTTAACAATTTGAATTTATGGTCCTGAGTAGCTCAGATGGTTAGAGCGTTAAACGTACAGAGTTTAGAAACTCGGGTTCAAAACCCGACTCAGGCATTTATTTTTGTTTTCATGTCATATTTTCCTTCATTGCTAAATGTCAAAAATATAGTTATAACATCTAAATACACAACGTTACTACTATAAAGTAAATATTCATAAGTAATGCCACGAGTGATTTCCAAATTATCGATAAATTCACTCCTCACTTCGTGAGTCGTGAATTTATCTAGAGAATTTGGAAATCAAGAGTGGCATTTGTTAGGACTATTTAACGAATAAAATTAAGCTCTTTACTAAAAAATAATTATTTGAATATAGTTACCGGTGTTTTAAAATATTTATATAGTTAATGTAAACGGCGATGTTTGAAAACAAATTAGAAATGTGAGGTTATGTATATTCACTGAAACTCGATCATATTATTTATTGCCAAATAGGATCGCAATATTGTAAGAATGCGCTCTAGTGGAGAAATAATGAAACACATCAAACTATTATAATCAACATTATAGGTTAATCATTTATATTTTGAATAAACAACTCAGTAAAATCGCTGAATCTATTCATTATTTCCTATATTCAATGTATTTGTTGGAGAAAAATAATGGTCTAACCTGTTCAGAATATTAAAAAAGGAGGAGCTTTCTTTATCACAAAAGCAAGAGCTGATAAAGAGAAATTGATAAAGAGCGAGGTGAAACACGACTGTCATTGGTGTAAAACAGAATTCATTGAAACGTGATTGGTCATTGACTACCATTTGGGGATTGAGTTAAATAATCTTGGCAAAGATATGGGTACAAGTGTTTTTCCCTGTGTCAATTTATAGATGCTCCCAACTATGTGAAATTGCGTACTTTATAAATAAGGGTAGAATGGACATCCCTAGTTGTGAGAGATGTATGCTCAGAGACGGTGGAATAATTAGGGTGGCTTAGTGCCAGACCAGCTCACAGACGCATTCTACAGCCAGCATCTAAATAAGCCAACTTCTGCGGCTCAAGAGAATACCAAGCTAAGCAGATGTAAAGTATGGCTTCGAACTGAAAAAAAATCTAAAGGAAGAAAACATTCTCCCATCAGTTACCGTAATTTCAAATTATTTATCATAAGTAATGCCACGAGTGAATTTATCTAGAGAATTTGGAAACAAAGACTGGCATTTGTTAGGACTATTTAACGAATAAAATTAAGCTGTTTACTCACAAATCATTATTTAAATATAGTTATTTTAAAATATATATTTAATGTAAACGACAATGTTCGAAAAAAATGAGAAACGATTGGTACGCTTCATTTGCTTCTTTTGTTTATCACTGCAATCAGATCATATTATTTATTGCCAAAGAAACGCAATATTGTAAGAATATACTCTAGTGGAGAAAAAATGAAACACATCAAATTGTATATTAATTCATTTCTGATGTCCTATGATGTAAATATGACAATTATATTTTTCTGGATTGTTACCTGGGAAAAATACATTTAAGAAAGTGCAAACAGTGGTTTCTTTTCTTGGTGGTATAATCAATTGCTACAAATGTTTTTATTTTAACTTCTGCATGCGCTATGTGTTGACATTCATGCACTATATATACAATCTGGTAGCCGTATTTCTTAGGGAGTGGGTCACTGGAAAATAATGCTCTGACCTATTCAGAATGTTAAAAAGGAGGAGCTTTTTTATTATGATAATCTTTAGTTGGTAAATTCTAGGCGAAACACGACTGTGAATGGTTGTAAACCAAAAATCATTGAAATGTGATTGGTCATTGACTCCCATTTACAGCAATTAATTTATCAAGAGGATTTTGAAATCAAGAGTGACATTTTTTAGGACTATTTAAGGAATAAAATTAAGCTGTTTACTCAAAAATCATTATTTAAATATAGTTACCGGTATTTTAAAATGTTTATATATTAATTAGAAGAATTACACATGGAATCTTTAGAAAACAAAATTTCTGATTATAAGTCAAGATGGATACAACATGTTCATCGAATGGAAGATCACAGAATACCCAAACAAATGTTAAGATATCAACCTGCAGGAAGAAGAAGACCAGGACGTCCATTCAAAAGACTTTTGGATGGTGTTTCTCTTGAGGCCGAAACAGGTCAACAAATGGCCTAAATTCGTGAACGTACTATGATCATGATGATGATATATTTAATATAAACGGCGATGTTTAAAAACAAATAAAACATGTGAGGTTATGTATATTCACGGCAACTTGATCATATTATTTATTGCCAAATAGAATCGCAATATCGTAAGAATGCACTCTAGTGTAGAAATAATAAAACATATCAAACTGTATGTTATAAACAACATTATAGGTTATTATTTAATTTTTTAGTAAACAACTCAGTAAAATCACGGAATCTATTCATTATTTGCTATATTCAATGTATTTTTTGAGAAAAGTAATGCTCTGACCTGTTCAGAATATTAAAATGCAGGAGCTTTCTTTATCACAAAAGCAGGAGCTGATAAAGAGAAATCGATAAAAAAGAGGTGAAACACGACTGTTCTCAGGTAGTAAATAAAATTCATTGAAACGTGATTGGTCATTGACTAGCATTTAGGGCATGAGTTAAATAGTCATCAAGAGTGACTTCCAAATCGTCAATAAATTCACGAGTCATGAAGTGACGAGTGAATATTTATCTATAGGATTTGAAAATCAAGAGTGGCATTTGTTGGGATTATTCAACGAATAAAATTAAGCTGTTTACCCAATAATCATTATTTAAATATAGTTACCGATATTTTTAAATGTAAACGGCGATGTTTGAAAACAAATCAGAAATATGTGGTTTTATTTCATTTGATTATTCCCTGCAACTTGATCATATTATTTATTTCCAAATAGGATGATAATAAGTGATAACCTTCCGGTTTTGAATCTTTGGAGACTTGAAAGCAAGTTGATTTCCTACCAGTCGGTTGTAAGCCGAAAAGTAGTAAGTCCAGTGGTGGGGCTGCCACCTAAAGCCTCTGGACAGGCATGAAGTTTTTAAACCATCAAAAGTGCAGAGACACACAAGAATGAAAATCTATAAAATTCTCGCTAGACCCATAATCTGTTATGGCAGTGAAGCTTGGACCATCAGAACTCAGGATGATCGTCATATTACAGCCACGGAGATGAAATTTCTGCGACGAACTGCAGGTTATATAGCCTTCTAGACCACCAAAGAAATTCAACAGTAGCCAGAGAGTTAAACATCGTACCTATATCTGAATACCTCCAAGAATATAGAAACAATTGGCTAGCCCATATTCAGCGCATGGATCGTCACAGAATACCAAAACAAATTCTTCACTACATTCCTCGAGGCAGAAGATCTGTGGGTCGACCTTTTCGGAGATGGCGGGAGACCGTAACGGGACACTGGGCCTAATACTTGAAAGGACGACGATGATGATGATAAGTGATAACCCACTGGATCGCATTATTGTAAGAACTAGGGTAGTGGAGAAAAATAAAACGTATCAGACTGTATATTATAACCAACATTATAGGTTATTACTTTTTGTAAACAACTCGGTAAAATCATCATTTAAAAATATAATTATTGAATACACAATTGTCAAATGTGAAGTTCGAAGGAATCTTTTCATTATTTGCTACATTCAATGTATATGTTGGAGAGTCAGTCACTGCAAAATAATGCTCTGACCTGTTCAGAATATTAAAAAGGAGGAACTTCATTTATCAAAAAGCAGGAGGTGGTAGAGAATTCGATAAAGAGCGAGGCGAAACACGACTGTCATTGTCTGTAAAACAAAATCCATTGAAACATGATTGACCATTGACTGCCATTTGGAGCATGAGTTAAATAGTCATGGAAACTATAGGTGTCGCTCCTTGTATAAATAAGTTTGGGAGCTGCAGAACATTTTACAGAAAAATAGAACCTAATATATCAAGTTGATGGAAACGATATGCATTTCTTCAACGACCAATCTTCCGTTTTATTTCATTTCACTTGAATAGAAGCTTGGTTAAACGGAAGTCACGTCCATTTCTGTCATTTCCTCCAAGTTTTAGAGCCCCTCAATTGTTCAGTAAATACAGTAATTCCACTTGACTTCTGGTTCTCAACCTTCTGAACTCCGGTGTCCATCTGAAGGATATTTAAATGGCATATCTCTTCCCTACTCATTTGTTTTTCTAAATTAAAACTCTATATGAGCTGATATTTTACTAAAGTAATGCCACCAAAATCAGTGGTACCAAATTTACATATTGAAATAGCTAGAATAAGTCGTTTCAACTAATATTAGGATATATATATATATATATATATATATATCTCCATCCATCCATAGTAATTCTGCCCGAGGGCAGGTCCTTTCACTGCAATCATAGCATTTTCATGCTATGCTTTGCAGCTTTACTAGGGAATTCTAGGTGTGGTAGCTTCCCGTTGCTTTCCATACCGGTGAAGGATGATGATGATGATGGCCATATCATTTCGGGGACTGTTTGGGCCTTAAAGTTTTCCCGACATATGTCTTAAAGGTGCGGAAAAAACCCGATAAAAACCTCACCCAGAAAAACTGTCCCGACCGGGGATCGAATCCGGGCCCGCTGGGTGACCAAGGCAGCACGCTACCTCGAGAGAACAGCGGTGGATATATATATATATATATATATATATATATATATGTATGTTATATTGCAGAATTTTCGCGGTGGATATAAGTATGAATAAGAAAGTTTTTCTGGGTTTTTCCGCGTCTTGGATTCAAGTTCGGCCCCTGGCCACTGACTCCGACGTTTCGGCATGATCCCACATGCCATTATCAAGGAATGATAAGTTCGAGTCACAGGTTTAGGTCTTATATAATTAAACAAATAGAGTTTTCGCTGTAGTCCGTTTCCGAAGACGTACACCCATCCAAGGTTGTTCTTATGTAGTTAAACATTTTCAGTTTTCAGTGCGGTCCGTTTCCGAAGCCGTACACCCATACAAAGTTCAGTTCTTATGTGGTTAACCACCTTCAGTTTTCAGTGTGGTCCGTTTCGGAAGCCGTACACCCATCCAAGCGTCGACCACGCTCGATGTTGCCCAACCGTTGTTTTCTTCGTATCTTCTTCGCTGTTCTAGGGATGACATGGTGAGCAGCGAGAGCAGTTTTCCATGTAGATGGTAATCTTTGGGCATCATCTCGGGTGTTCATAGTATGTGGCCTTTTTTCAATCTCTATTGCTTCTCTGTAGATCCTTGATTTTTCATGATCTATTTTAGCCAACGTTCTAGATCCGGTGAGGTCGATCTTGTGACCCTCTGTTTCATGTGTTGCACGAGAGTTGATGTAGGTTCTTGACGATTTATTGCAGCCTTATGTTCTTGAATTCGGCAGGAAATTCGTCTGTTGGTACGTCCTACATCAAATTAAAACTATATTTCACTGGGAAAACACCATCTCCAATTTACTTAGGTGTGCTAAAGATAATATACCTCTAGAATCACAAGGCATCTACGAGATCCCTTGCACCTCTTGCGAACAAACGTATGTAGGACGTACCAACAGACGATTTTCCTGCCGAATTCAAGAACATAAGGCTGCAATAAATCGTCAAGAACCTACATTACTCTCGTGCAACACATGAAACAGAGGGGTCACAAGATCGACCTCACCGGATCTAGAACGTTGGCTAAAATAGATCATGAAAATCAAGGATCTACAGAGAAGCAATAGAGATTGAAAAAAAGGCCACATACTATGAACACCCGAGATGATGCCCCAAAGATTACCATCTACATGGAAAACTGCTCTCGCTGCTCACCATGTCATCCCTAGAACAGCGAAGAAGATACGAAGAAAACAACGGTTGGGCAACATCGAGCGTGGTCGACGCTTGGATGGGTGTACGGCTTCCGAAACGGACCACACTGAAAACTGAAGGTGGTTAACCACATAAGAACTGAACTTTGTATGGGTGTACGGCTTCGGAAACGGACCGCACTGAAAACTGAAAATGTTTAACTACATAAGAACAACCTTGGATGGGTGTACGTCTTCGGAAACGGACTACAGCGAAAACTCTATTTGTTTAATTCTATAAGACCTAAACCTGTGACTCGAACTTATCATTCCTTGATAATGGCATGTGGGATCATGCCGAAACGTCGGAGTCAGTGGCCAGGGGCCGAACTTGAATCCAAGACGCGGAAAACCCAAGAAAACTTTCTTATTCATATATATATATAGGAGCTATCACCTTGACGTGGTGGGGGGGCTTAGTACCCGATGAACCAGACGACTCTACTGGGGAAGATTGACTTAGGTTAATCTTGCTGGTGGGTAAGAGGCGAGGGGAACTAAGTATAGCTCACAACGAAGGAATGGCGTCTGTATCCATATTGGGCGGCCACATCTTCGTCAAGTCAAGTCTTCAACGGTCAACAGGGCGACAAGGAATAGCACAGCTAAACTTGTAGGGCTTGAAGAGCGGAAGAAGCAGCCCTCTCTTGGGGGGGTGGATACCCAGAGGAGCATGTTTGGAGGCTCAGAGGAAGCAGCCCTTCCACCATCCTTGTCCTGCGAAGCGCTCGTAACGCTTCCAGGAGACATTTATCTTACTGAGAAGCTTCATGGAAATCAGCCGGATTGTCATAAAAGGAACCGACCCAAGCAAGATAAAAGGATACGATTTGGAATAAAGGACATTTTGAAATTAGGAAATTGGAACGTAAGGGGAATAAATACAAAAGAAGAAGAATTAGAAAGAGAATTAAAGAAAAAAGAAATAAATATAGCAACAATAACAGAAACAAAAAAGAAACTAAAAGGAACAAAGGACTTACAACACTATACTATGTTGTATAGCGGAGTAGAACAGACAACAAGAGCGCAGTGTGGAGTAGCAATTTTAATAGATGAAAAATGGAAGAACAAATTGAATAGCTATGAGTTTATAAATGAAAGAATCCTGATAGCCAGATTTAAAATTGAAAGAGGATATATGATGATAATTGCTGTGTATGCCCCAGAGGAAGGCAAGAAAGAAGAAGAAACAAAAACATTTTATAAAACATTACAAACATTAGTTGATAAATATACAAAAGATCATCATTTAATAATAAGTGGAGACTTAAATGCCAGAGTAGGCAATGTCCCTATACCTAATGTAATAGGAAATAATGGAGAAATAACAATAAATGAAAATGGACAGGATTTGAGACAGTTTTCAGCCTATAATCAATTAAAAATAATGAATACCTATTTCCGAAAAAAGGACATACATAAATATACAAGAAGTGGATATAACTCAAGATCAATAATTGACTATTTAATCGTAAACAACAAGCTAGGAGCCTTGGTAAAAAGATGTGAGAGTACATAGAGGCAGCGATATATACTCTGATCACTATCTCGTGATAAGCAAAATAAACATAATAGCTAAATGGCGGAAAAATAACATAAAGAACAAAAGAAACCAAGAAGAAGTATATAAAATATATTTATTACAAGATCAAAGTATTAGACAACATTATGAAAGCAGAATGAATAAATATATATCAGAGATAGCGACGTCAGAAGATATAAATATTGAATGGGAAAATATATCAAATGTAATACATAAAACAGCAAATGAGATATTAGGAAAGAAAAATAGAATAAGGAATAGGAAGGGCTTGAGAACTTGGAATGCGAATATACAAAATGCAGTGAATGAAAAACAAAAATCATATCATACATACTTACGACTGAAAACAGAAGAATCTTATGAAGAATATAAAATGAAAAGGAGAATTGCTAAAAGCATTATAAGAAAATCCCATCAGGAGTCATGGGATAAATTTATAAGCTCAGTAGAACATGATATGTATGGAAGACAAGAAATAGGTTATAAATTAGTGAAACATCTAAATCAGACTGAGAAAGATTCTGCCAGATTGAATATAATCCCAGAACAAGAATGGATCCAGCATTATGAAAAACTTTGGAAAAAGGAGGAAATTGAAGGAAAAGGAGAACAATGAGGAAGAAATAAAAGTGGAAAATATTGATGTAATAGACATAAATGAATTAGAAATGGCTTTGAAAACCACTAAGAATAGGAAAGCAACAGGATTAGATAATATAAATATGGAATTAATCAAATATAGTGGAATATTGTGTAAACTACGAATACTTCATCTAATTAATATATGTTGGCAGACCTATGGGATTCCAACCACTTGGAAAACAGCAATTGTCAAGAATATATTCAAAAGAGGAGACCGGAGAAATTGCGAGAATTACAGAGGGATTAGCTTAATGAATACTGGCTACAAAATATATACGAAAATAATAAATAATAGATTGAGAAACATAACAGAAGTAATAATAAGTGAAAATCAAAGTGGATTCAGAAAGGGAAGGTCATGTATAGACAATGTCTTTACACTGAAACAACTCATAGAAAAGAGAAGAGAAACATAACTTAGAAACTCACATAGGATTTATAGATTTGGATAAGGCCTTCGATCGAGTAAACAGACAAAAATTATGGGAAATATTACGAATGAAAGGATACCCGCTGTGCCTTGTAGAAACAATAAAGACATTATATGAAGACACAAATATAATTATAGATACCGGATTCAAAAGAACAGATGCAATCACAAAACAAATACTGGATTACGACAAGGATGTAGTTTATCACCCACTTTGTTTAATATATATATAGACGATATTTTTAATAAATGGAAAGTTTTAGTAAATCCAGGAATAAGAATGGATAATAAAATGTGCATAAATAATCTTTTATTTGCTGACGATGTAATCATAATACAGAAAAATGAAGACGACTTACAGAAATCAATGCATGCATTAAATGAAATATGTAAATTATACGATCTAAAAATTTCTGTAAGGAAAACGAAGACCATGGCTTTTAGAGGAAGAGATCCAGTGAGAACCAAAATTATTTTAGAAAATCAAAGTATAGAACAGGTGTCTAGTTTCAAATATTTGGGCTGTGATGTTGGCTACAATGTGGAAAGAGATATTGACTCCAAAATAAATACATTTCAGACGGTGTGTGGAACAATACAGAGAACATTCAAAAATAAAATTAGAAAAGAAACCAAGATAAAAATGTATAATGTTATGGCGGTTCCCACAATATTGTATGGATGTGAAACTTGGGCTCCAGTGAAAAGACAGAAGGATAGAATACAGACGGCAGAGATGCGGTTCCTAAGACAAGTAAAAGGATGTACAAGACTTGATAGAATAAGAAATGAGGATATAAGAGAAGAATTGAAAGTACAGCCTTTGTTGGATAAAGTCACGAATTACAGACAGAAATGGATTGATCACATGGATGGAATGAGCAAGGAGAGATATCCATTGTTAGCCAGAAATTATCAAGCAAGAGGAAGGCGTGATGTTGGAAGACCTAGAAGACGTTGGGCTGATGCAATATGAAGTCGGAACGGGCAATTGCCTAATCCTTGGAGTGATGATGATGATGATGATATATGACATGATAAGAAAAATAAATGCCTGGACGGGATTCGAACCCGGAACTCTGGGACGTTACTCCAACGTGTTATCCATTACACCACCAGGCGAATCCAATCCAAACCCTTATTTTTCTTATATATATATATATATATATATATATATATATATATATTATAGTCTCCATTATTACTAGATGTCACGAGAACTCGGTCTTCACTGCCATCTAGTAGCTACTATAACAGGTAAGCAAATTAAAGAGAATATTTTTACTTTATAGCAGTGACGCTTTATCGATGTTATAATTAAATTTTTGACATTGAGCAATGCAAGCTTAATATGACATAAGATAAATAAATGCCTGGACGGGATTCGAACCCGGAACTCTGGGTGTGTGTGTGTGTGCCGGTCCCAAGTCCGGATGAGAAAGGAGGAGGGGGAGGAGTAACGCCTCGTTAAAAGACCTAAGTTCAGCTGACCCGGCTGATAGTACCTTGTGAGGGTCCCTATCCAGAGTTACGGTGAAGATCCCAACGGTGGATGCAACAGAGTAGGAGATCTTCTGTATGGTGCAGACGGCGGATGAGGCAATAAAGGGTGGATATTACTAGTCTCGAACTTATTTGCTAGTCCTCGCTAAAGCCCGGGTTCAAACACGTCCTCGACTAATAATGTACTATTATACCTACTTCCCTTATTGCTTACATAAATAACACTGGTCAACATGATTTTTGTCTCATGAGTACCAATAGTTGCACTTAGTGCAGTTTTTTATCGTATTTTCAAATATGTATTCGAATTTCCCCATTTCCCATAGTTTTTTTATTTCAATTTCAATTAATGGATTTAAATAATTATTTTTTTAATAAACGTTTTTTGTCCATTTGTCCATTGTAAAATAAAACCAAATGAGCTAACTCAGGAGATTTCAGCTATGGAAAAGAGATATCAAGGCAAATGGAATCGTAATATGCTGGCCGATTATTGCTGGACCATGACAGGCGAAATACAGCAGAAAATAGTAATTTCTTACTTTCTAGGTGAGTCCGAATGTTCGAATATTGTGTAGTTACGAATGTAGAAAATATTAAAAGAGTTTGAAATCATAAATTCCTGTCTCTCGGAAACCTTGCGCGATGGAGAAAAACCTATATCCTATTTGAATTCAGGAGAAAAAGTACTATCAGAATCACATATTTTTCTTTCGTCTTCATCGGCTTTCCCCCACTTATAGGTTTGCCGTCTTCAGTTTCCATTTATCTCTCATTCCAATCTCCCTCTTCCAAATTCCTATCATCCATTATAGTTCTGACGTATGTTTTCCATTTCCATTTTGGTCTGCCATGTTTATTTCTTCCAGGGGTAACCACTGTATATATTTTTTGGCCACCTTTCATTTTCCATTCTTTGTACATAGCCATACCATTTAAGCGTTTGATTTTCAATCCTCTTAACAACAGTTGTGGTGACATTCATTTGACTCCAAAGGAATTCATTTCTTATTTTATCCTGTCTTTGTTTTTTGGAGGCTTTTTCTTTCTAAGACAAAAAAAAAATGTTTTTTGTTGCTCAGTGTAATTAGACCATTATTAGTACAGGAGTGAACAAAATATATATAATTTAAAACAAATTAAAACCGTTTTAGTTCACTAGTCCGTAAGGTAAGATATCAATGTACGATAACACTTCCTTAGTTAGTCTCCTGACAAAAAGTGGCACGTGTACATTGTTTTTAGAAACTTGTCTGTATAGAACAGGAATATTTCAATGCAAAGGAACTGTGAATGGTAGAATTTCTCTGTCTCTTTGAATGAACTTCAATAGTCCAGGAACCATGGAGTTGAAAGCATTCATGTAGCTCTCAGAGCTATCGAAACAAGTCCCCACAAGCAGTTTGCAGCATGACCATTGAATACGCATTCAGGGTGATAGCTTCACTTGTACGCAGGCAGCCTCCCCCCATCCACACGCACACGCACATAGTTCATATATTTCAGTTTTTATAAAGAATTTTAGTGATGATGTAATGCACGAGTATTGTGAAATTTAAAAACATGCTGGTACTCCAGATCCGTTTCTATTCGTGCGAATGATTCCAGCATTCATGTAGTTAAACAAAATTTCCCTACAGAGATAGCATTAGAGGACAGAATAAACTGGACCAGAAACTTGGTAACAACTGACTCTACTTTGAGGTTCTTTGGTGATAATACTAGGCCAATAGATTGTAGCAAGAATTAATAGACTCTAAATACTAAAATATAATTAATATGATTAATAGTAGTAACTGGAAGGCGCACAAACGTCCACATGAGTCTATTACCAACATAGGAATACCAATCGAATGGTACCTACCCCTCTAAGGTGTAATGTATAACATGTGCATTTGGAGTGGGGATGGTGACTTTATGGGAGGAGTCATCGCCCTTATAAGGCGAGGACGCGTGTGGAAACTTTCTCACATACACTCGCACACACACACACATACGTTCTACAAGAAGCAAGTTCTTCAGTAACCGTTCGCGACCTTCAGTAAATTTTAAAATCTTAAGTATTTTAGTCCCGCGCCGTAGCCGAGCGGTTAAGGTAGGAAGCCTTGGCGCAGAGCTACGGGACTTGCGCTGGTTCGAGTCTCCATGGGGGAAGAAATTTTCTCATAGTATTTCGGCCAGTATGGGACCGGTGCCCACCCAGCATCGTGAGGCAATTGGGTAGCTACAATTAGTAGCGACTCTAGGTTGAGGAACCAGCTATAACGGCTGTGGGACTCGACATGCTAACCACATGTCACCCCTACACTGGCTGTTGATCATCTACCTCTGTGATTGACACATGTGGATGTGAAGGGCCAGCAGCCGGCTGGTAAAAGGGCAACCGCTGAAAAGTGGAAAGACCCTCAATCGGATCGGAATTTTAAGTGATATTAAATACACATGGACTTAAATAAACTCACCAACTCCACTCCGAATATTAGTGAGATATAAAACAATTGTAATTCTCTGTACATTAATAGTGCAAAATTATTCAATAAATTGGAGTAATAAGTTTAAAATTTATAATTACATAAATAATATAAACATCCCCGAGTTATCATGTTCTAGCCTGAGGGAATCGGCTCAATATATATAACGGAAACACGGATATTACATAATGAATTACACTGGTCAACAAGATTTTTGTCTCACGAGTACCAATAGTTGTACTTAATGCAGTTTTTATCGTGTTTTCAAATATGTATTCGGAATTTCTCCATCGCCCACAGTTTTGTTTTATTTCAATTTAAATTAATGGATTTAAATAATTATTTATTTAATAAACGTATTTTCGTCCATTTGTCAATTGTAAAATAAAACCAAATGAGCTACCTCTGGAGATTTCAGCTATGGAAAAGATATATCAAGGCAAATTAAATTCTAATATGCTGGCCGATTATTGTTGACCATCAAGAGGGATGCTCCACAGCTGAAATATAACAGAAAATCGTCATTTCTTACTTTCTAGGTGAGTCCGAATGTTCGAATATTGTGTACTTACGAATGTAGAAAATATTAAAGTGTTTGAAATTATAAATTCCTGTCTCTCGGAAACCTTGCGTGATGGAGAAAAACCGATTTTATATTTGACTTCAGGAGAAAAATACTATCAGAATCACATATTTTTCTTTCTGAGACAAAAAAAAAAGGTCATTTTTTTGTTGCTCAGTGTAATTATTTAAGTTACTTCTGATATTACAAACTTGATTTATAGCCTCCTGTTCAGTTGCTAAGCCGGAGAATTCCTTCTGCAGCACCATTTCTGGATATCTGTTTCACTGATCGATCTAGAATTTTCTGGATATCAGCTCTTGATTGAAATCGTATGCCTCGTAGATTTTCTTTGATATTTGAGAATAAGTTATATTCGGAAGAGCTCATGTCTGGTGAATATGGTGGATGTTCGAGTACTTCCCAATTCCAACTTCTAAACAAATTCTACTGAACATCGTACTTTCTAAATGTGAGAAAGAGTGAATGAATAACATGTGCATTTAAAAAAAAACGTTAAACTGAAAATATATAAAACTATTATTCTACCAGTTAAATTATATGAATGCGAAACATGGACTCTTACTTTAAGGGAGGAAAGGAGATTACGAGTATTTGAGAATAAAGATCTTAGGAAATTGTTTGAACCAAAGAGAGATGAACAGACAGGTGAATGGAGAAGACTGCATAACAGTAAATTACATGGTCTTTATAGGAAGCCAGATATAATAAGAACAGTTAAGTTTCATAGATTGCGATGGGCAGGACATGTGGAACATATAGGAAATGAAAGACGTGCATAGAAGCTTCTTGTAGGAAAACCCAAGGGATAACGCCCAGGTGGTAGACCAAGAATAAGGTGGGAGAATAACATTAATTATGATTCGAAGGAAGTAGAAAATACAGGGAATGATTGGAAAGCATTAGTTCAGGATAGAGATGTATGGAGAGCTTATGTCCGCGCAACCATGAACCTACGGGTTCGATAGTGCTAATGAGTAAGTATCAATCATCATTGAAGTGTATTTTTTCCGCGATAGTGCGTTCTGTCGTACTTACAGCAATGGCGACCATGATTGACAGTTCAACTTCCTACATTTCGGGGTTGCCAACCTAAATAACTATACTGTAATATTACATATTACAAACACGCGAGTGGGAAGTAAAACCACTGCCCTCCATGTATACTACATACAACGTATATAAAAAATATCGGAAAAATAGTGTTAATATACATTATACGAAACAAAACACTGCATTTTAAATGAACTGAACTTCGTTTGAAACAATAAATAGTACTTGCCGCCATTTTATCACTAAATTGGTCTCATGGCCTCTGTTGTTTCAACTAATAAACATTGCCCACACTATTAACGCTAGTCAATTGTTTATCCATACATTATAATTCTGCCCGAAGGCAGGTCCTTCACTGTAATCATAACATTTTCATGCTATGCTTCCAGCTTTACTAGGGAATTGTAGGTGTGGTGATTTCCACCGGTGAAGGATGATTATGATGGTCATATGATTTCGGGAACCGTTTTGGCCCTAAAGGTTTCCTGACATTTGTCTTACAGGTGAGAAAAACCCAGATAAAAACCTCACCCAGAAAAACTGCCTCGACCGGGGATCGAACCCGGGCCCGCTGCGTGGCAAGGCAGCACGCTACCTCGAGACCACAAATGAACGCAAATATTTCCAACAACGATATTATTTTACTATTATTTATTATTTTGAAAACATCATCGCGAAAAAATTAATGTACAACGCGCGTTTGTTAAGTGTTTTAAAGAATTTCGGAAATTAAAAACCTCGCTATCATTCGGTTTTTGAACATTTTCCTCGATGTAAAAACCACTTCCCAACCTCGCATCGTAATGTACTATTACGTTTTGTTTAACCTGTATTTTATGTTTTGATAGAGTGTTTTGTTAGAATATGAAGTATAGGTTTTCTTTACTAGTAAAATTCATATCAAATTCCGTTGAGGTGAAGTCACATGATGAAAGTTGAGGACGACGGCACCTACCAAGAGGTACAATTTAATTTTTAACTTTCATCACAGGTTTTCTTGTGTAGTAACTACGATCTACAGCGTCATTAATTGTTATAAATAGTAGATAAAATAATATCAAATCTTAAGTTTTATTTAGTATATGTCCACCGCTGTGGTCTCGAGGTAGCGTGCTGCCTTGTCACGCAGAGGGCCCGGGTTCGATCCCCGGTCGGGGCAGTTTTTCTGGGTGAGGTTTTATCGGGGTTTTTCCTCACCTGTAAGACAAATGTCAGGAAAACTTTAAGGCCCAAACAGTCCCCGAAATCATATGATCATTATCATCATCCTTCACCGGTATGGGAAGCTACCACACCTACTATTCCCTAGTAAAGCTGCAAGCATTAGCATGCAGTGAAGGACCTGCCTTCGGGCAGAATTACTATTGATGGCTTTAGTATATTACGATGCAAGGTTGGGAAGTGGTTTTCACAGAATTGAGAAAATTCTGTAAAACACTTCAGAAATGTGCGTTTTACATTATTTTTTGGCGCGATGTTGTTTTCAAAATATTAAATAATAGTAAAATAATAACATCTTAGTTGGAAATATTTGGTTTCATAATAAACTTTTCACAGTATGCGCAATGTTTATTTGTTGAAACAACAGGAGGCCTTGAGAACAATTGAATCACTCATTTCGAAAAGGGATCATCTACATCTGATCACATTTTAAGGAGAGGAAAGAAAATTGATTCAACTTGTTCAGGATAAAGCATTGATTCTGAAATTGCTACTGAATAAAGTCAGAAAGTGGTGATCCATTCACACGTGGAAACGATGGAAGCTGGTATCTGAACATGGAATAATGAAAGAAGTGAATTTCAGAAAAATTGGAGATGATCCCTTTTCGAAATGACTGATTCAATGATAACATGGCCGCAAGTATGTATTTATTGTTTTATATTGTTTCAAATAAAGTTCAGTTCATTTAAAATTCAGTGATTTGTTTCGTATAATATATATTAACACTACCTTTTGGATATTTTCTGTATATAAGCTACATTCTGCAGATGGCAGTGGTTTTACTTCCCGCACGTGGGTGTAAAAGCAATATTACAGTATAGTTATTTAGGTTGACAACCCCGAAATGTAGGAAGTTAAACTTTCAATAATGGTCGCCATTACTGGTAAGTACAACAAAACGCACTATCGCGCAAAAAAAAGTTATATATTTTACATATCTAATCAAAATGTTTCGTTCTCTATTTAGATCTGTGAGATAAAACAAAGAACTTCATAACATTATAATGATATTGTGAAAAGAAAAATTGTCTGAACCAGGAATCGAACCTCTAGTTCTCTAGACTAGTGTGCAGCCCACTACACCATTCTATACCTGGCATAAACATTAACAATTCTTTCCACATATAGTGGGCTGCACACTAGTTTGAAGAACTATAGGTCCACGGTTCGATTCCTGGTTCAGATATTAATTTTTCTTTTCACAATATCAATATAATATTATAATATGATCCATTATTTGGAACTGTGTTAAAATAACAGTATCGAAAAATGTTAAAAAGAACTTCATACCGAAAAAGTTGGACCATTTAGTAACTTTGAGACTCGTATTCGGGAGGTTTGCAGTTCAAATCACTAGCTTAACCAATCTAACTTACGTTTGTCCTGGTTTTCACCGGTATCAATGTGGCTGCTGGGTTGGAATTTCATTTCCACATACCATTTATTGCTTGACCACAATTCCATATTTCATTGCAAACATTCAATGAATTCTCACAGGACACACAAATACAGACAACAATAAACAAGGCCTACAGATGAATACACGTAACAATGGATATACACTACATAGTCTATAGTGTACGTAACAATGGATGTATGCTGTATAGTCTATAGTCTAACCTGACCAGCCTCGTGGGGCTAGTGAACAGCGTTCCTGACTGCTATTCAAAAGGTCCCAGGTTCGATTCTCGGTCAAACCATAGGAGTTTTTCCTTAAATGGAATTATTTCTGTGATTGTCAAGAGTCTGCAATTTAGGTTAGGAACTCTCCCGGCGCTGGAAGGTCGACGGTTCGAGTCCCGATGGGGTCAAGATTTTTAAATTGGCCAAAATCTTCTGGTGGCACTATGACCCTGGGGTCGACTCAGCCTCAAACGGAAATGAATACCAGACGTTTGTTCTGGGGGTAATGACGGCCGTCATGCAAGGCTGACAACCCGGCTGACATCAAGTGCCGATTGTCCAGAAAAAGTGGGAGTCTTAACTTCATACTACCCTAAAGGTCTCCTGAGGACTGCAGTGGTATCACTTTACTTTACTCTTGCGGCGCTTCAATATCATTTATCACCGATCATATCATCGGGACGTAACTCCGCCTTTCAGGTGCCCCAACCTAAGAAATGGATTACAATTCCGCCAATGCTAGAGGGGAAAGCCGGAAATGTCATAAAAGACAACCTGGTGGCATTAAACAAAAACAAAATAATCTAAGCTAGTTCTTCCGAGCTATGTTACAGTTATAATGTAAACAAATCAGATCAATACTAATAAAATCCATTGTTAAACCGTTGAGGTGGAGAGTCATAGAATAAAATAAGTTAAAATATATCTTCTTAGGTAAGATCCGTCGTCCTCAACTTATAAAATATGTATTCTTTATGCCTGTAGACCTTTCAGAACATCTGTTCCATCTTCAACAGGTCCTTCTTCGCTACAATATCTAGTATGATGGTTGATGCTGCTGATCCTAATGTGCTGTTGTCGTGATCAGCAGCATCAGCCATCATACTAGACATTGTAGCGAAGAAGTACCTGCTGAAGATGGAACGGATGTTCTGAATGGCCTACAGGCATAAAGAATACATATTTTATATGTTGAGAACGACGGATTTTACCTAAGAAGGTATATTAAAACTTATTTTATTTTATAACAAACCAGATGTTTGGACTGCATTTTCATTGGTTTAATAATAATTGTTTAACATTTAAGCGTGTAAAAAACGTACTTCGCTCTCTAACACGCCAAATAAATAAATTGAAAGTATGTATTATCTAGCACATACGTATAGGAGAATTAAAAAATATATAATTACAATTTTAATAGATTAATTAAGCATTGTTTAATTCCTACGCACGCGCAATGCATAATACGTGGAACTTAATTTTTTTAATGGTCGCTTCTGTACAATTTTTTTAAAATATTGGAAATTATAGCATTTGAAAAGAAAAAAAAAGAGAAATTATCCTGAATGTTTTAAAACAATTTAGTAAAACATGCCCTACATTAGGCATTGAGGAAGTGGAGAAAATAACAGCAGAATTTACAGGTGACTCAACATGGAGCGTAAATTCTGCTCGTAATGAAATTGCAAATAAAGGATATCTGTTCACAACATGAAAAATCGTAAACGTACGATTAAGTAGGCACATATATATTTTTTTGTCATAAATAAATAAGAATTGGGGGAGTTCCTAATTACACTGAGCAACAAAAAATAAACTTTTTTTTTGTCTCAGAAGAAAAAGCTGATTCTGATAGTAGTTTTTCTCCTGAATTCAAATCTGATATCGGTTTTTCTCCATCACGCAAGGTCTCCGAGAGAGGAATTTATAATTTCAAACACTTTAATAATTTTCTACATTCGTGACTACACAATATTCGAACATTCGGACTCACCCAGAAAGTAAGAAATGATGATTTTTTTGCTATATTTCGCCTGTGGAGCATCCCTCTTGATGGTCCAACAATAATCGGCAAGAATATTAGGATTCAATTTGCCTTGATATCTCTTTTCCATAGCTGAAATCTCGTGATGAAAGTGTTCCCCGTTTTATTTTGCAATGGACAAATGGACGAAAAAACCTTTATTAAAAAATAATTATTTAAATCCATTAATTGAAACTGAAATAAAAAACTGTAGATGATGGAGAAATTCCGAATACATATTTGAAAACGCAACGAAAACTGCATTAAGTACAATTATTGGTACTCATGAGACAAAAATCATGTTGATCAGTGTTATTTGTACCACCTTAATTTGCATTCAGTCTTATTTCCCGTAAAATACAATGTAGCCTAAGATTAATGTTTTCTGTCGATGACAGTTCCGTATGCGATTCAGCCATATGGCGGGTAAAAGTAGCACCAATGTTCCCACAATAAACGGATTCGGCGAAGTAATACCTTATGCAAGTTTTTTTATAGTACAACTGGAACATATCTCGGATATAGTATAATGATATAAACCAAATATCCTAAAAACAATATGATCAAAGATCTGACGCGTCTCAAAATAATAATAATAATAATAATAATAATAATAATAATAATAATAATACTTTATTTATTCTGGCAGAGTTAAGGCCATAAGGCCCTCTCTTCCACTCAACCAGCACAAATACAAATAAATATTCGACAAATATAGATATACACTATACTAATTATAAACAGTTAAAGATACAATAAATGTAGCAATGTAAATGTCATGTACAAACAACATTTTATAGGGTAATAACAATAATGATACGATAATAATAATAATAATAATAATATAAATATGATACATTATACGGGAAAAACCAATTAATAAAATTTAAGTAAAAAGGAAAAGCTTCAATGTCAAAACCAAAAGTGTAAAAAATAATTATTACTCTCCTATGTAATAGAACGCCAGAATGATAGAAGTAATTTGTCATGGTTCGTGGATAAAACAGGGTAAATTAATAATAGATACGAGGAAGGGAAAGATTAACCTGGAATAAGAGAATGAAATCATAATATAAAAAGAAAATATTAATAAAAACTACAATAAAAACGAGAAAATTATAATAGAAAATTAAATAATCCAGCAGGTACAGAAAAAAAATACAAGAGAAAAAGATCAAATAACACTGTTCAACGTGATTTTTGTCTCATGAGTACCAATAGTTGTACTTAATGCAGTTGTTTATCGTGTTTCTTAATATGCATTCAGAATTTCTCCATCACCCACAGTTTTTTTTATTTGAATTTCAATTAATGGATTTAAATAATTATTTTTAATACACATTTTTTCGTCCATTTGTCTATTGTAAAATAAAACGGGGAACACTTTCATCAGGATATTTCAGCTATGGAAAAGAGATATGAAGGCAAATGGAATCCTAATATACTGGCCGATTATTGTTGGACCATCAAGAAGAATGCTTCACAGGCGAATTATAGCAGAAAATCGTCATTTCATACTTTCTATGTGAGTTCGTATGTTCGAATATTGTCTAGTTACGAATGTAGAAAATATTAAAGTGTTCGAAATTATAAATTCTTGTCTCTCGGAAATCTTGCGTGATTGTGAAAAACCGATATCATATTTGAATTCAGGAGAACAAATACTATCAGAATCACATATTTTTCTTTCTGAGACAAAAAAAAAGTTTATTTTTTGTTGCTCAGTGTAATTACTCCAGAATGATCAGAGTAATTTGTTATGATCCGTAGATAAAACAGGGCAAAATAATAAGAGAAAACACAGGAAGGAAAATATTAAACTGGAATAAGAGAATGAAATTATAAAATAAAAATAAAATATTAATAAAGACTACTATAAAAACGAGAAAATTACAATAGAAAATGAAATAATCCAGTAGTTACAGAAAAAATACAAGAGAAAAAGATGAAATAATTAAAGAGAGACACTATTAGGGATTTAAATAAAAATGGATGAAAACATTGCCTAGAACTACACCGTCACTCTAGCAACCGAACATTTAAACACAACTTAATGTGTTTTTAACGATGAGTAAAGTCCCTCGTGAAACCTCTTTTCAATATAAATTTCTCAACGATGTAATTTCAGATTTTTAATTGCAAAAACATAAAATGCGATCCTACTTTCAGGCAGAAGATATAAGAATTTAAAAATAATGCTTTTATCATATAAAACTTACTCACTGGCACTATCGAACCCGTAGGTTCATGGCCGAGCGGACATAAGCTCTCCATACATCCCTATCCTGAGGTAATGCTTTCCAATTATTCCCTGTATAATCTACGTCCCTCAAATCATAGTTAATGTTATTCTCCCACCTCATTCTTGGTCTACCAACTGGGCGTTTTACCTCGCTTTCTTACAAGAAGCTTCCATGCATGCCTTTCATTCCCCATACGTGCAACATGTCCTACCCATCGCAGTCTACGGGACTTAACTGTTCTTATTATATCTGGCTTCCTATAAAGACCATGTAATTCATCGTTATGTAGTCTTCTCCATTCACTTGTCTGTTCATCTCTCTTTGGTCCAAAAATTTTCCTAAGTACTTTATTCTCAAATACTTGTAATCTCCTTTCCTCTCTTAAAGTAAGAGTCCATGTTTCGCATCCATATAATATAACTCATATAAAGCAGAATTTTAATATTATAATAAATATGAAATTTAAAGTTAATAATTTTGTATTTTAAAAAAGTTCTTAACTTAAATAAATAAAATCATCTAAATAATTCATTGTTGGTTATTGTTGATTAAAAATGTCTCAGTAACAATTAAAGAAATTGTACTACAAAACAGTTTTTGTAAAGAATACTTAAAAAAAATTGTTTCAAGTCATTGTTGTCAAAATTATAAATCCTTCTATTATAACTGTAATAAGAACACCTGCTTAACTCCATATTCTTAAATGAAAGTAAACTAAACTCTGATTGGATGTTAAAACAATTAAGTTTCTTATTTAACAAATCAATTTAAATCTTATATTTAAAGAACTATTAACCAATAGAATTTAAATATAACATCATGTGATATAATAATGTTCTTTAAAATTATAAAAGAATTACACTAGTCATTCTGCATACAACTTTCAACAAAGACAGAAGCAATTGAGTTCTCCTGATAAAATGTGATATTTAATACAAGAAGAATAAATTGATTCAAGAAAATAAAATAATATAATTTTAATTGACGGTGAAGAATAATACCACCTACATTTACTTAATCTGCTGGGAAATAAAGAAGTGAATACATTTACAATTATTTCTATAAGAAACAGTTTTCAGTGATTTTAAAGTGTTTTCCTATCCAGTGTACCAACTTCCGACCTTGAGAAGAGAATCCGGCTCTACCAAAAATTAAACCCAACCTGAACCAGTAATTATTTTTGGTACACAAATCCTTCTTCAAAATGTTACTACAACATCGGGCATGAACAGAATTACTGCTTCAAAATGTCACCACAACGAGGGACAGCAATGTGGTACCTAGATATAAACCAACAAGATATTTTCGTCAAATGTACAGGAAAACGCTCAGTATGTTTACAACCAGACCTAAAACACGTTTGGAGAAAAGAATCTTATATACTCAACCTAGGATTTAAGGAGAGATCAGGGCTTGCTTGGTTTAGGCTAGGGGCACGGAAATTTCTAAAAATTAGCGACGATCACGATATGCGAATATGTCCAATGTGCGGAAACTTTGAAGATGAGATACATATATTAGGAAAATGTGATGATTCAGAATATTGGAGACGTCAGTTATTACCGGAAAGATTTCTAAATTTAAATCGGGAAAGATTGGCATGATATGAGTTATTGGTAAATCCAGAAAATTGGATAAACTTGGGTAAATTTCTGGACAAAACGCGGAAAATAAGAACAACACTCATTCATGAATAAATATATGTTATCAAAATGCAATACCATTAATTCTTAATAATTATAACTTACATAACTTAATTAGTGTATAATGCTATTGTATTATTATGTAATTGTAATATTATTGTGTTTTCTTTATGTAATTATAATGTTATTGTTTTTTTTGTTCTTCTTTATACCATTACCAATTATTATTTATTGTAACGGACTGTCAACAGCACGTACGGCTTACTGCCCGTGCGACCCATATTTGTAAATCATCATCATCATCTGCATCCATGGATTAGGTCTGTTGACCCGTTCCGACTTCAGCCTATCTCTTTCTAGGTCTGCCCACATCTCGGGTGCCTTTAGGTTTGTATTTTGTTATTTGTTTTGGATATCTATCTTCATTCATTCTGTCTATGTGTTGCTTCCATTTTTGTCTATATGTATCTATTTTATCAGTTATTGCAAATATTTCAAGTTCCTGTCTTATTTCTGTGTTCTTGATTCTGTCTTCCTTAGTGCACCCTTTAACAGATCTCAAAAATTTCATTTCTGCCGCCGTTATCCTACTTAGATCTTGTTTTTTATGTATCCAGGCTTCTAAACCATAGAGCAGTACCGGCACTGCCAACATTTTATAAAATTTCAATTGGGTCTCTCTTGTTGTTTCGTTATTTAGTGATCGTTTTATCGTACCACATATTCCCTGGAATTTTGCTATTTTATTATTTATATCATTATCATAATTAAATGAAATGTCACATCCTAGATAATTGAGATGGTTCACCTGTTCTATGATTTTGTTTCCTATTACTATTTTCCATCTGATTTGATTTTTCCCTTGGAATGCCATTACCTTAGTTTTTTCTATGGATATTTTGAGATTATATTGTTCACATATATTATGTAGTTTAAAAACATTCCTTTGAAGTTCGTCTTCTGTATTTGCTATTATTACCTGGTCATCAGCATATAATAATGTTTTCAAGTAGTGTGTTTTATCTAATTTTATTCCTTTATTTGTTTCTTCGTTCCATTTTCTATTATATCATTGATGTATAGGTTAAATAAAACTGGAGAGATACTGCATCCTTGTTTAACTCTTTGATTAGTATGAATTTTATTTTTACTTGCTTCATTTCTAGTTTTTGTAACAAAATTTGTGTTCCAGTACAATATTTGTAAATATTATTGTAAATATCTTACTTTTTGTCTAATAAAGTCCTACTACTACTACTTCTGCAAATATAAATCAGATGTAGCCTAAATTCATAAAATAATTCATGAGTGAGAGTTTTATTGATGTTTTTATGGGTTTAAAGAAGTTCGCGATATGAAGAAAAACACTTATAAGTTTTATTTGGACATTAAAATGTAATCGTTTCTCATTGACGCGTAACACCCAGAATATTACGCAGACTAGCGATTGTCTCGATGAAAGTGTAACTTTAAGCTCACGGTATTGATCCTACTCTAAATTTCTTATGATTATGATATGGCTGTATGCTCGTGACAGAGTTTATGTGCCATTTCTCCCTCACCCCTTTTGCTTCTGTTTGATAGGGGGGAGATATTATTGTCTCTCCCCTCCACCTTTGGAATGAATAGTAAAGTGAGTCACAGGGAGAGAGGGAGGGAGAGGGAGAGGGAGGGAGGGAGGGAGAGAGAGAGAGAGAGAGAGAGAGAGAGAGAGAGAGAGAGAGAGAGAGAGAGAGAGAGAGAGAGAGAGAGAGAGAGAATGGTGTGAGCAATAAACCATAGCCCCATACATAACGTTTTCAGTCTAAAACACACATACGTTCCTAGAACTTTTGGCTGTGCAGGTCTCCAGAGCGGAGGTTTTGTAATAAACTTTTTAATAATGTTACTAAAATTAACATTCTGTGCGCTTTATATATATATATAAGAACTATATTATGCAGACACAACTAATTTAAATACAATAAATACAGAGTGCTCTAAAATTCTCCTTACAAACTTCTAGGAGTTGTAGAGGGGACTGAGTTTTGTCCGTCGCCGTGGCGTGGTCGGTAGAGTCTCTACCTTCCACTCCGGCGACCTGGGTTCGATTCCTGGCGGAGTAGGGGATTTTAAATCTCCACCTTGGGTCTGGGTGTGTATGTCCTTTCCTTGTGTCTATGTGAGAATTAAAGAAGGTTAACAAACAGGTAAAACAAAAACAAAAAACAAAGAAAAAGGCAAAACAAGAAGGAAAACCAGCATAAACTAAAAAAAAAGCTAATGTTTTCCAGTCATCCCTGTACAATTTGCCTCTCTTTTTTTGTCCGTCGCTGTGGCGTAGTCGGTAGAGTCCCTATCTTCAACTCCGGCGATCCGGGTTCGATTCCCGGCAGGGTAGGGGATTTTAAATCTCCCCCTTGGGTCTGGGTGTATGTCCTGTCCTTGTGTCTATATGTGAGAATAAGTAAAGTTAACAAAAAGGTAAATCAATAAGGTAAAAGAAGAAGAAAAAGGTTGATAATATTCAGAATTGGAAACCATGTCCGGAAACTTACCGTTTCCGTGCTACAGCCGTTTGGAAACAAGCATTGTCTGAACGTACGTCACGTGTCTCAACAAGTAAGAGCTTCGCGATTCGTCCGCCTGCAGAGTTACATGATGAGCGGCTATTACCTCGAATCACGTGATGTTTGGGGACTTACTGTTAACGTTAGCAAAACTAAAGCCATGACTTTTAAAAACGGGTCGGTATACACCTGGAGGGAAAGGTGGACATACCGTGGTGAGAATTTAGAAAATGTTAAAAACTTTGTCTACTTGGGGATGACTTTGACAATGAATGGAAAATGGGCGAGACACATCGAGAACGCAACAATGAGAGCTAGGAGCCGGACAAGCGAAATGCTTACTAATATGTCAAAATTGCGAAACATACCGATGCGTACACTAGAACAGGTTTATTCTTCGACTGTGAGAGCGACCATGCTGTATGGCTCAGAATTATGGGGTTGGGAACGAACGGGGACACTAGATAAAATTCAACCTATGTTTCTTAAGAAAGTGTTGAGATTAGCAACGGGGACTTCAAATTGTGGCATACTGAAAGAATTCGGTACATTTTCGGACACAATAAGGGGCAAAATTATGGCTATTAAGTATTGGTTGGACATAATAAACGGGAATCAGGACTCGCTTAGAGCAGAGTGTTACAATGAACAGAAAAGGCAGTATGTTTCGGGAGATTGGGTAATCGGTGTAGAAAGGGGATTGAAGGGCATAGGGATGGGTTGGGTATGGGAGAGGAGTACGCGGAATAATAGAAATGTTTGGAGGACAGTTAAGAAGAGACTAATCGATATAGACAAGGCAGTATATAGAAGCAGAGTGTAGCCAGAAAATATCGCTCACCCTGCAGACGGAACTGAAACTTTCGTGGGGAAGGGAGAAATATATTGACTCTTTGGATGGGAATGATAGAAGTGCTATTGCATGGTTTCATTTGGGGGGATGGATGGCGCATAATTTAACAAATGATGAAGGCATTAAACTATGCCCACTATGCGATGACCATGAAAACTGGCAGCATATTATAGCATTCTGTAGAGAGACAGAACAACTTAGATTACAGATGCTGCCGGAGAGATTTCTCAGGTCGCATCGAGGGAGAGTGGCGTGTTGGGATCTTTTAGGACGGATCGAGAGTGAATCAAAAACATGCACATTTTTGGGTACGGTGAGGAAATTGAGATATAACAAAATTGTAGATTAAGGATATATGTATTAACAATAAGAAGAATCTCAATATGGTCTTTGTTTTCGATCTTTAATTATATTATATAATAAGTAGGTCTGATAAGTTGAATAGTCTGATAGTGTATTTGACGCCTGCAGTGACGGGGGAGGGGGTATGGGCGTGCGGTGTGTATATGTGTGAGGGTGTGTGGGTGTATGTGTGTGTGTGTGTGTGTTTTTTTTTTAATATTAATATACGGAATATGGATGAATGTAGATATGTATTATTGTGATGTAGTGTAGACATAGATTTTACTTGTATGTAGCCTGTTATTGTTTTTTGATACAGGTGTATTTGTAGGTATTTGTTTATATTATGATTAGTTTTATTTTTTATTCATGGAAAAATAATGCACGTACGGCCAAGCAGGCCCGTGCGCAATATAAATGCATATGTATTTTCTTTATTCTGAAAAAAAGGCAATAAATTCCATTATCAAATCTAATTGACGTTTATCCTACCTCTCGGAGCTGGTTCGAACCTCATTCACGTGTCATTCAGTGTTAGAGCAATAAGGCTGAGTACACTTTTGCTGAACACACCGACATGATCCTTCTGTATGGCGAAGCTCGTGGTAATGGAAGAGCTGCTCGTCGCCTTTATCAAAATCGTTTTCCACAACGTCCGACTCAGTCGCATACCCTTTTCGCCATAATTACGTAACGGCAACGAGAAAGGGGTACCTTCACCGCCAGCAGGAATGACTGTGGGGCTCCAAGGAGACGCCACACTCCCGAATTGGAAGAGGCAGTACTGCATCAAGTTAAAGGGAACCCGTCAACGAATACTGTTATGAATATATAGAGTCTTTTATATAGATATTTAATTGTTTTATAGATTATTTTAATTATTCAAGCAAAGTCTGTTGAAATAAAGTTTCAGACATGATATAGTTCAGAGCAAAGTTTTCCTTAGCTAACTGTAAAATCTCTACATTTAGTTTATTGGAATGTTAGTGAGTACAGTTAGGGTAACTATAGGTCAAATTGAATATATAACACGGGGGACGTGAGGGTCTCGTGTCTGTCTGTGAAAAGTGCTGAAGGGTAAATCACCGACCATTTTTCTTATTTATTTTTTATTTTTATTTATTTATTTAGCCTGGTGGAGTTAAGGCCATGTGGCCTTCTCTTCCACTCACCAGAACAAGCATATGTTACATATGAATACAAAAAAAATACAATAATAGTCATATAAAACAGGACAAACATATGTTACACATGAATACAAAAAAATTACAATAGTAGTCATATTATACAGGACAAACATGTTACATATGAATACAAAAATAAGTTACAATAATAGTTATTGAACAATTCATTATCTGTCATATTGAATAATAATGAAATTAATGTCTAATAATAGAATGAAACTAAATACAATTAAAATTAAATTAATTATACAATGAATAAAAAAGGAATAACAGCTCGAATCTACTATGCATAAAAAGAAGAGAAAAAAATACACTACAATGAATTAATCTACGCTTTTTATACAAGGCATTAGGTAAATATATTAACAAATCCTAAGTCTATTTTTATTAAATAATGCAAAAACGCATTATTAATTGTTAAAAAGTAGTATTAGTGAGTTGTTTCAGTTGGTGATTTTATTTTCAATTTATTTCTGAAAGATGGTAAAGTTTGGCAGTCTCTGACATAGGGTGGAAGTGAATTCCATGTTTTTCTTAATATGTGTCCAAGATTTTTGGAAGGGAATCAAGTACAATTAACTATTTTGATATTAAATTTTCAAAAGGGATATAACAATTTTAAACATGTAGATTAGGGTAGATTTATAAATTGCACAACCCCCTCTCTCTCAAACACCAGAAAGTACTGTAGTTTTAATATAGGCTTAGAATAGTAAATTAGGGCTAGAATACTTAGGGATTGTAATTATTATACTTTAGTAATAAAATAGTTAAAATAAGAATCCATTTGTTTATTTCAAAACACGTATGCATGCATCCTCATGCTACCGCTCGGCTAGTTAACTCACGCTACCAAATTTTCCAAGTCTCAAAGCTCCTTTAAGCCTAAGAAAACCAGCGGTTCCTAACAAATACATTGCTCGTGTAATGGATGTTACTTCTAGCACCGTCTGGAATGTTATACATGAACAACGACTACATGCATACCACCTCCAAAGGGTACATTCACTACTGCCAGCCGATTTTGCTCCACGCGTTGAGTTCTGTACGCGGTTTCTGCACCGCTGCATCAACGGCTGTAGCACGGAAACGGTAAGTTTCCGGACATGGTTTCCAATTATAAATATTATCAACTCAGTCCCCTCTACAAGTCCTAGAAGATTGTAAGGGGAATTTCAGAGCACCCTGAATAATGAAGAGAGAGAATATGGTTGGTCTATACAGTAGAATGTAACATCTAAACTCAAATCCCAAGAGACAGGTTCCGCGCTCCAGCCGAGCGGTTGCCTTGATGCAAAACTATGGGATTTGCGCTAGTTCGAGTCCAATGAAGAAGAAATTTCTCTCTTGAATTTCAGCCGGTTTGAGACCGATGCTCTGCGGTGTTCAACCAGCATTGTGATATATTTGAGTATCTACAATTAGTAGTGGAACCAGGTATAGGCCTAGTGGCTGGGGTTCAGGCATGCTGACCACCTACAGGCCTGATCGATAGTCCACTTCTTTGATTAACACGTATGGATGTAAGACCAGCAGCCGGCTGGTAGACCGAGGGTATTGCAGGGCTGTCACGACCTGGAGTTTTAGTTAGCACACTGAAGAAAACAATACGCAGTGCTTATTAATAAGAGGTCTATAACCTTGCGTATGCGATGAGACGGAGTGGCGAATTGGTGAACTACGAGTTCTTACATCGCTGTAACTAACTAACTCATTCATTGAACTATAAATCTGATTGGTTTGTGGCCGCATGGAAGCGCTATCCATACATCCGTTCCTGTTCTAATTTTTTCCAGTGAAACATAGGCTCAATTCTGGAAATGCATGATATTATGCATTGCAGAGACTCTTGATGTCCCAACTCCTTTCAAAAAACGTTAAACTGAAAATATATAAAACTATTATTCTACCAGTTATATTATATGGGTGCGAAACATTGACTCTTACTTTAAGGGAGGAAAGGAGATTACAAGTATTTGAGAATAAAGTACTTAGAACAATTTTTGGACCAAAGAGAGGTGAACAGAGAGGTGAATGGAGAAGACTACATAACAATGAACTACATGGTCTTTATAGGAAGCCAGATATAATAAGAACAGTTAAGTCTTGTAGACTGCGATGGGCAGGAGATGTTGTACGTATGGGGAAAGAAAGACTTGCATGGAAGATTCTTGTAGGAAAGCCAGAGGGAAATCGCCCAGTTGGTAGACCAAGAATGAGGTGGGAGAATAACATTAACTATGATTTGAGGGAAGTAGATTACACAGGGAATGATTGGAGAGCATTAGCTCAGGATAGGGATGCATGGAGAGCTTATGTCCGTGCGGCCATGAACCTACGGGTTCTATAATGCCAGTGAGTAAGTAAGTAAGTATTTGCATGCATATTTGGTACTTTATTTTCTATACAAATCCGGGTTCTAATAATAACCAATACCTCCCTCAAATCATGGTTAATGTTATTCTCCCACCTCATTCTTTGTCAACCTACTGGCCGCTTTCTCTCCGGTTTCATGCTAGGAATTTTCATAATCCTCTTTCATTCCCCATTCGTGCCACATGCCCTGCCTATTGTAGTCTATGAGACTAAATTGTTATATCCTTCGACATATGTTTTTGTTTTTAAGTTTTTGTTGAATTTTCTTGCTTCAGCTCCATATGTGACTGTACTTCTCACTACTGAATCATATAAATAATAATTTTAAAAACTAAAACAACACGCTTTATTAGAAACCGAACTAAAAAATGAAAAATAATTTTAATTTCCAACAAGGTTAGGATAAAATTAAAGCAATCAATAAAAAAAAATCTCCAACACATCTAGAATAAAACTAGAGTTATCTACAAAAAAAATAATTTTACCATCAAAAGCGTGGGGTGATCTATATCAAATAATATATTTGATAATAAACAGATATTGGTAAAAGTAAAGTATCTAAGAAGAAAATGTAAAAACCATAAAAAGCGCCACACGCTTTTGACTGCAAAGTTATTTTTTTTGTAGATAACTCTAGTTTTATTCTAGATGTGTTGGAGATTATTTTTTTGTTGACCACTTTAATTTTATCCCAAGCGTGTTGGAATTTAAAATTATTTTTTATTTTTTAGTTCTGTTTTCTAATAAAGCGTGTTTTATTTTTTTAAACTATTTTTTTTAGTTTGGTTTTCTAATAACGCATGATGTTTTAGTTTTTTAAAATTATTATTTATTTTTTTAATTTTCAGTTTAATTGATTGCCATAAACCGGAATCCCATGAAAATTTAATTGCGTAATACTTTTCTAAAAAATCCTCCGGGCCGGATTTGAACCAGCAACCTATCGATTACTGAAATTATATACCACTACAGTCCACCGCTCTACCAACTGAGCTACCAGAGGATATAATATTCATTTCTTACAACGATGGACTAAAAAGTCGATAAGTTCGCAACCTATTATACCGGTTTTTATTTTTTTATGTCCTGATGATCCTGTCCAGCATCTTAGAAACAAATTATGAAATTATTGTATTATCATTGGTCCTTTACAAGTGTACAAAGTTTCAAGTTGGTCCAATGTTTTTAAGTGGGTGAAAATCGTGTCGAAGGATTCCATTACATAGATAGACAGATACAGGTCAAGCTAATATAAAGCATGCAATAAAAGTAAATAAATCCGTACGGCTGTTCGGTATGCAGACATTTTTTAACTTTAGGAGAGAGTATATTAATATATAGTGAAGGTGTGAACATTTTCGCTAGTTTAATAGAAACACTGATACAAATGCTATAGATTAATTGGTTTTTAATAACATTATGGTTTATGGTAGCAAACTTTATGATCTACAAATAACAGTTATGTACTTGGCTGTTTTATTGAGCGAGAAATTGTTTCTCATTCTCTTTGCTATTCACAGCGACGTGTTTTTGCTACAATTCCAATGATAAAAGAGAGAGAATTCAGGGCGGAAAAGTGTCACTACAAAAGATTTATGCTCACAAATGATGAAACAACGAGTATATAAAAAGTTGTCAGTTTTAGAACGTTAACAAAAAATATATTTATCAACGATATTATATTTCAGAATGTATCAACTTGTAAAGCGGAAACTATATTTAAAAAAAAGTAGCATTTGTTAACCGGGCTTTTGTTTTCTCTAAAGTAACCGTACGCATAAATTGAGACATAAAATTTAAATCATATGACAGTATTAACATTGAGATAAGCCTCGTGGGCTAGTGGTCAGCGTTCCTGACTGTACTTCATGAGGCCCCGGATTCGATTCCCGGTCAGACCATAGGGGTTTTCCCTTGAAGGTAATTATTTCCTGACATTTGCCTTATGCCCTGACAATATATTCACTTTGAGACAGATTATAGAAAAGAGACGAGAATTCAATTTACCCATATATTTAGCTTTCGTAGATCTTGAAAAAGCCTTTGATAAGGTGATAAGAAGAACATTGTGGGAAATAATGAAGGCAATAGGGTACCCGGCTCAACTTATAGAAGGAATAAAAAGTCTTTATAATGGCACGAAAATTATCCTTAATTTAGATAAGTATTCCCGAGAAGAAATTTTAATAAATCAAGGAGTTCGACAAGGGTGTACATTATCACCTACATTGTTAAACAAAAATGGAAAAAATCAAGTCCCATAGGAATACAAATTAATAAGGAAATGTATATGAATATTTTAATGTATGCAGACGATCTGGTAATTATACAGAAGTCACAGGATGATTTACAAAGTGTCATTTACATGTTGAATCAATTAGGACTCTATTATAATCTCAAAGTCTCAACTTCAAAAACTAAAATTATGGCTTTTCAGGGCAAAGTGCTAGTCAGAGCAAAAGTAGTAATCAATAATGAAATAATAGAACAGATAGCACACTTTAACTATCTTGGTTCAGATATAACATACAGCTACGATTGGGATATACACAATAAATTAAACCGATATCAAATGATGTATGGCACCATAAGAAGAACCCTCCGAAATACTCGAAGAGAAACTCAGCTCAGGTTTTATAAAATTATGGCTGTTCCTGTTCTTTTATATGGATATGAATCTTGGATATTTACAAAAAAAAAGATATCGCACACATTCAAGCTACTGAAATGAAATTTTAAAGATCCATATAGGGATGTACACGCATGGGTAGATTACACAATGAATCAATAAGAAATGAACTGGGGATATTTTCAATACTCGATAAACTAGACGAACACAAATACCAATGGAAAGAACATTTTGACAGAATGGACAATACAAGATTACCCAAAAATATCAACGCCTACAAACCAGATGGAAAAATATATTTGGGACGGCCAAGGAAACGATGGACTTGAGACCGGAACAGGTCGCATTGACCTAATCCTGGAAAGAAAGAAGAAGAAGACATTTGTCTTACAGGTGAGAAAAAACTCGATGAAACCTATCACACACGAAACTGCCCTAACCGAGGATCGAACTCAGGCCCGCTGCGTACGAGGCAGTAACGCTATCACAAGACATCATCACTGTACTGAGAATAACAAACTTAAGGATTTTGTGCAACCCATCACTTTCCTGGTATTGTAGACAGGCTAATTGTTTATTATTTTTTGCTCACTTTGTAATTTATACATACACAGTGTTCTGCCCAAGAGCAAACTCAGCATTCTCCATTCTTTCCTTAACTTGGCTTTCCTTTTTTTATCCGCATAAAAACGATTTATTTCGATATTGTCTATCATCCGATGTCTTTTTCTGCCTCTAACTTTCTTTCCATTGACCATTCCTTCTACGGTATCCGTAAGCAAGCAGTTTCTTCTTAGCCAGTGGCCAATCCAATTTCTTGTCCTCTTCTTTATGAGTTCCAGCATTGTTCTTCCTTCACCTACTCTGTCTAGCACATCTTTTCTCTCTCTCTCTCTCTCTCTCTCTCTCTCTCTCTCTCTCTCTCTCTCTCCACTTTGTGACATAAGCATTTGAATTAAATTGTTCTTATAAATTTTACCATATGTCATTTTATTATATATTGCATTCTATAATTTCTTAATATTTTGTCAATAATTCAATTAGGCCTAAAAATATTTTTCAGATATCGAAAAAAAGCGTTTCTCCATTTTTTATGTTTTGATTTATTTCACGTGCCATTCTATCTATTTTTACACGTTTTATATTAGCTTGACCTGTATCTATCTATCTATCTATCTATGTAACGGAATCTTTCAACGCGATTTTCACCCACTTAAAATCATTGGATCGACTTGAAACTTTGTATACTTGTAGAAGACCCGTGACAATACAATAATTTCATATTTATTTTCTAAAATCCTGGCCATAATCATCAGAAAATCAAAAAAAGTGTTTTTGTATCAATGTAACGGAATCTTTCAACGCGATTTTCACCCACTCAAAGTCATTGGATCGACTTGAAATTTTGTATACTTGTAGAGGACCCGTGACAATACAATAATTTCATATTTATTTTCTAAAATCCTGGCCATAATCATCAGAAAATCAAAAAAAGTGTTTTTGTATCAATGTAACGGAATCTTTCAACGCGATTTTCACCCACTTAGAAACATTGGATCGACTTGGAACTTTGTATACTTGTACAGGATCCGTGATAATACAATAATTTCATATTTATTTTCTAAAATCCTGGCCATAATCATCATAAAATCAAAAAAAGTGTTTTTGTATCAATGTAACGGAATCTTTCAACGCGATTTTCACCCACTTAGAAACATTGGATCGACTTGGAACTCTGTATACTTGTACAGGACCCGTGACAATACAATAATTTCATATTTATTTTCTAAAATCCTGGCCATAATCATCAGAAAATCAAATAAATAATAGTTTTAAAAAACTAAAAGAACACGCTTTATAATAAACTAAAAAATGAAAAAAAAATAATTTCCAATATGCTTGGGATAAAATTAAAGTGGTCAATAAAAAATTAATCTCCAATACATATAGAATAAAACTAGAGTTATCAACAAAAAGAAAATAATTTTACTATCAAAAGCGTGGGGTGCTCTATATAAATTAATATATTTGATAATAAACAGATATTGGTAAAAGTAAGCTCTCTAAGAAGAAACTGTAAACATCATAAAAAGCACCCCACGCTTTTGAAGGCAAAATTATTTTATTTTTGTTGATAGCTCTAGTTTTATTCTATATGTATTGGAGATGATTTTTTTGTTGACCACTTTAATTTTATCCCAAGCGTATTGGAAATTAAAATTATTTTTCATTTTTTAGTTTATTATAAAGCGTGTTCTTTTAGTTTTTTAAAACTATTATTTATTAAATCAAAAGTCCACCGAAGACTCTTCAA
Source organism: Diploptera punctata (assembly GCA_030220185.1). NCBI lineage: Eukaryota > Metazoa > Arthropoda > Insecta > Blattodea > Blaberidae > Diploptera > Diploptera punctata. The sequence continues at coordinate 1,384,426 of JASPKZ010007418.1, read as the reverse complement.
ATTCTTAACGTTTCAAAATCAATTTGTGGGTTCATAACGTCAGTACCCGCAAGCGCTAGATTATGTCAACCAACACTTTACAAGAAACGTTTGTGAAACGCAAAGTAACGTAACTTTTTGTTAGAAATGTAACATTTTGTTGACTATCTAACTCATGCCCCAAATGGGAGTCAACGACCAATCACGTTTCAATGATTTCGTGTTTCACGAAATATTTATCAGTGTTATAATTACCATATTAAAGAAAGCTCCTCCTTTTTAATATTCTGAACAGGTCTGACCATTATTTTGCAGTGACTGAGCCTGTGAGAAATACGGCTACCAGATTGTATATATAGTGCATGAATGTCAACACATGCCGCATGCGGGAGTTAATATAAAAACATTTGTAGCAATTGATTATACCACCAAAAAAAGAAACCACTGTTTGCACTTTCTTAAATGTATTTTTTCCCAGGTAACAATCCAGAAAAATATAATTGTCATATTTACATCATACGACATCAGAAATGAATTAATATACAGTTTGATGTGTTTCATTTTTTCTCCACTAGAGAGCATTCTTACAATATTGCGTTCCTTTGGCAATAAATAGTATGATCTGGTTGCAGTGATAAACAAAAGAAGCAGATGAAGCGTACCTATCGTTTCTCATTTGTTATCAAACATCGCCGTTTACATTAAATATCTAAATATTTTAAAATAACTATAGTTAAATAATGATTTGTGAGTAAACAGCTTAATTTTATTCGTTAAATAGTCCTAACAAATGCCACGAGTGATTTCAAAATTTATCTAGAGAATTTGGAAATCAAGAGTGGCATTACTTATGATAAACGCGATGTTGTTGTACTTGTAACATTTTGTTGATGAAACCGGGTCTTAATATTACGTACTTTCACACATAATACCAGACAGTTCTGTACTAAAATGTATCAGTATAGAATTATGAAATAACTTACACTTTGAAGGAAGATGCGTATCAGGATCAACAAATTTCAACTTACCTGAAAAGACAAAAAATATATATTATGATATATATAGATTATGACATAGATAATATTATGGAAGACAAAGGTAATGAATTCGGAACTGATGCATGATTTTGTAATCTAATATATAACAATGTATGTTTGTTTGTTTGTTCGTATTCTATGCGCGGCCATACCGTTGATCCGAAGGATGACTGAGAATAGAATACCAAAAGCAGCATACAACTTTTCACCACGAGGAAGAAGAAGCTTGGGAAGACCAAGGAAAAGATGGAAAGAGCAGCAATTTGGAGGCGGAACAGGCTAGTAAGTAAGCCCAAGCCGTGAACGAGAAGAAGAAGAACATTTAATTTTAAAACGATGTTCAAAGTTCTGCTATAAAGTAAATAAAAGTTTTGATTTATACTGTGCAATATTAACTTTAACATGCTATTATGCATTACAGAGACTCTTGATGCCCCAACTCCTTTCAAAAAACGTTAAACTGAAAATATATAAAACTATTATTCTACCAGTTATATTATATGGGTGCGAAACATGGACTCTTACTTTAAGGGAGGAAAGGAGATTACAAGTATTTGAGAATAAAGTTCTTAGGAACATTTTTGGACCAAAGAGAGATGAACAGACAGGTGAATAGAGAAGACTACATAACAATCAACTACTTGGTATTTATAGGAAGCCAGATATAATAAGAAAAGTTAAGTCTCGTAGACTGCGATGGGCAGGACATGTTGCACGTATGGGGAATGAAAGACTTGCATGGAAGCTTCTTGTAGGAAAGCCAGAGGGAAAACGCCCAGTTGGTAGACCAAGAATGAGATGGGAGAATAACATTAACTATGATCTGAGGGAAGTAGATTATACAGAGGGGGCACGCCGTAGCGTAGTGGTTAAGGCATTGAGCTACAAGCCGAAAGGTCGAGGGTTCAAGTCCCGGTGAGTCAGGATTTTTAAACTGACCCAAACCTTCTGGCGGCACTATGGCCCTGGGGTCGACTCAGCCTCTAACGGAAATGAGTACCAGACGCTTGTTCTGGGGGGGGTAAAGGCGGCCGTCACGCAGGGCTGACAACCCGGCTGACATCAAGTGCCGATTGTCCAGAAATAGTGGGAGCGGAGCCTTAACCTCCTACTATCCCAAGGGCCTCCTGAGGCCTGTAGTGGGATTACTTTACTTTACTAGATTATACAGGGAATGATTGGAAAGCATTAGCTCAAGATAGGGATGTATGGAGAGCCTATGTGTCGCGCGGCCATGAACCTATGGGTTCGATAGTGCCAGTGAGTAAGTAAGTAACATGACTTATCGATGGATGTACCCATTTAGTAGCCAAAACAAGTATGAGTCATGATGCGCGCACAGGAACCGTACACATTGTGGGAAGGTCAGTGAAGAGATCACATACAAGTAATGGTTGCTGTTGCATTATCTGTTCCAGTGTATGACCGTATACATTTGCAGCGCCTCAAAAACAAAGGTTCTGCGAGTCGGTGATAAACACGATTTATATTCAGAAAATATCCTCTCCATGTCTCAAAAGGTGGTGTGGGAAAATCCAAAATATTTAACATCACTAGTGTCCAAATTGTGCATAGTATTCCGTCCATCGTCTGCCAATATACATTTTACAGTGCACATGACAGAATAACCTGGATTTGGCTCAACTGCACTTCTACTAGCGCTTGATTTTTTCAGTTATATTGTTGTAAACTATAGTTCGTCTTCTGTATTTACTAACATTATTTAATATTTTAAACTTTTTCAAACAATTTTATAACATTATTAGACAACTGTGGTCTCGAGGTAGCGTGCTGCCTTGTCACGCAGAGGGCCCGGGTTCGATCCCCGGTCGGGGCAGTTTTTCTGGGTGAGGTTTTTATCGGGGTTTTTCCTCACCTGTAAGACAAATGTCAGGAAAACTTTAAGGCCCAAACGGTCCCCGAAATCATATGGCCATCATCCTTATCATTACCATCTTCATCATCATCCTTCATTGGTGTGGAAAGCAACGGGAAGCTACCACACCTACAATTCCCTAGTAAAGCTGCAAGCATAGCATGAAAATGCTATGGTTGCAGTGAAGGACCTGCCTTCGGGCAGAATTACTATGGATGGATTAGACAATTTGGAAGTATTTATTTAAATATACAAATCACAATATTATGACACTGTTAGACAATATTGTGATGGTAACTGCTATTTTCTCCACAGAGTACATTACTTAGTCTATGATTTTTCTATTGCTGTTTTGGGTTATCGCTGGTTGGATCAGCGTTAGGGAGTGATAAGTAAGTGTACACCCATTTTAATAAACGTTTGGTAATTTTAATATTATTAATATATATATTTTAACATAGATTTGGGGATTTATTGCACACATTGGTCATTTAAATTTCATAGCGACGGATAGTAATCGAGGATGATAATCGATTGTGGGTTATCCCAGGCTCTACAAATTCTGGCGCATGCGCACTGTTTTTCTATAGGACTTTGAAAATATTTCACGCTAGTGTAAGTGCAGTTTTTCCCCCATTTTTAATAAACGTTTGGTAATTTTAATATTATTAATATATTTTTTAACATAGATTTGGGGATTTATTGCGAATATTGGTCATTTAAATGTCATAGCGATGGACAGTAATCGATATTTGATTCGATTGTGGGTTATCGCTGGCTCTATAAACTCTGGCGCATGCGCACAGTTGTTGTATAGGACTTTGAAAATATTTCACGCTAGTTTAAGTGCAGTTCTTCCCAGTTTTCAGTTATCTCTCTTTGTCGTTTACCTAGTAGTATTGAACGACATGCTTTATAAGCAATTGTGTCACCATTTATAGAGAAATACGTAGGCCTACCACTTTAATTCCTGTACAATGCTATATAAATTAGACACACGAGACGTCACCATATTCTACAAATTACCTTGTATACATAGGAATAACACATTCATGTACAAACGTCTGGTATCGCTTCACTATTTCATGCGCACAGCACAAGTTGCTATCAGACACTGAGTGTCTCAGGTTCATACTCCGCGACCTTGTGACGTAGCAGCTATGTTACTTGCGCAGTGAACACAATACGGTGTATTGGTGGGGAATCTGTGGGCAAACAGGCAGCCCTAATGATAATAATTTAAATAAAATGTATTACTAACAATAAAGTAGACAACTATGTGACACGACAGTTGAAGAGCCAAGGCCTAATGAAACATTTGCTTGCACTGAATAGTATAACAGATGATAGCACATGAGGTTATGCAAATTCAAAATATTATTTTTCTGTTTTCTTAGCCAGATTTCGTTACTTCAAGTAGCTATTCATTGTTCTGACTGGCCCCTTTATTCAAAGCCAAAATTCTATGATATAGGTGGGAATTGAAGTATGGTGCAGAGACTTGGACATTACGACGGGATGCCGAAAAGCTACTGGAAGCTCTTGAGATGTGGATATGGAGAAGAATGGAATATATAAAATGGACCGACAACATAAAAATAAAGATGTACTAGACAGAGTGAATGAAGGAAGAACAATGCTGGAACTCATAAAGAAGAGGAAAATAAATTGGATTGGCCACTAGCTAAGAAGAAACTGCCTGCTGACGGATGCCCTACAAGGAATGGTCAACGGAAAGAAAGTTAGAGGCAGAAAATACAGCAGATGATAGACAACATTAATATAAATTGTATAGATAAATAAATTGAAGAACAGCAGTAGGCTGTTAAAGTCCCAGCTACATTTAAATGAATCGCCTCTTTTAAATTTATAAGAAAGATTGTTTAAAAAATAGTTTGTTTACATTCAGTTGCATAGTTACAGTTCTTATGTACTGGAGTTTATATTCTTCTTGTAAGCCCATGTTTACCTTCACAGATATTTAGGTGCTCTCCCCCAATAGGGAAGAATTTGAACCATATTAATTTAGTTACACTCGTTTTCGTATAGATGTCCTTTGAGTGGTCCGTGGTCAGCGTTCCGCCTCATAGTGACATCTAGGAAACCAAGGTAGTACTAGGACGGGAAAATTCGGTAAATTTTACTTAGAGGCCTTTCATTCAGGCTTAAGGATCTTTTACGAGCCTGAAAATCTTCAGACTCGGGACCCACTGCTTGAAGTCCCTGCCGGAGGACTTGCTCCTTGGATTTTTCCATCCTAAAAAATCCATCGACCCCGGCCGGGTTTGAACCCGCGACCCTCGGGACCAAAGGCAAGGAGCATAACCACTGGTCCACCGCGGCCGATGGAGTTTATATATATATTAACAAAATTTATTCATTTGTAAACATGTCTGAAGAAGGTACAAAGTACCGAAACAGCTGTAACAAATTTACATTGTAATAAGTCTAAATGGCACAAAGAGTAGGGTGCGTGCAGGCAAAGAGTTTTCGGACACTTTTGAAATCCAGAATGGGTTGAAGCAAGGAGATGCACTATCTCCTCTACTATTTAATTTTGTACTAGAGCATGCCATTAAATCTTTACAGAATGAGGAAGGCTTACAACTGAATGGTATTAATAAGCTGTTAGTTTATGCTGATGATGTAGTATTATTGACCGATAGCGAGGAGATACTAAAGGACAACACGCACACACTATTGAGCAACACTAAGAAATTAGGACTGGAAGTAGGGCCTAAATATCAATAAAACTAAATATATGGTCACATGTAGAAATTCATTATATAATGGAAATGGACAGCTAATGACAAATGAGGGAAATTTTGAGAAAGTGGCTGAATTCAAATACCTAGGAACAATAATCACAAATAGGAATGAGATGCATAAAGAAATTAAACATAGGCTCAATTCTGGAAATGCGTGCTATTATGCATTGCAGAGACTCTTGATATCCCAACTCCTTTCAAAAAACGTTAAACTGAAAATATATAAAACTATTATTCTACCAGTTATATTATATGGGTGCGAAACATGGACTCTTACTTTAAGGGAGGAAAGGAGATTACAAGTATTTGAGAATAAAGCACTTAGGAAAATTTTTGGACCAAAGAGAGATGAACAGACAGGTGAATGGAGAAGACTACATAACAATGAACTACATGGTCTTTATAGGAAGCCAGATATAATAAGAACAGTTAAGTCTCGTAGACTGCGATGGGCAGGACATGTTGCACGTATGGAGAATGAAAGACTTGCATGGAAGCTTCTTGTAGGAAATCCAGAGGGAAAACGTCCAGTTGGTAGACCAAGAAAGAGGTGGGAGAATAACATTAACTATGATTTGAGGGAAGTAGATTATACAGGGAATGATTGGAAAGCATTAGCTCAGGATAGGGATGTATGGAGAGCTTATGTCCGCGCGGCCATGAATCTACGGGTTCCATAGTGCCAGTGAGTTAATAAGTAAGAGTATGTATATAAAACTTTAAGTTTTATTTAATTTAATTAAATTGAAATAAATGGTTTGTATACAGATCGAATAATTAAATATAGGAACGACTGGAAAGAACATAATGATAGAATGCCAGAAAGAAGATTTCCAAAATTATTACTAAATTATAAACCACACGGAAGGAGAAATGTTGGACACCCACACAGAAGATTGTCTGAACAATTTTAACAATTCTAGCTTTCATGAAACCGGAACGAGCCAACAGGCTGATGATGATGGTTTGTATGTGGATACAAGAAGGAAATGTGAATTAAGGAAAGAATGGAGAATGCTGAGTTTGCAGTGAAAGACCTGCTATTGGGCAGAACTCTATGTACGAATATTCCCACCTGAAAGACGTTTGTATTATGTAGAAATCGCAGTGTTGTTTATTATAAATGAAATGGTTACAGAATGTCTGTTGTTTTGGTAATTTAGAATGCCATAAAAACAAATAACTGCTATGAAATCACTAGCTTCTACTCTCCGGGTTACTTTCTAAATGGTTTAAAATATTTGTGGGATCGTATAACGTGAAAGATAATCTGGCTTTCCCCGGAGTTGTGTCATAAGTGATGTATGCCTCTCCATATCTCTTTCTTATGTGCAACCTCTCTACTTTAATTGTTACTCTAACGGGTGAAGCAAAAAGAACTCTCTCGCTTTGCCTCTCTCACGTATAAATCTCTCTCTTGCTATTAAACTGGTCACAACGACACCACTACCTCGTTATTGGTGATAATAAATTTTACATATGTGCACTAAAGTAAAATTGCAGTGCTTGGATTTACAGTTCTTTTGTTTTAATTTATTGTCTAGCATTTATCCTCGTAGAAAACATTAAGTGGCTCATTCTGTGGTATTGAGGTAACGTTGTTGCCTTGGATTCAAAGGGCTCGGAATCGATTCTCGGTCAGGACGTAGGCCTATCTGGATGAGAGCTTTTCGCAGGTTTTCCTTCTTCTTCTTCTTCCTTCCAAGTATTAGGCCAAGGCCTGTTACGATCCTATAGAAAATTTTCCCTCCAGCGTTTCATAGGACGGCCCAGTGATCTTCGTCCTCTTGGTATATAATTATAAACAGCTTTGGGGATCCGATTTGAACTCATTCTTTCAAGATGGTGTTTCCAATTTAGTTGGTACTGTTTAATATATTCCAAAATTGGCAGTCTTCAATTCTTTTAAGATATCGGTGTTCCTTTTCCGATCCCATCTGGTGTAACCCGCTGTTCTGCGCATGAATCTCATTTCACAAGCCGTTATTCTGCTTTCATGTTGTTTTCTTAGTGTCCATGCTTCACTACCATAGGTCAACACTGGTCTAACCGAAGTGTTATATAAACGTAATCTGGTGTTTTTTTGTACAAGGGATGGTTTCATAACTTGATTAATAATTCCTAAACTTTTATTATAACTAGTAACTTTTATTCTGGAGACAGATTTTACTTTGTATGGGGTCCTTCCCATGAAATGCCATAATTTTAGTTTTATTAATTGATATTTCCATATTAAATTTGTCACCAATTTTTTGTAAATTATAAATTGATCGTTGCAAATCATTTTAGGAAAGTGCCAGAACAGCTAAATCGTCTGCAAAAAGAATAGCATCGAGTTTGAGGTTCCTATTGATGGGTATATATCCTCGTTGTGTTTTCCTCCATTCATTTATTCTACGGTATAACACAAATATCGGAAAATATAGGCCCAAACAAAATCTTCGCCTCTATAACCTTAACATTTTTGTGGGCGAAATTACAATATATATATATATATATATATATATATATATATAAATAGACGAATAAAGAATTAAAAATAATTTGTTTTGCAGGTGATGCCGTACTATTGGCGGAAAGTGAAGACGCTCTTCAACGATTATCTTCTTCACTTCACGGGTCAGGCAAATTGCCTGTTCCGCTCCACAGTTGATCTGTCCATCTTTTCACTGGCCTTCATACATTCCTTGAACCTCTTGGCTTGTAGTTGAATGCTGCTCTTGGTAATCTTGAGAAAATTCATGTGTAAGATGAGGCAACAAAAATTGAAGAAAGAACAGGTTTAATCCTATAATGGAAGAATGAAAAAGAAGAAGAAGAACCTTAACACACACACACACATATATATCATCCGGTATCATGACAGCTGCCGCCGTCTTCCGGAAACCAAACGCCATTCCTCTCTGTCCATCCATTGATCATCCTCCAATCCTCTGATATTCATAGCTGCTTGTACCCCTTTTTTTTCAAGTTTTCTTCGGTCTTCCTCCTTTCCATTGGGATCCATTCCATAACAATTTTAGGCAATCTTTGCTCTGGCATTCTTTTGACATGGCCATACCACTGTAACCTTTTCTTTTCTATAATGTACATATATATAGTCCACCGCTGTGGTCTCGAGATAGCGTGCTGCCTTGTCACGCAGCGGGCCCGGGTTCAATACCCGGTCGGGGCAGTTTTTCTGGGTGAGGTATTTATCGGGGTTTTTCCTCACCTGTATGACAAATGTCAGGAAAACTTTAAGGCCCAAACGGTCCCCGAAATCATATGGCCATCATCCTTATCATTATCATCCTTACCATTATCATTATCATCATCATCCTTCACCGGTGTGGAAAGCAACGGGAAGCTACCACACCTACACAATTCCCTAGTAAAGCTGCAAGCATAGCATGAAAATGCTATGATTGCAGTGAAGGACCTGCCTTCGGGCAGAATTACTATGGATGGAATATATATATATATATATATATATACATATATATATATATATATATATATATATATATATATATATGTGTGTGTGTGTGTGTGTGTGTTGGTGTGTGTGTGTATGTGTGTGTATATTCATCCATAGTAATTCTGATGAAGGGCAGGTCTTTCACTGCAATCATATAATTTTCATGCTTTGCTTTGCAGCTTTACTAGGGAATTATAGGTGTGGTAGCTTCCCGTTGCTTTCCACACCAGTATAAGGATGATGATGATGATGATAAGGATGATTTTCGGCAATCGTTGGGCCCTAAGCTTCCTGACACTTGTCTTATAGGTGAGGAAAAACCCCGAAAAAAACCTCACCCAGGAGCCTGTCCCGACCGGGAATCGAACCCGGGCCCGCTACGTAACAAGACAGCACGCTACCTCGAGGCAACAAGTGCTGGAGATATATATATATATAAGCTTATATATATATATATATATATATATATATATATACGCCGTAGCGTAGTGGTTAAGGCACTGAGCTACAAGCCGGAGGGTCGAGGGTTCAAGTCCCGTTGGGGTCAGGATTTTTAAACTGACCCAAACCCTCTGGCGGCACTATGGCCCTGGGGTCGACTCAGCCTCTAACGGAAATGAGTACCAGACGCTTGTTCTGGGGGTAAAGGCGGCCGTCACGCAGGGCTGACAACCCGGCTGACATCAAGTGCCGATTGTCTAGAAAAAGTGGGAGCCTTAACCTCCTACTACCCAAAGGGCCTCCGGGCCTGTTGTGGGATCACTTTACTTTATATATATATATATATATATATATATATATGCATAATTTTGTTAGGGTAATTTTCGGTGTCTACTATGTAGAATGGATAAAGACTCGTTTCCAAAAAAGTATTTTCATAAGAAGAACCTCATAGCTATATTTCTTAAGAATTTGCTCAAATATGTAATAAACGTTAAAGAGAACAAAACAAGTTTATTTATAATGGAATATTTCAAATAAAATGTAACAACATATGAAATGGATTAGTACAGAACAAAAATGTTTGATGACACGAGAGGTAATTGTCGGATGTGTATTTCAAAAGTAACTTGATGAAACGTACTAGATTACAAAAATTAACAAAGTGTATTTGATTTATTTTTTTCCTCGCAGACATGAGTAACCCGTTCTATTTAATCAATGCGCGTATGTATAAAAATTAAACTGCATTTCTGTGGAATTGAAAATAAACAAACGCTTGAGGGTGGAATATGACCCACTCAATGCGGCTTGTTGACAATCAAATGAACAGCGTTGTAAAGCATATGGCATCCGATAACTGTCTCTAGCACATTTCTATTTATTTAATTAAATAATGACAGACCTGCTGGTACTGTCTCTAGCACATTTCTATTTATTTAATTAAATAATGACAGACCTGCTGGTAATTTGTTTTTAGATGACTAAAATCGAACTCGTAAATGTCAAGATGTCAACATAACAAAGGATCTGTTTTAATTTCTGTCGTAAATCAAGTTTTATTTTATCAATTTATAATGTTATTGCGGTCCACCGCTGTGATTTCGTGGAAGCGTCGCTGCCTCAAATACAGCGGGCCAGGGTTCGATCCTAGATCGGGGAAGTTTTCAGAGTGATAATTTTTTTCGGGGTTTTCCCTCATCTATAAGACAAATGTCAGGAAACTTTAAGGCCCAAACATCATCTGGCCAACATAATCATCATTAGGGCAAGGATTTTAACGCACTAAAAGTTAAGATTGCAGCACAGATAGTATATATTATTCAATTGTTTCTGTGTGAAACCAAGACAAAATACGGTCAGAAGTCTAACTTCTCATTATATTTTTCAAATGTTTGTATGTGAACCGAAATAAAAAAAGACAGAAGTCGAATTTCTCATTATATTATTCAACTGTTTGTATGTGAAACCAAGACAAAAGACAGTCAGAAGTCTAACTTCGCTTTATATTATTCAACTGTTTGTATGTGAAACCAAGACAAAAGACAGAAGTTTAATTTCTCTTTATATTATTCAACTGTTTGTATGTGAAATCAAGACAAAAGACAGCCAGAAGTCTAACTTCTCATTATATTATTCAACTGTTTGTATGTGAAACCAAGAAGAAAGACAGCCAGAAGTCTAACTTCTCATTATATTATTCAATTGTTTCTGTGTGAAACCAAGACAAAATACAGTCAGAAGTCTAATTTCTCATTATATTTTTCAACTGTTTGTATGTGAAATCAAGACAAAAGACAGAAGTCTAACTTCTCTTTATATTATTCAACTGTTTGTATGTAAAACCAAGACAAAAGACTGTCAGAAGTCTAACCTATCATTATATTATTCAATTGTTTCTGTGTGAAACCAAGACAAAATACAGTCAGAAGTCTAATTTCTCATTATATTTTTCAACTGTTTGTATGTGAAATCAAGACAAAAGACAGAAGTCTAACTTCTCTTTATATTATTCAACTGTTTGTATGTAAAACCAAGACAAAAGACTGTCAGAAGTCTAACCTATCATTATATTATTCAATTGTTTCTGTGTGAAACCAAGACAAAATACAGTCAGAAGTCTAATTTCTCATTATATTTTTCAACTGTTTGTATGTGAAATCAAGACAAAAGACAGTCAGAAGTCTAATTTGTAATTATATTATTCAATTGTTTATCTGTAAAACCAAGACAAAATACAGTCAGAAGTCTAACTTCTCATTATATTATTCAATTGTTTATGCGTGTAGACCTGGAAAACGCAAATGACTCTGTACCCATCAACAAGCTTTGGGTGGCAATGGAGAAGTTCGGAATACCTAAATCTCTCATACGTTTTATAAAAAGAATGTATGATTGTAAAGCAAGTATTAAGGTTGGAAACAGAATAGCCTCAGAATTTGATATAACAAAAGGATTAAGACAAGGATGTGGGATGTCACCAACATTGTTCAAGATATATTTAGAAGATGTATTAATGAAATGGAATAAGTCATGTAGGGGAATGGGAATCGACATTAATGGCCATTTACTGCACAATTTATTATTCGCTGATGACCAGATTATAATAGGACAAGATAAAGAAGATATAGAATATATGATTAGAAAGTTGGTCGATGCATTTGAGGTAGATGGACTGAAGATAAATTATATTAAAACAGAATACATGGTAATCAGAGCAAATTCAGAAGACCTGCAAATAAATAATATGATAATACGTGTTGAAGAATTTAAATATTTTGGATCTATAATAGATAAATCTGGTACTTGTGAAAAATATATTATTAACAGAGTAAATTATGCAAGGAAAGCGATTAGATCCCTGAATGGTCTTTTATGGAATAGAAATTTGCCAGAAAAACAAAACAATAGATTATACAACGACAATAGAAAGTATACTTACATATGGATCAGAAAGTTGGACAATAAATGAAAGGACGCAGAAACGAATCTTGGCGACAGAAATGGATGGATTACGGAGAAGTATGAGGATATCCAGGCTACAACATATTCGAAATACATATATCAGACAAGAAATGGATGCACAAGGAACTGTTATCGATAGGATAACAAAGAGAGGTTTACAGTGGTATGGACATGTGCAACGGATGTCGGAAGACCAGTGGCCTAAACAGGTATTGGATTGGATGGTACCAGGCAGAAGTAAAAGAGCATGGTATGAGGGAATATATGATGCCATGATGAAGAGGAGTATGGAAGATGGACAATGGGAAGATAGGAATCTCTGGAAAGCAGGAATCAAAGGCAAACTGCTGTAAAGTGGAAAGCCTGTATTAAGTATTAAGTAAGTTTATGTGTGAAACCAAGACAAAATGCAGTCAGAAGTCTAACTTCTCTTTATATTATTCAATTGTTTATGTGTGAAACCAAGACAAAATACAGTCAGAAGTCTAACTTCTCATTATATGATTCAATTGTTTGTGTGAAACCAAGACAAAATACAGTCAGAAGTCTAACTTCTCATTATATTATTCAATCGTTTATGTGTGAAACCAAGACAAAATACAGTCAGAAGTCTAACTTCTCAATATATTATTCAACTGTTTATGTGTGAAACCAAGACAAAATACAGTCGGAAGTCTAACTTCTCATTATATTATTCAATTGTTTATGTGTGAAACCAAGACAAAATACAGTCGGATGTCTAACTTCTCATTATATTATTCAAGTGTTTGTATGTAAAATCAAGACAAAATACAGTCAGAAGTCTAACTTATCATTATATTATTCAACTGTTTCTTTGTGAAACAAAGACAAAATACAGTCAGAAGTCTAACCTCTTATTATTCAATTGTTTATATGTGCAACCAAGACAAAATAGTCAGAATTCTAACTTCTCATTATATTATTCAACTGTTTGTATGTGAAATCAAGACAAAAGACAGTCAGAAGTCTAACTTCTCATTATATTATTCAACTGTTTGTATGTGAAATCAAGACAAAAGATAGTCAGAAGTCTAATTTCTCATTATATATTCAGTTTTATTAATATTTACTTTCAGTCCCAATTTGTTAGTGTTACTCAGTAGTGTGTGCATAAAAAGTAAATTTCCATGCTAACTTTTAATTATATAAACTTTCAGTGACATTTCCCTCACAAATTGCTGCAATCTTATTTTAAAGTTTACCTATCACACAATTATCTTCAGTCTCTAACGAGTCCACTGGCCACAGTTTCTTCCTGTCTTCCATGTATCGCTGTCATTCCACAACTAACTCCTCCCGATCGTGGCATAATTTATATAACCGAGGAAGGACATTTATCGGTATCCAGTCGAGATTCCTCTAGTACAGAAGTTTCTGGCAGCGAACATTCCTGACAAGAGGGGGTAGGTTCATAGGGAACATTCCGGAACGAAGTCTAGACGCATCGATCATTCTGCGCGGGTCTTTCAATTCACGAATAAACGACTCACGAATCTATTTCCACCAATGACAGAACACTATTCTCGTCGTCACCGACGAAATTCAAACGCTGACATTATATTGCGTTACAATATAAATTGGTTATAGGTAGAATTGACTTTTTTCGAGATTTGATGCCTCTTCAATTTGTTGTAATTAGAGTTAAAAACAGATAATTAAAGTACAAAATAACAGGGTTATATCAGTTAAAACAAAACAAATTTGTGTAATTGATGGTAAAGTGTCGAACGGGTTAAATTATAAGGGAGAGGACCAAAATATCCTTGTGATGTTTGTGTTTGAAATATCGATTTATTGTTGGTATAAAAGCAAACAGTAAAAACACGGGGTGGTCGTTGAGATATTTGATACATATGCGGGAGGCAGCGTTATATAAAGTACCTGTAGCGCAGTAAAAATGAAAAAAACTGAAGAGAGCAGAATCATTTTATTGGTTGTCCATCGTCACAGCATCTTACAAATGTAACTCGTAAAAAGTTAGCAATCTGTCCACCGTATGCACGAAACTAGTTACATCACATTCAATCGCACTCCTCTCTCTTCAAATAGGCTTATATGTAATGTAATATTTTATTCTCTCCATTTTATTTTTACTTGGACTATAAAAGTTAGAATGATTTAAAATGCTCAAATTGATATTTACATCTCATTTAACTTCAGCTTAAATTATCATAAGTAATGCCACGAGTGATTTCCAAATTATCAATAAATTCACGACTCACGAAGTGAGGAGTGAATTTATCTAGAGAATTTGGAAATCAAGAGTGGCATTTGTTAGGACTATTTAACGAATAAAATTAAGCTGTTTACTCACAAATCATTATTTAACTATAGTTATTTTAAAATATTTATATATTTAATGTAAACGGCGATGTTTGAAAACAAATGAGAAGCGATAGGTACGCTTCATCTGCTTCTTTTGTTTATCACTGTAACTAGATCATACTATTTATTGCCAAAGGAACGCAATATTGTAAGAATGCTCTGTAGTGGAGAAAAAATGAAACACATCAAACTGTATATTAATTCATTTCTGATGTCGTATGATGTAAATATGACAATTATATTTTTCTGGATTTTTACCTGGAAAAAAATACATTTAAGAAAGTGCAAAGAGTGGTTCCTTTTTTTGGTGGTATAATACATTGCTACAAATCATTTTATATTAACTCCCGCATGCGGCATGTGTTGACATTCATGCACTATATATACAATCTGGTAGCCGTATTTCTCACAGGCTCAGTCACTGCAAAATAATGGTCAGACCTGTTCAGAATATTAAAAAGGAGGAGCTTTCTTTAATATGGTAATTATAACACTGATAAATATTTCGTGAAACACGACTCTGATTGGTTGTAAAACAGAAATCATTGAAACGTGATTGGCCATTGAGTCCCATTTGGGGCACGAGTTAAATAGTCATGACGATTATCTACACAGTATGTAGTCTGATTCCTGTATAATTATTTTGTATTATTAATCCTGTTTTATTGCTTTACTATTATAATCATTAAGTAAATAGGTGTAGATCCGGTCAAGAGTAAAATTGTACTTGACAATAACATTTTGGAGCAGGTGAATAATGTTACATATCTAGGATGCAATATCTCATATGAAGAAGAAAAGGATGTAAATGCAAAAATAACTAAATTTTTAAGAATTTTAGGGTTAATAAATTCTATCTTCAAGCCACAGTTAATCCAAAAACATTCAAGACTTAAACTGTATAAAACACAGGCTCTTCCAACTGTTTTGTATGGTAGCGAAGTATGGACGTAGGAACAGAAGGATATACAGAGACTTAGATCTGCTGAAATTAACAGCTGAATATCAATCTTAATTGAAATATTTTTTTAAAAGCGGTGAAACAGGAAAAACTATTAAGTTCTTTAAGCCCTTGCCTAAGCCTGACAGTAATAATTAATAAAAAATGTTCAAAATCTCTCATTAATTGATTTTATTTTGATAATTTTTATTTTATTTTGTAAACTTGAAATCCAGAATGGGCTGAAGCAAGGAGATGCTCTATCTCCTCTACTATTTAATTTTGTACTAGACCATGTCATTAAATCTTTAGAGAATGAGGAAGGCTTACAACTGAATGGTATTAATAAGCTGTTAGTTTATGCTGATGATGTAGTACTATTGGCCGATAGCGAGGAGATACTAAAGGACAACACGCACACACTATTGAGTAACACTAAGAAATTAGGACTGGAAGTAAATATCAATAAAACTAAAAATATAGTTACAAGTAGAAATACATTATATAATGGAAATGGACAGCTAATGACAAATAAGGGAAATTTTGAGGAAGTGGCTGAATTCAAATATCTAGGAACAATAATCACAAATAGGAATGAGATGCACAAAGAAATTAAACATAGGCTCAATTCTGGAAATGCATGCTATTATGCATTGCAGAGACTTTTGATATCCCAACTCCTTTCAAAAAAAACGTTAAACTGAAAATATATAAAACTATTATTCTACCAGTTATATTATATGAGTGCGAAACATGGACACGTACTTTAAGGGAGGAAAGGAGATTACGAGTATTTGAGAATAAAGTACTTAGGAAAATGTTTGGACCAAAGAGAGATGAACAGACAGGTGAATGGAGAAGACTACATAACAAAGAATTACATGGTCTTTATAGGAAGCCAGATATAATAAGAACAGTTAAGTCTCGTAGTCTGCGATGGGCAAGACATGTTGCACGTATGGGGAATGAAAGACTTGCATGGAAGCTTCTTGTAGGAAAGCCAGAGGGAAAACGCCCAGTTGGTAGACCAAGAATGAGGTGGGAGAATAACATTAACTATGATTTGCGGGAAGTAGATTATACAGAGAATGATTGGAAAGCATTAGCTCAGGATAGGGATGTATGGAGAGCTTATGTCCGCGCGGCCATGAACCTACGGGTTCGATAGTGCCAGTGAGTAAGTAAGTAAGTAAGTAACCTTGGAACGTATCCCCTATACCCATACATTCCATATTCGCGGTTTTTGTATTCACGGTACATTTGCGGAACATATCCCTCGCGAATAAGGAACTTTTGCTGTATTTGAAAGTAACATAATTATGCTTGTCTTGGTTAGTGAAAGAGGTGGTCACGTGGCCTTAACTCCAGCAAGCTAAATAAATAAATACCAAGAATACATATATATATATATATATATATATACATGTAAAAGCCTAACACGGATCTCCATGGTCGGTGTTAGGCAAATTATTAATTTTATATTTAAAAATTAATGTTTGTTTGTTTGTTTGTTTGATTTTTCGTATTCTCTGCGCGGCCATACCGTTGATCCGATTTTGATGGGGTTTTTTGCAAAATGTTCAGAAGATTCCCAGAATGAATATAGGCTATAAGAGAGTTGTAATATTCAACCCCTTCACCCATAAAAATCACCCTTTGTAGTGAAAAGCGTGAAATAAAGTCCCTATTTTGATGCTTAAATGGCTTACGCTGCCTAAACCATAACAAATACACCATATTAATGTACACAGAATTGAATATCTCACAAAACTCTACAAAAAAGTCCGGGAGAGCATATGTTTATCTCTTACGGATAACTCACAATAACCATTTTTGTTTTTCATCGATGCCAAGAAGATCGGGATAAGTCGATTTCCGGACAAGCGTGCTCTGCCATACTGTTCATCCGATTAAAATGGGGCTTGAAAAATGTTCAGGAGATTCCGGGGGTGAACATAGGATATAAGAGAGTTGTAATATTCAACCCCTTCACCCATAAAAATCACCCTTTGTAGTGAAAAACGTGAAATAAATTCCCTATTTTGACGCTTAAATGGCTTACGCTGCCTAAACCATAACAAATACACCAAATTAATGTACACATAATTTAATATCTCAACAAACTCTACAAAAAAGTCCGTGAGAGCATATGTTTATCTTCTACGGATAACTCACAATAACCATTTTTGTCTTTCATTGATGCCAGGAATATCGGGATAAGCAGATTCCCGAACAGTGCACGGCTGGTGGTAAAAACATATTAGCATTTATTTATGAGTAGCCGGGTATTCGCTAGTATGGGAAAAAGGGACTGAAAATCGCAAGAACGTGTGGAGAAAAATAAGGAGGAGGTACTTAGATATAAACCAACAAGATACTTTCGCCGAATGTACGTCACTGTGTTTACAAAGAGACCTAAAACACGTCTGGGGAAAAGAATCGTATATTCTCAACCTAGGATTTAAGGAGAGATCAGGGCTTACTTGGTTTAGGCTAGGGGCATGGAAATTTCTAAAAATTAGCGACGATCACGATATGCGAATATGTCCAATGTGCGGAAACTTTGAAGATGAGATACATATATTAGGTAAATGTAATGATTTAGAATATTGGAGACGTCAGTTATTACCGGAAAGATTTATAAATTCAAATCGGAAAAGATTGGCATGCTACGAGTTATTGGTAAATCCAGAAAATTGGATAAACCTCGTTAAATTTCTGGACAAAACGCGGAAAATAAGGACAACACTCATTCATGAATAAATATCCATCCATAGTAATTCTTCCCGAAGGCAGGTCCTTCACTGCAATCATAGCATTTTCATGCTATGCTTGCAGCTGTACTAGGGAATTGTGTAGGTGTGGTAGCTTCCCGTTGCTTTCCACACCGTTGCAGGATGATGATGATAATGATAATGTTAAGGATGATAATGATAAGGATGATGGCCATATGATTTCGGAGACAGTTTGGGCCTTAAAGTTTTCCTGACATTTGTCTTACAGGTGAGGAAAACCCCAATAAAAACCTCACCCAGAAAAACTGCCCCGACCGGGGATCGAACCCGGGCCCGCTGCGTGACAAGGCAGCACGCTACCTCGAGACCACAGCGGTGGACATATGAATAAATATATGTTATCAAAATGCAATTCCATTAATTCTTAACAATGATATATAAATTAATTAGTGTATAATGCTATTGTGTTATTATTTAATTATAATATTATTGTGTTTTGTTTATGTAATTGTAATGTTATTGCTTTTTTTTGTTGTTTATTTTTCTTTACACTAGTACCAATTATTACTTTATTGTAACGGACTGTCAACAGCACGTACGGCTTACTGCCCGTGCGACCCATATTTGTAAATAATATTGTAAATATCTTACTTTTTGTCTAATAAAGTCCTACTACTACTAGTTTATTATAGGCCTAAATGTTGGTAATAAATGGTTTCGTAAACTATTAGCACAATGAAACAATATTCGTAATGAATAACCCATTCATTAAGAACGGAGAGCAAAAAATATATACACAACAAAATTGAAAACAAGGGCTTATCGATAAATGGTAAATGATTTAAACAACCAAGTACAAGCTAGTAGTGCAATGGGCAGTCATTAGCGGTCATCATTAGCTTATCAGACATAGTGTTTGTTCAACAATTACAACATACGTGCAGATTTCATCTCCTATAATTTTATTACGTGTTCATCCATCATCCAGTACATGTGACACACGCAAATTCACTGTTAAAACGATGCCAAAAAATAATTTCTACTTTAATGGTTAGCTGTAATCCTACATTATTTACATAATAGAGTCAGTAATGCTTACAGATTGAATATATATAAGCTCTCCATACATCCCTATCCTGAGGTAATGCTTTCCAATCATTCCCTGTATAGTCTATTTCCCTCAAATCCGATCCGATTGAGGGTCTTTCCACTTTTCAGCGGTTGCCCTTTCACCAGCCGGCTGCTGGCCCTTCACATCCACATGTGTCAATCACAGAGGTAGATGATCAACAGCCAGTGTAGGGCTGACATGTGGTTAGCATGTCGAGTCCCCCAGCCGTTATAGCTGGTTCCTCAACCTGGAGCCGCTACTTATTGTAGCTACCCAATTGCCTCACGATGCTGGGTGGGCACCGGTCCCATACTGGCCGAAATACCATGAGAAAATTTCTTCCCCCATGGAGACTCGAACCAGCGCAAGTCCCGTAGCTCTGCGCCAAGGCTTCCTACCTTAACCGCTCGGATACGGCGCGGGACTCCCCCTCAAATCATATTTGATATTAATGCGGCACGCCGTAGCGTAGTGGTTAAGGCACTGCGCTACAAGTCGGAAGGTCGAGGGTTCGAGTCCCGGTGGGGTCAGGATTCTTAAACTGACCCAAACCTTCTGGCGGCACTATGGCCCTGGGGTCGACTCAGCCTCTAACTGAAATGAGTACCAGACGCTTGTTCTGGGGTAAAGGCGGCCGTCACGCAGGGCTGACAACCCGGTTGACATCAAGCGCCGATTGTCAAGAAAAAGTGGGAGCCTTAACCTCCTACTACCCCAAGGGCCTCCTGAGGCCTGTAGTGGGATCACTTTACCTTACCATATTTGATATTATTATCCCACCTCATTCTTGGTCTACCAACTGGGCGTTTTCCCTCTGGATTTCCTACAAGAAGCTTCCATGCACGTCTTTCATTCTACCAGTTATATTATATAGGTGCGAAACATGTACTCTTACTTTAAGGGAGGAAATGAGATATGAAAATTAATGTGTTTTAAGTTTAGTTAAACAAGTGGAAGGAAAAATTTATATCGTAATTATTTTTAGATACCCCGTCCTGCTTAATAGGCGTTGTCCGGGAATCTACTCAACCCGATCTTCTTGCAATAAATGAGCTGAAAGACAAAAATCAATGTATTTCTTGTGATCAGTTGAATAAGTAAATTAAAAATAATTATAAATATATATTCGTAATTATTTTAAGATTCCCGTGCTGATTACCCGGTGTTGCCCGGGAATTTACTTATCTCGATCTTCTTGGCATAAATGAGCTAAAAAACAAAATTCGTTACTGTGAGTTATCCGTAAAAGAATACCCGCCATGTGCTGCTATGCTTGCACAAGAATCTACGTACTTCTCTCGATCTTCTTGGCATCAATGGAAGACAAAAATGGTTATTGTGAGTTATCCGTAAGAGATATACATATGCTGTCGTGGACGTTTTTTTTGTAGAGCTTTTTGAGGTATTCAATTCTGTGTACATTAATTTTGCGTATTTGTTATGTTTAGGCAGCGTAAGCCATTTAAGCGTCTAAAGAGCTACTTTTTTCACGTTTTGCACTATAAAGGTCGATTTTTAAGGGTGTAGAAGTTGAGTATCACAACTCTCTTATAGCCTATGTTCATCCCTGGAATATCCTGAACATTTTGCAAAAAGTCCCATCACAATCGGATCAATGGTATAGCCGCGTATAAAGTACAAACAAACAAACATTCATTTTTATATATTAGATACGTGTAAATTTTCAATTAAATGCGAGCACCAGAACTGATCATGGAACATTTTGAATACGTGAAAATATAATTTTGTGTAAGCAAATTTGTCAATGAAATTTAAAGGGGTGGATTCCACTTGCACTAACATTTAGTGTTACTCGGCACATTATACTCTTAATGTCTAGGAATAGGATGGATCGACCAGTTATCGTATATGGAGCAGAAACTAGGGCTGATACAACAAAAACTAAACAAATAATAAGCACATGCGAAATGAAGATCTTAAGAACTATTCAGGGGAAAATATTATTTGATAAAATACACAACACAGAAATTTGGGACAAATGTCATATTCAAGACATAACCAAATTTATTATAGATAGACGAAAATATTGGAAGGGCCATATAGAAAGGATGGAAAAAAAACCAGCTTGCAAAAAGAGCTAAAGAAGATAGACCAATGGACGGGAGAAGAACAAGAGGAAGACCAGCCAAGAGATGGATAGACAGTGAATGAACATCCAATACGTCTTCCTCCGAGGAGTGGTTTTGGAAATAAACAGGATGAAAATCCTACAAATTAAGTTTAAGAAGAAGAAGAAGAAGTATAAGAATAATTTTATGCAAACAATTTTGTTTTTTTAATCAATTATTATTGGCAAAAAACAAAATCCCAATATTCCATAGTTTAGGCCATATTTGAAATAAAATGTATCATCAACAACAATTACGGATTAAACCCATGTGACTTGTTCCGGACTCACAGGTTCTCATTCAAAAAATTGAATGCATCTCTTTTTCGTTCTACCAACATCCCTGTCTCCTTTTGGTTTGTAATTAAGTATAATTTTTGGTATGCATTCATATTTCAAAGAACATATTCCAGTTTTTCTAGATTCTTGCATTTTTTCAAAACGTTTAAAAATATTTAGCTTCTTCTTCTTCTTCTGCCTGACAAGTATTAGGCCACAAGGCCATCTCTTAGCTGGACGGCCTACAGATCTTTGGCCGCGTGGTACATATTTATAAATTGCCTTTGGGATTCTAGTATTACTCATTCTTTCCAAATGTTGTCTCCAATTGGACTGATACCGATCAATACAGTCTAAAAATGGCTTAGTTTTTAGTTCCTTTAAGATTTCACAATTTATTTTTAAATCTCACTTAGTATATCCCGCTGTTCTTCGCATGAATCGCATTTCTCAAGCCGTTATTCAGATTTTATCTGCTTTCTTCAATGTCCATGCTTCGCTGCAATAGCTGATGTACAGGTAGTGCCAATATGTTGTAAAGATGAATGCGAGTGTGTTTCTGAACAAGGGATGATTTCATCACACTATTTATAATGCCCATATTTCTTGTGTGTTTATTAATTTTCTATGGTATTTAGCACGTTTCTAATATCTTCACTTCTTCTTTATCTAGAAGTTTGCAGCCAGCTACACTTCTCAGAAATCTCATTTCAGCTGCTTCTATGATCTTCTCTTCGCTTTTAGTTAAAATCCAAAGAGTGAAATGTAGCGCTCCTCAAATTAATTATTAGTACAAAACGTGTCGTCTTTTTTCTCCGGTGCCCTATATACTTGTATCAGAGTTCAGAAATCACTCAGGAAATATAAAGGGGAAGAAATTTAAGAACATACATTACTATCACCTTATACTTTCCCAGAAAACCACAAATACTATCAAAATTAATAAAGCTAGGTTCATTCTGACATTTGTGTATTTCCATCAAACCACTGAATGCATGTCTGTAGAAAAGAATAGATTTGTAAGAGAAAGAAACCAAGGTTTGAAAAATTGTTACAAGAGACCGGTAGAGGTCACATCCAAGAGAATGTCAAAAGGAGCACGTTGGAGAATATTCGATCTGCTCAGAGGATCAATATCTTCCCTTGTAACAAAAGAGTTGACAGCCGCTTCCATTCATCTTTCTCTTTTTTTTTATGCAATTTTTCTCCATGTAACTGACATTTAACTTCTTCAAAAGCATGAAAAGAAACAGAAATAATTAATCCAAAAATTGGATCTCTGGTTGAATTATATTGCCTTCACTTCCTTCTTTAAAGAACGGAAGATTTTTTTTTTCTTTTTTCCAATATTACAGAGTACCAAGCAGAATTTCTATTATGATAGATACATTCTATAGAGTAGAGTACTTTAAAAGTTTCATCATCGAGTTCTTTGTGTTGTATCCCATTATTTTTCCAATGAAAACTTCCGTAGTTATTTAAATATGAAGAAAAACATCGAAGAACAGCTTTGTTTAATAGGAATGACACTGAAAATACAAACAAATAAGTTACAAAATAACTTGTCGATTAATAAAAGAATCTCAAGAGATTTCCTGAAAATAATTGTGAGTAAGAAGTTATAAATGTCTGTCCTTCCTAGCGGTAATGGGTCCTATCCAAAAAATTGTGGTGTGAGTTATGATTTTTTAAGAGCCGCACCACCATCCCCCTGGGTTTCTTCTTCTTCTTCTTCTTCTACTACAAGGTTTAGGCTATGCAGCCTGTTCCGGTGAAGTTAAAAGTGGAGTCCTTCTACGTAGTCGGTCAACATCTCTTGTTCCTCTGGGATTATACAGGAAGGTTCTTTTTTGTATTCTTTCGTTGTTCATTCTCATTAAGTGTTCTGTCCATTTCTTCTTATTTTCGCTGATTTTATCTTCAATTTTATATATATTTAATTCTTCTCGTATAGTTTCATTCCTTATTCTATCCGCTTTTGTGCATCCTTTCACATTACGTAAAAACAGCATTTCCGCAGTCTGTATCCTGCTTTTATCCCTTGATTTCATTATCCAATTTTCACTTCCATACAACAACAAAGGAACAGCCATTGTTTTATATAATTTAAGTTTCGTATCTTTCCTTGTTTTCCGACCTAAGGTTCTTTTTATGGTTCCACAAATAGCCTGAAATTTATTTACTTTATTTCCTATATCTTTATTTTCTCTATAAGTTATATCACATCCTAAATATTGGAAATGTGATACTTGTTCTATTATTTTGTTATCCAGTACAATTTTTGATCTAATTCCATATTTACCAATAAATGCCATTACTTTTGACTTATTTATTGATATTTTACAATTATATCTATTGGCTATTAATTTAAATTTATATGCTAACATTTGGAGCTCATTTTCAGATTCTGCTAAAAGTACAACATCGTCAGCGAATAATAAAGCCCCCTGGGTTTCCTCGGACTTAATGCCCATATCCCCAGGTCTGCTCTTGTCCCTGTTTATTATCTAGCGGGATTTCTTTATTTAATTCATCATACTTTTATAGAGTGCGGATAGTTGAAACTTAATCTAAGGTGTTTACAGTTATATTACATTATGGTTTCTTAACCTAATTTTGTTTCTTCTTCTTCTTCTTCACTTCCTACTTTAGGCAAGAGTTGCCTGTTCCGTCTTCACTAATAGATCTAAGACCATCTCTTCCGAGGACATCCGACATCTCTTCTTCCTCTTGGAAAATAATAGAAGATTTTATTTGGTAATCTTCTTTCTTCCATTCTTTCTACATGTTCTTTCCACTGTATCTTGTTGTTAAATATCTTTTCTTTTATGGAGTAGATCTGCAGTTCTTCACAGATATCCTCGTTTCTTATCTGGTCCATTCTAGTGCAGCCTTTTACTCTTCTTAAAAATTTAATCTCGGCTGCTTGGATTTTACTTTCTTGTTTGGTAGTGGTAATTCAAGATTCACTCCCATACAAAAGGACAGGGACAGTCATTGTTTTATAAAATTTTAATTTTGTTTGTTTATGGGCTTTATTATTCAATGTTCTATTTATTGAACCACAAATTGCTTGAAACTGATGTGTTTTGTCTAATTTTGTTTCTTATCAATGTAATAATAATATACGTAAGATGGAAGTATTAATCTTATATCAACTTAACCTAAACTTAATATTACAATTTATCAAGTATACATATTGATATAGCCTATTCTAAGTTCTAATTCTACTTATTCTATCGTTGATTTCCTCGTCTTCTCTTCTCTTCTTCAGCTCGTGTGCTTAGAGCTTTTTGTGTATACTCCGCGATCAACTTGTAGTTATCTTTCAGCATCCAGAACCGCAAAGGAGGAGGCCAGGCCTCGTTGCTGACTTGCACGGCTGTTTCTAGTTGTCTTCTGATAGCCGCGTGCTTGGCACAGCGGTATATCATGTGGTGCACGTCTGCGATCTGACAGTTGCATAGAGGGGAGTAGACAAGTCCTCTCTCGTGCAGTTTGCCTCTAAAATGTCCATGCCCTGAGAGCAATTGTGTGACGGCCTTATCCATGACATTTTCATGCGAGTTTTCACGTTTGGCAGGAATTCGTATGTTGTTCCGCCATGTATTTGGTTGTGCCAGCGCTGTTGCCATTTTTCTTGGAGATGGTCTTCAAGCATTCTTTTTGTGGCTTCTCGCCCCTCGGGCTCTTGTGAGTTATGAATGTAGTACTTGATGTGCCCGACGAGGAAGACCCATAACAAACTACATAACACCGTAGAGTAAATCATTTTAAAATCAATTTCCTGCGCAGCGCGTTCCTACCCTTTTAAACATTGAGTTTGGAAGTTTCGAGTGACTATATCAATATTCCTTTGCCCGGGCCCATAGAAGGCAAAGATTAATGCACCTTTCCTTTGTAAATTATTTAACATATAGTACTGAATGCTGAACAGTATTATAATCGTGGAAGTTAGAAGGAAAAAGGGGATTAATTTGGCTTGAGAAAGCTTTAGAATATATATCAATACAAAATAGCCAATGCCATGACTAGCTGCACAATCAGTAAACATACGTTAACTAAAAATTTTTAATGACTATTTAATTCATGCCCCAAATGGGAGTCAATGACCAATCATATTTCAATGATTTTTTATTTACAACCAATCACAGTCGTGTTTCGCCTAGAATTTACCAACTAAAGTTTATCATAATAAAGAAAGCACCTCCTTTTTAACATTCTGAATAGGTCATAGCATTATTTTGCAGTGACTGACTCTCCAAGAAATACGGCTACCAGATTGGATATATAGTACACGAATTCCAACAGAAAGCGAATGCAACAGACAATATAAAAACATTTGTATCAATTGATTATACCACAAAAAAGAAACCACTATTTGCACTTTATTAAACAAATTATTTTACAGGAAATGACGTTGCAGAAAAATATAATTGACATATTTACATCATAGAGCATCAGAAATTAATTAATACCTATTAGGTTGGTTATAAATTTCTCCACTAGGGTGAATTCTTACAACATTGCGATCCTTTGGCAATAGATAATAAGATATGATTGCAGTGAGAACAAAAGAAGCAAATGAAGCGTACTAATCGTTTCTCATTTGTTTTCAAACATCGCCATTTACATTAAATATATAAATATTTTAAACTAACTATAGTTAAATAATGATTTGTGAGTAAACATCTTAATTTTATTCGTTAAATAGCCCTAACAAATGCCACTCTTGATTTCCAAATTCTCACTTCGTGAGTCATGAATTTATCGATAATTTGGAAATCACTCGTGGCATTACTTATGAAAATAATTAGGTCATTAAAATACAAATAATTAAAAAAATTATCTTCTTGACCGTTGAAAGAAAATATATGAATGAAATAATATAAATTAACAAACTCGGTCATCAATAATTAAAAAAAACAATAATAGTAATAATAATATTCAAGCATACAGACACTCGCTCTCCAGTCCAGCCGAGGGCTAGGGTCCACAGTTCTGGTTGCCCTACCCTGGCTTATGGGACTTATCAAACAAAATAGCTCACTCGAGCTACAGTAAACCTGACCACGACGACACGTAAGATGATGATGACCTTGATACTAACTTGCACAGCTTATTTGAGGCTTTCGATAACGAGGGGAAGTTGCGCAATCACACGCAGCGCATAAGGAAGGAAGGGGGAGATACGTAGGAGAGAGGACAACGAAGACAGGAATTTGGCACTGTTCTATAACATCACTGCAGAGGGAAGACATGACGACGTTGTCGTTACGTACCGAAAAAGTAATTCGGTACATTACGAAACACTGTTGAGGTCACAATGCAAAAGTTAAAATATAAAATTCGTACCTGAGATTTCAGTACCTCAACTATTAAATTCTTTCAAATATTCAATATGAATTCACCGAATATTTGACAGCATTTAATAGAAGAGGAAGACTGAGATTTCATGTACGCTACCAACTTTATATTTTAACTTTTACCGCAGAATGAAATTTCATTTAATTCATTTCATGATGCTGAGAAAGTGCAGTGGATCATTTAGATCGTAGTGCTAGGGCAGTTTGCCTCCTATTTTGAATAGAAACTGAAATACATATCTCTGATACAAAATATATGTCCATATATACAATGGCATAACAGCCCAATGTTGGGCCTTAGGCTCTCCTTTGTTAGGAGTTACTGAAATGTATAAAATATCCTCAACTCGCGCCCAATTCAGGGTCGAGTCGAGGGATGAGATGGGATAAAGTCCCTATATATATATATATATATATATATATATATATATAATTCGTGTCGCGTTGTTTGTCCGCGATGGAATCATAAACTACTGAACCGATTTTAATAAAATTTTGCACACTGTGTGCAGTTTGATCAAACTTGAGATTTAGGGTAGTTTATAACCAAATTTATAGTCGCATTATTTTTTATTGCAAATTATTTGTTTATTATTTAACAAAGAGTTATAATTATCTGTGAGTTCCATATGATTCTAACAGATGGCAGTGTAATTATCTGTGAGTTCCATACGATTCTAACAGATGGCGGTGTAAGGTATAAGGTAATTGACTTATTATTTAACAAAGAGAGATCCAGATGGCTGTGCTTTTTATTGCAACCGCGAATTTCAATGAATTACAAATATTGATTATTTCATAATTTAAGTGTGTTCAGTGTTTATTTTATTTTCAATATTATTAATTTCGTGTGTAAGTATTAGTTTTAAGTAATCTGGCTGAGAGACAGCAACTTAATTCAAATTTTTAACGTATACCTTAGCCACAGCAATGTGTGGCCGGGACTTCTAGTATATATATATATATATATATATATATATATATATATATATAGACGTTATAACTATATTTTTGACATTTGGCAATGAAGGCAAATATGATATGAAAAGAAAAATGAATGCTGGAGTCGGGATTTGAACCCGATTCTCTAAACTCTGTACGTTTAGCGCTCTAACCAACTGAGCTACTCAAGTATTCCAATACAAACATACATTTTTCATATATATGTAGTATCTCAATTCACACAAGAGATAGCGGGAAATCGTTGAAACTGGCATCCAAAAGATGAGAATACTACATATATAAGAAAAATGTATGTTTGTGTTGGAATACTTCGGTAGCCCAGGTCGTTAGAGCGCTAAACGTACAGTGTTTAGAGACTCGGGTTCAAATCCCGACTCAAGCATTCATTTTTCTTTTCATATCATATTTGCCTTCATTGCCAAATGTCAAAAATATAGTTATAACATCTAAATATGCAAGCGTTACTGCTATAAAGTAAATATTCTCTTTAAAAATTTACTTAATGGTTATGTTGGCCACTAGATGTCAGTTGGAACGACTTCCCGCTACCTCTTGTGTGAATTGTGGATACTACATATATAAGAAAAAATTATGATTGTGTTGGAATACTTGAGTAGCTCAGTTGGTTAGAGCGCTAAACGTACCGAGTATAGAGAAGAGAGAGGAATGTGAATGGCAAGGGTAATGGCCGACCACGCCTGACGCACCATCACAGGGGCAGATGAATCGAATGATTCGAAATGGATGAGATTAGTATGGAGAAATGGTCGTAGGGGAAAACGGAAAGAACCACGAGAAAAACCTGCCCAAGCTCCATTTCATTCACAACTAAGCAAGCCCACATGGAGTGACCGAGACTCGATTTCGGAACCCCAGCGGTGAGAGGAGGCCTATTATGTAACTATATTGAAGTAAAGTGACCCCATTATAGGCCGAAAGTGGGCTTTAAGACTTTAACGTTTTTACACAATCGGCACGAGATGTCAGCCAGGTTGTCGTCACTGCGTGACGCCCGCCTTCACATTCAAAACATATAATTATATGGTACTCATTTCAGTTAGAGCCTTAGTCAATTCCAGATTCGAGCGTCTAACCGCTTGCGCCACGGAGTCGCTTTAGAAGTTACTAAACTAAGTTAATATAGTTATTCTTATTACGGTATGCATAGCACAAGCAGCCAAGCCATTTTCCTCGCATAGACACAAATAACGTCTGATAAATATTCCCGAATATTGACATACCAGGTGATTTTGACGGCTATTCGCCTTTAAGAACCGTCCTAATTAACTACAAACAGGTGAAAAACCAGCTAATCACCTCTAAAAAGCTGGAAGGCCCGACCGATTTGGCCATATTTCGACATATCTCACTTACTTCAAACCTACTCTGCTAAGGTTTCGGTGGTTTCCTTAGCGCTAAGATAAATATCGGAGTAGGCCCTTTGATTCCACCAATAAATATAAATCCCATAACTTTTCTAAATTCAAAATTAATGGGCTATTTAACGAAATTATACCTCTAACTTTAAAAAATTACACATCTATGGCACGTGGCACAACGGATGGCCGATGGGTATCATCCTGTGTCATAGAACAACATTAGAAAAATATTATATAAATATAATTATCCATTCTTTTTCAGATAACTACTCTGCTAAAGGTTTCTGGTGGTTTCCTTAGCGTGAAGGCGAATGCCGGAGTGGTCCCCTAGCTCCCACCTGTAAATTTCATTCCCAATTTTCACTGAGCCGGGTAAAGAGGATGAGAAAGATTTCATTTCGACTTGGCGCTGGTTTTTTCGGATTTACTTCATTTCCATCATAGAGTGCGAGCTTCCCTGGATCGGCTTTGGGCTGCTAATGTACAAACTTCGCGATAAAAACTCACACGAAAAATTTTACAAGTCCACGAAATAGGCGTGGCACCATCACACAGCCTCCTGATTGGCTCAGAACACGGCTGCTTTTTAGGCACTTTAAATAATTAAAACTTAATTAAAAGCACATCAATGCCTTCAAATACCACATAATATATCACAGTAAAGAAATAATATAATTATACATCTCGAATTAAGCAACATAACACTTTTTCTAAAAAGGGGCGTGGCATCCCCAGACAGCCTCGCGAATGGCTAACACATAATTCGCGACAATAATAATTTTAAATTAAACTAAACTAACAATATCTCGGTATTAGCTTAAAACTATCATCAAGAACACCATGGATATCATTCGGTCACGATATCCTAACAAATTAATATTAAAAACCACACATTAAAAAATCATCAGCCTCTGATTGGCTGACGGCCACAAGCGCCATATTTAAAAATATATAAAAATCACAAAACCACACACAAGTCGGAGCACATCGTCGCTACCATGCAGGTTAGAATGTTGGTTATTCGTTTTCAATTACTATCATATCGGTTTCTATTCACTCTCTAAATCACACCGGGGCTAATGCTTAAGCAGGAACCCGGGGTTCTCCTTTCTAGGACATCCTGGAGAACCAAAAGGAATTGCTCACCGCTTGTCATTAATTTGGCTAGCCGCAGGGCCTTTCCACCCAGACTACCTTTAAGACCCTTTAAGTTATTCTTATTGCCCTAAAGACGTCATGAATGGAATGTGGTCAACATACCGACCCATTGAGACATCTAGTAGGCAACTAAGGTATCAGTCTACTAGGATGAAGGAGGTGACTAAAGGCCGCATGCAAATACATTAGTCTCTACTCAAATTACTTCCAATCACTGGTGAGCTGACTCACCGTGAGCAAGTGCAAAGATCGAATTAGCGACCCACTAACTGGTCATGCATGAAAGTCGTCGTTTTCGTAATATTGGCAAGAAATTACCCAGAATTCTCAGCGATAAAACCACTTCCGTTATTTTCGTCTGCTATAGAGGAACGCATTTACGCTCGCGTCCCGCAAATAATACCGTATACAACGACGTCGGGTCGCGCGATATTACGCCGATTTTCCTGTTCTTCCAGTTGAATTATTTGGTAGACTCTATCAAATTCCTCTTCTCCGCGTATACCGAAAACATGATCGAAGTCTTCAAGGTCCGACATCTTGGATAAAGCAGCAAGGTACGCGGCAAGGTTTCAAACTACATCGGTTACCATCGGTTCCCATCGGGTTGCTCACGATTCGTTCTCTGCAAAGTCACCTCGCCAGGTAGCTTAAGAATTTCGACAATTATTATCGCACGAACAGATTTTTGACTCAAAAACGTCTTTGGCTGCAACTTTCTCAGCAGAGAACTACTTTTACGGTCTAATGCGTTCATAGATACGAACTTTATTCAGGCTTAACGAGCTTCTAAATCTTCAGACTCCGGATCTACGGCTTAAAATCCTTCCCGGAGGATTTGTTCTTAAATATTTCCATCCTAAAAAAATGCATCGACCCCGGGTTTGAACTCACGACCCTCGGAACCAGAGACATTCAACATAACCAGTAGTCCACCGCGACCGAAGTATAACATATGTTTTATCCTTTATTTTCACTTACATATTCTTAGATGGATCTGTTTATCCACAATTAGAATAATTAAGTAATAAATACTACTGGTCAACATGATTTTTGTCTCATGAGTACCAATAATTGTACTTAATGCAGTTTTTTATCGTGTTTTCAAATATGTATTCGGAATGTCTTCATCACCCACAGTTTTTTTTAATTTCAATTTCAATTAATGGATTTAAATAATTATTTTTTAATAAACGTTTTTTCGTCCATTTGTCCACTGTAAAATAAAACCAAATAAGCTAACTCAGGCGATTTCAGCTATGGAAAAGATATATCAAGGCAAATGGAATCCTAATATGCTGGCCGATTATTGTAGGACCATCAAGTGGGATGCTCCACAGGCGAAATATAGCAGAAAATTGACATTTCTTACTTTCCAGGTGAGTCCGAATGTTCGAATATTGTGTAGTTACGAATGTAGAAAATATTAATTAAAGTGTTTGAAATCATAAATTCCTGTCTCTCGGAAACCTTGTGTGATGGAGAAAACCCGATATCATATTTGAATTCAGAAGAAAAAATACTATCAGAATCACATATTTTTCTTTCTGAGACAAAAGAAAAGTTTATTTTTTGTTGCTCAGTGTTATTAAAGGTCAGTACATTATTCTTACAGAACTGGTCTGAATTTTCCTATTGCCCTGTATTACAAAGACATTAGGTATTTCAAATTTGAAATATGTAGTATCATAATATATCGTTCCAACAAATCCCCTTCGCATTCTGGTTTCTAATGCTTGAACATGAGACCACTGTTCATCACGTAATAATAATGGCTCTCTGGACCGTAAAATTTAGTTGTCAGAAACACAGAGATAAAAATAAATAGGACATATTTCCAGGAAAGACGAATGATGTTGCTGCACTCTGAAGAGAACAAATTGAGAAACAGAACTTGTTTCCAAGTATACGATACTTTATATCTTGACATTTCATTCAACCTGCGACAAACTCTACGTTCCATTTATAGTTAACATATTTGCTCCTCTTCCCTAAATAATTATACATTACTAGCTAATACCCGGCGAGCGCTGCTACTCATAAATAAATGCTAGTATGTTTTTACCAACAGCCGTGCATTGTTCGGGAATCTGCTTATCCCGATATTCCTGGCATCAATGAAAGACAAAAATGGTTATTGTGAGTTATCCGTAGAAGATAAACATACGCTGTCGCGGACTTTTTTGTAGAGTCTTTTGAGATGTTAAATTCTGTGTACATTAATTTGGTGTTTTTCTTGTGGTTTAGGCAGCGTAAGCCATTTAAGCGTCGAAATAGACTTTATTTCACGTTGTTCACTAGAAAGGGTGATTTTTAGGGGTGGAGGGGTTGAATATCACAACTCTCTTATAGCCTATGTTCATCCCCGGAATCTCCTGAACATTTTTCAAAAAGCCCCATCTTAATCGGATGAAGAGTATGGCAGAGCACGCTTGTCCGGGAATCGACTTATTCCGATCTTCTTGGCATCAATGAAAAACAAAAATGGTTATTGTGAGTTATCTGTAGAAGATAAACATATGCTGTCGCGGACTTTTTTGTAGAGTCTTTTGAGATGTTCAATTCTGTGTACATTAATTTTGTGTTTTTCTTGTGGTTTAGGCAGCGTAAGCCATTTAAGCGTCGAAATAGACTTTATTTCACGTTGTTCACTAGAAAGGGTGATTTTAAGGGGTGGAGGGGTTGAATATCACAACTCTCTTATAGCCTATGTTCATCCCCGGAATCTCCTGAACATTTTTCAAAAAGCCCCATCTTAATCGGATGAAGAGTATGGCAGAGCACGCTTGTCCGGGAATCGACTTATTCCGATCTTCTTGGCATCAATGAAAAACAAAAATGGTTATTGTGAGTTATCTGTAGAAGATAAACATATGCTGTCGCGGACTTTTTTGTAGAGTCTTTTGAGATGTTCAATTCTGTGTACATTAATTTTGTGTTTTTCTTGTGGTTTAGGCAGCGTAAGCCATTTAAGCGTCGAAATAGACTTTATTTCACGTTGTTCACTAAAAAGGGTGATTTTTAGGGGTGAAGGGGTTGAATATCACAACTCTCTTATAGCCTATGTTCATCCCCGGAATCTCCTGAACATTTTTAAAAAAGCCCCATCTTAATCGGATGAACAGTATGACAGAGCACGCTTGTCCGGGAATCGACTTATTCCGATCTTCTTGTCATCAATGAAAAACAAAAATGGTTATTGTGAGTTATCCGTAAGAGATAATTATATGCTGTCGGGGACTTTTTTTGTAGAGGTTTTTGAGATATTCAATTCTGTATACATTAATTTAGTGTATTTGTTATGGTAAGCCATTTAAGCGTCAAAATAAAGACTTTATTTCAGGTTTTCACTACAAAGGGTGATTTTTAGGGGTGTAGGGGTTGAATATCAGAACTCTCTTATATCCTATGTTCATCCCGGGAATTTTCTGAACAGTTTGCAAAAAAAAAACATCAAAATAGGTTCAACAGTATGGCAGCGCATAGAATACAAACGAACAAACAAACATACAAATAAACAAACATTGATTTTTTATATATAAGATGAACAGTATGTAATTTACTTAATTTCATTATGCCTAAATTTATATACTGATTTAAACTATAAAATTTGCTTATATATATTTTTTTATATACAGATTGAGATCTGTCCGGGTTTCGTATTCGTACCTGAGACTTCTGAGTGATATTTTTTTACTTGGGCGGGTAACCAGCCCAACCGCAAAACTCCCAACCTGGAGGACCAGAGTTTAATTTCGGAGATGTCTTTCTCCTAGACAGACTGCCTTACAAGGCTACAGAGCTCTGTCTGCCCTGAGCATCTGGTTTTATGGCGCCAGAAACTCGTCATTCATCCTCCGTCTTCAGTAAAAACAGTCCCACCATGTGAAGGTAGATGGAAGGGTTTGGTAGAGAGAGGCTATATTTTGCGCTGACTATTTGGAGCCTTTTGTAGAGTGTGAGAGCTCATCCTCAGATCCGCCCCAATCATTCTCTACCAATTCAAGCCACTGAAATGAAATTTTTAAGATCCGTAAAAGCATGTACACGCATGGATAGATTACACAAAGAATCAATAAGAAATAACTGGACATATTTCCAATACTCTACAAACTAGAAGAGCACAAACACCAATGGAAAGAACATTTATACAGGATGGATAATACAAGATTACCCAAAAAGATCAACACCTACAAAACACATGGAAAAAATCTTTGGCCAAGGAAGCGATGGACTTGAGATCCTGGAAAGGAGGAGGAAGAAGAAGAAGACAAATTGAGATATTTATTTGTCAGAGCACAAGTGAGTCAGTAAGAAATGAATCGGAGATAGTTACAATAATCGATAAACTAGAAGAGCACAAGTACCGATGGAAAGAACATTTAGACAGAATGAAGAGCACAAGTACCGATGGAAAGAACATTTAGACAGAATGAATAGCACAAGTACCGATGGAAAGAACATTTAGACAGAATGAATAGCACAAGTACCGATGGAAAGAACATTTAGACAGAATGAATAGCACAAGTACCGATGGAAAGAACATTTAGACAGAATGAATAGCACAAGTACCGATGGAAAGAACATTTAGACAGAATGATAGCACAAGTACCGATGGAAAGAACATTTAGACAGAATGAATAGCACAAGTACCGATGGAAAGAACATTTAGACAGAATGAAGAGCACAAGTACCGATGGAAGAA
Organism: Diploptera punctata; assembly: GCA_030220185.1. NCBI lineage: Eukaryota > Metazoa > Arthropoda > Insecta > Blattodea > Blaberidae > Diploptera > Diploptera punctata. Next base: position 1,348,791 of record JASPKZ010007418.1, on the reverse strand, counting down.
CATTTAGACAGAATGAATAGCACAAGTACCGATGGAAAGAACATTTAGACAGAATGAATAGCACAAGTACCGATGGAAAGAACATTTAGACAGAATGAATAGCACAAGTACCGATGGAAAGAACATTTAGACAGAATGAATAGCACAAGTACCGATGGAAAGAACATTTAGACAGAATGAATAGCACAAGTACCGATGGAAAGAACATTTAGACAGAATGAATAGCACAATTACCGATGGAAAAAACATTTAGACAGAATGAATAGCACAAGTACCGATGGAAAGAACATTTAGACAGAATGAATAGCAAAAGTACCGATGGAAAGAACATTTAGACAGAATGAATAGCACAAGTACCGATGGAAAGAACATTTAGACAGAATGAATAGCACAAGTACCGATGGAAAGAACATTTAGACAGAATGAAGAGCACAAGTACCGATGGAAAGAACATTTAGACAGAATGAATAGCACAAGTACCGATGGAAAGAACATTTAGACAGAATGAATAGCACAAGTACCGATGGAAAGAACATTTAGACAGAATGAATAGCACAAGTACCGATGGAAAGAACATTTAGACAGAATGAAGAGCACAAATACCGATGGAAAGAACATTTAGACAGAATGAATAGCACAAGTACCGATGGAAAGAACATTTAGACAGAATGAATAGCACAAGTACCGATGGAAAGAACATTTAGACAGAATGAATAGCACAAGTACCGATGGAAAGAACTTTTAGACAGAATGAATAGCACAAGTACCGATGGAAAGAACATTTAGACAGAATGAATAACAAACGATTACCCAAAACGAACAACACCTACAAACCGCATGGAAAAACATAATTGGGACGGCCAAGGAAACGAACTTGAGACCGGAACAGGTCGCATTGAACAAACCCTGGAAAGGAAGAAGAGCACAAGTGTATCAAATTAAACGTGTAATTTTTTAAGAAATAATATGTAAATATTACCTTTATATACTAATATGAGTGTGAATCTGCGTGTTTTTTTTTACTTCATGGGCTCAAAAAACTACTTGACTGATTTGAATTTCCCCCCCCCATCATTTAGAGAATTTTCCTGGGACAATTAATATATATAACATATTGCACTATGTATTATAGGGCCTAAGCTAAAAAAAGGACATCGATGCACTAAAGAAGTCGCTTTTGGATGCTTACATTGTTTACGCTGCCTTAACCATAATAAATACATGAAATTAATGTGGCCCCTGCGCAAGGATGACACGCAAAATCGTGAAGCGTTCCACATTTTTCCCTCCATGGTATCTTTACCTTGTCGTGGTGGAGTGGCTTGCGTGCTTAAATGATCCTGAGAGCTATGCCGGCGGTAGCATTGCTGCCGATAGAGTTACCCATGCCGGACTGGTCGAAGGTGATAAGCCAGACGAAAAAAGTACCTTGGGCGAAAGAGTGACGATCTTTCACCGTAAAAATACAACCGTCAAGAAATGCGGACATGGGTTCATCTGGGGTAAAATGTTTGGACCAAAGAGAGATGAACAGACAGGTGAATGGAGAAGACTACATAACAATGAACTGCATGGTCTTTATAGGAAGCCAGATATAATAAGTACAGTTAAGTCTCGTAGACTACGATGGGCAGGACATGTTGCGCGTATGGGGAATGAAAGACGTGCATGGAAGCTTCTTGTAGGAAAGCCAGAGGGAAAACGCCCAGTTGGTAGACCAAGAATGAGGTGGGAGAACAACATTAACTATGATTTGAGGGAAGTAGATTATACAGGGAATGATTGGAAAGCATTAGCTCTAGATAGGGATGTATGGAGAGCTTATGTCCGCGCGGCCATGAACCTACGGATTCGATAGTGCCAGTGAGTAAGTAAGTAAGTAAGTAATGTACACAGAATTTAATATCTAAAAAAATACGAAAAAATTCCGCGACAGTATAATATGTCTACCTTTTACGGAGAACTCAATAACAATTTTTGTCTTCCAGCTCAATAATGCCAAACGGTCCCCGAAAATCATCATCATCATCACTATCATTCACCCGTATGGAAAACAACGAGAAGCTACCACACCTATAATTCTCCAGTAAAGCTGCAAAGCATAGCATTAAAATACTACGATTGCAGTGAAAGATCTGTCCTTGGGCAGAGCACTATAGATAGATATAGGCATATCTGTAAACCTTTGAACTTTTTGTAACGGATATTAGGCAGCCAGACAGCGCAGAGAATTGTATGCATTCAGATGAGGTTATAGAGAAGACAGTGAAGCACGTAGCGAGTAGAAGATTTACAGTAATTGAAAATAATAAACTATAATTTGAATTATTTATTTTATTTTATATATTTATTTAGCATGGTAGAGCTAAGGCCATGTGACCTTCTCTTCCACTCACCAGGACAAACATATATTACATCAGAATATAACAATCAAAATTAGCTCTAATATTAAATGCTAAATGAAGATTTGATCAATCCATCCATCCATAGTAATTCTGCCCGAGGACAGGTCTTTCACTGCAATCATAGCATTTTAATGCTATGCTTTGCAGCTTTACTAGGGAATTGTTTCCACACCGGTGAAGGATGATGATGATGATAACAGTAAGGATGATGATGATGGCCATATGATTTCGGGGACCGTTTGGGCCTTAAAGTTTTCCTGACATTTGTCTTACAGGTGAGGAAGAACCCCGATAAAAACCTCACCCAGAAAAATTGCCCCGACCGGGAATCGAACCCGGGCCCGCTGCGTGACAAGGCAGCACGCTACCTCGAGACCGCAGCGGTGGACATTTGATCAATAAGATAATATCTAATATATATTAATATCTAAGGCAAGAACAACCTGGAAGAACAACATTCAAAATTCAATGAGGAAATTTGGTGTAACAGATGAAGACACAGTGGACAGAGAACGATGGAGAACTTTAATTAAAGGAAATTTGTGAATGTTTGTTGCAAACTGATAGTCTGTAAGTCCGTAGTCATTTATATTTATTTATTTTTAATTCTTGTTAATTACTAAGATTGGTTGGAGAAAACCCTCAATGATAAGGAAAATTCTCGAAATGAATGAAATCAATATCTGTAATACAACCATGTTAATTATATTTAAGATGAATACTTGTTCTTATTCTTCGGCTTTCCGCCACTTATACGTTTGCCGTCTTCAGTTTCCATTTGATTGCTCTAATCATTCCAATCTCCCTTCTTCGAAAATTACTATCATCCATTATAGTAGTCTGAGCGTAGGTTTGTACATTATGTTCATGTACGTTGGTCATGCCACGTTTATTTCTTCCAGGGGGTGACCCATGGTACATATTTTTTGGCTGACGATCTTTTCATGTTCCAGGTGTTGTAAAAAGACGTACCATTTAAGCGTTTGATTTTTCAATCCTCTTAACAACAGATTGGGGTGGACATTCATTTTTTTCCAAGAGGAATTCATTTCTTATTTTTATCCTGTCTTGTTTTTTGGATGGCTTCTTCTAAAATGAATCAAATTCAAATGTTGTAAATTTTATTCTTTCTGTAATTCCGTCCAGACCAAGTTTTCACTTCGATATGACAAAATATTGTGTATGATGCTCTTATGAATTTTCACTTCGTGTCCTCTGATAATTTTTTGAAGTCCAAATTATTCCATACAAGTGTATTTCAGTTGCATTTTTTGCTATTGCCATGGAAGTCTGTACAACTCTCTCACAGATACCTAAAACTTGTAATTATTGACCTAAGATATTTTAAAAAATTCACATTTTTTTTTATTTTCCCTGTTTCGAGTATGAGGTCACCCACATCCTTTCCCAAACACATATATTCTGTTTTCTGTAAATTTATATTCAGTCCCCATTTTTTATATTCTTCCATTAGTTTATTTAAATATTAAGTCTAAAACTAATAATAAAATGTATTCAAGCAAGATAAATTAAATTGTTGTTAGACTGTCCCTGTCTAATATATACAAAAAAATAATGAGATGTAGAAAACTAATTTTTCGATTATACAATATTTAAACAAATGAAAATATTTGTTAATCTTAATATAATTTTCATAAGTAATTTAATGTATTAATTGTTAAAAGAATATTATCAGTGAGGTGTATAAGTTAGTTTGTTATTAAATAGTTATTTAGTTTGTTTTTGAACGATGTTATAGTTTGACAGTCTCTGACATAGGGCGGAAGGGAATTCCATGTTTTGGTAAGTGAGACCGTAAAAGATAATGAATAATATACAGTGTGATGAGGAGGGATATAAAGGACAATGTGCTGATGGCTTTAATAATAACGAACAATTTTTTGACTTTATAATTAGTCTAAGATAACAATATATTCCGTTATATTTATAAATGAGAAAGAGGGGGCACTAATTCTAACTCCTTATATATACAGATACAGTCTCTATTTGAACAGTGTACAAAGTACGTGAATAAAGATGGGCCTCGGGGTAAGCAGTAGAGTAGAGAGTTGCGTTTACTATTCCAGTGCAAGCCCCAGGGTTCCATGTTGCGACGGTGGTACGTGCTTGCTTTCAGTCATCTCAAATAGCCTCACTATTTGTCATTTGCACTCTTTCTGCACTTTGCTATCACCAAAAACTGTTGCAAAATGGATGTGTCAACAATTCATTTCACTCCCTTTCATATACAGCTAACATAGAGTGATTCATCTTCACCTTTATCAGTTTGATAAATATCACATAATCTATTACATTTGCCTTGAATTAATATTTAATTATGCTCTACTAGCTAACCCCTCCATGGTATTTTTAACCTTGTCGTGGTGGAGTGGCTTGCGTGCTTAAATGATCCAGAGAGCTATGCCGGCGGTAGCATTGCTGCCGATAGGGTTACCCATGCCGGACTGGTCGAAGGTGATAAGCCAGAAGAAAAAAGTACCTTGGTCGAAAGAGTGACGATCATTCACCGTAAAAATACAACCGTCAAGAAATGCTGACATGGGTTCAACTGGGGTAAAATTTTCCGGAGGTCAAATAGTCTCCCATTCGGTTCTCCGGGCGGGGACTACTTCAGGGAACCCATGCCAAAGGCTCAAACACAGGGACATGTTCCTAGGAACATGGAATGTTAGTTTCAAAAAAAACATTAATAACGAACTGAAAATATATAAAACTATTATTCTACCAAGGGGGCACGCCGTAGCGTAGTGGTTAAGGCACTGAGCTACAAGCCGGAGGGTCGAGGGTTCAAGTCCCATTGGGGTCAGGATTTTTAAACTGACCCAAACCCTCTGGCGGCACTATGGCCCTGGGGTCGACTCAGCCTCTAACGGAAATGAGTACCAGACGCTTGTTCTGGGGTAAAGGCGGCCGTCACGCAGGGCTGACAACCCGGCTGACATCAAGTGCCGATTGTCTAGAAAAAGTGGGAGCCTTAACCTCCTACTACCCCAAAGGCCTCCTGAGGCCTGTTGTGGGATCACTTTTTTATTATTCTACCAAAATAAAGATATAGAAAATAAAGTAAATACATTTCAGGCTATATGTGGAACCATAAAAAGAACCTTAGGTCGGAAAACAAGGAAAGATGCGAAACTTAAATTATATAAAACAATGGCTGTTCCTTTGTTGTTCTATGGAAGTGAAAATTGGATAATGAAATCAAGGGATAAAAGCAGGATACAGACTGCGGAAATGCTGTTTTTACGTAATGTGAAAGGATGCACAAGAGCGGATAGAGTAAAGAATGAAACTATACGAGAAGAATTAAATATATATAAAATTGAAGATAAAATCAGCGAAAATAATAAGAAATGGACAGAACACTTAATGAGAATGAACAACGAAAAATACCAAAAAGAACCTTCCTGTATAATCCCAGAGGAACAAGAGATGTTAGCCGACAACGTAGAAGATGGACTCCACTTTTAACTTCGCCGGAACAGGCTGCATAGCCTAAACCTTGTAGTAGAAGAGTAAGAATAAGAAGAAGAAGATTATTCTAACAGTTATATTATATGGATGCGAAACATGGACTCTTACTTTAAGGCAGGAAAGGAGATTACAAGTAGTTAAGAATAAAGTTCTTAGGAACATTTTTGGACCAAAGAGAGATGAACAGACAGGTGAATGGAGAAGACTGCATAACAGTGAATTACATGGTCTTTATAAGAAGCCAGATATAATGAGAACAGTCAAGTCTCGTAGACTGCGATGGGCAGGACATGTGGCACGTAAGGGGGATGAAAGAGGTGCATGGAAGCTTCTTGTAGGAAAACCAGAGGGAAAACGCCCAGTTGGTAGACCAAGAATGAGGTGGGAGAATAACATTAACAATGATTTGAGGGAAGTAGATTATAGTGGGGATGATTGGAAAACAATGGCTCAGGATAGGGATATATGGAGAGCTTATGTCTGCGCGGCCATGGACCTACGGGTTCGATAGTGCCAGTGAGTTAGTTAGTTCTACTATCTAACACCTGGCGTGTGCTGCTACGCCTAAATAAATGCAAATTAATGTGCTTTTATGTTTAGTTGAATAAGAGGGAAAATAATTATAAGTTTATATTTTTTAGATACCCCGTGCTGATTACCCGGCGTTGCCCGGGAAGCTACTTATTCCGATCTTCTTGACATAAATGAGCTGAAATACGAAAATTAATGTGTTTTATGTTTAGTTAAATAAGTATATTGTAATTATGTTTTAGATAACCCGTGCTGTTTACCCGGCGTTGCGTTGTTGTCCGGGAATCTACTTATCTTGATCTTCTTGGCATAAATGAGCTAAAAGACAAAATTCGTTATTGTGAGTTATCCGTAAAAGAATACCCGCCATGTGCTGCTATGCTTGCACAGGAATCTACATACTTGTCTCGATCCTCTTGGCATCAATGAAATACAAAAATGGTTATTGTGAGTTATCCGTAAGAGATAAACATATGCCGCCGCGGACTTTTTTGTAGAGCTTTTTGAGATATTCAATTCTGTGTACATTAATTTGGTGTATTTGTATAGTTTAGGCAGCGTAAGCCATTTAAGCGTCCAAAGAGCTACTTTTTTCACGTTTTCCAATACAAAGGGCGATTTTTAAGGGTGTAGGAGTTGCGTGTCACAACTCTCTCATAGTATATGTTCATCCCGGGAATCTCCTGAACATTTTACAAAATGCCCCATCATAATCGGATCAACGGTATGTCCGTGCATAAAGTACGAACAAACAAACAAACATTCATATTTGGTTCGTCTTCCGGGCTTATAGACCGTGGTCTGGTTGTCTTCTTACTCGACGTTTCGTCCTACTGCTGCGGTAGACATCATCAGGAGATACTTCGTGCTCTCTGTGAACTCCTCAACAGTCGGCTGCAGACTGGCTGGTCGTTGGAAACGTCTCTCTCTGTTTATAGCTAAACCCCGGGTGGTGGGGGGGGGGTGGGGGGGTTTCTGCGCGGACCGAGTTTTGCGCTGTAGTGCCGTTTGCAGAAGTCATAGGCTTCGTTGTCGTGTTATGCAGTGCTGGGATCCAAATTTTGTTTATCTTCATGGTTTCTTCTTTTTGTTGAAGGAATTTTTATGTTTATATATTTCAATGGCTTCTCTGTATAGTCTGGTGTAATAATGTGATGTTTGGGACAATACCTGTGTTTCTTCAATTCTTATTATATGTTCTTGGTTGTTCATTCCCAGTGTTCCGCTACGGCTGAATTTTTTCTTTTTTGTTTTAATCTGCAGTGTCTCATGTGTTCTTGTAATCTTGTGTTGACAACTAGACCACGGCCTATAAGCCCGGAAGACGAACCAAATATGGATCAAGACGCCGGCCGTGAAAGCCTACAATTATATATAAACAAACATTCATTTTTATATATTAGATTATTTTAATTTTAATAATAATAATAATAATAATATTAATAATAGCTTTATTTTACCTGGCAGATTTAAGGCCTTAAGGCCTTGTCTGCCTCTCAATCAGGTTTTAAAAAATACAAAAAAAAAAATAGCCTTACACCTAAATTACAATATATATAAACGATTACATGTTATAAATACAATACAATTAATATTTATAATGTATTTTGATTTACTCTAGATTTAACGAATTAAATATATAATATATAATATGTATTATATCCCATTTTTTTGTTAATATCAGCTAGTGTTAGATCACATCACTACTGTCTTTTGTTTAGACCACATTCTAATAATATCTTAAAATTCTAATAAACATGCAATTTTTGTATAATTTTACTATTCGCTCGTTGAGCGGAAAAGAACACCCTATGGCAAAACTCTGCCAATTAAAATAAGCATTATTATTATTATTATTATTATTATTATTATTATTATTATTATTATTATTATTATTATTATTATTATTATTATTATCATCATCATCATATATTATTATTCTTATTATTATTATTATTATTATTATTATTATTATTATTATTATCATCATCATCATATATTATTATTCTTATTATTATTATTATTATTATTATTATTATTATTATTATTATTATTATTATTATTATTATTATTATTATTCTTTCATGTGATAGACCTAGTGGTCTGTTACGTTCTCAATCCAACGTTTGAAGGGTCTGCCCAAAGATCTCTTGCCTGGTGACTGGTAATTTAAGATCTGACGTGGTATTCTTGTTCTGCTCATTCTTCGTACTTGATTTCCAGTTTTTTCTATATTTTTGTACATATTCCATGACTGATTCTGTTTGTAATTCTTTGAGAATGTCAGAATACCTTTTATGGTCTGTCCTTGAATAGCCCGCAGTACGTCTCATAAATTTCATTTCTGCCACAGTCTTTGTTCATCTACACTGCGAATTGTCCAGGCCTCACTGCCGTAACATAATATGGGTCTGGCCAGTGTTTTATAAATTCTAGTTCGTGTGTGTTGCTGTACTGTGTTTGTCTTGAAAATATTATTTATAATTCCTGTTACTCTGTTAAATTTTATGATTTTTTGACTAAAATCTTTTTCTTCTTCGCATGTAACTTGGTATCCGAGATAGTTAAATGTATTGGTTTGCCCTAATATTTTATTATTAGACCAATAATGGGGTGGGAAAATAACATTATCCACGATTTGAGGAAGTAGATTATACAGGGGATGATTGGAAACATTAGCTCAGGATAGGGATATATGGAGAGCTTATGTCCACGCGGCCATGGAGCTACAGGTTTGATAGTGCCAGTGGGTAGTTAGTTATGATGTGTATTGTACAACGAGTCACCCAATTCATTTGCAGTTATCATATGATTTCAGAGAGTCGTGAATAAACAAGAAGGTAATACTGTAGTTGGCTAAATCAAACGGAGCGTGACATTCATTGCTTTGCATTCGTCACAATGGCAACACCAACATCATTAGTCTTACTGAACTTTGCAAACACAATGGACAAAACCTCAATCTAAACACAAAGAGGATCCTGGTTGCAGCCACTGCTTTCTTAATGGTGAATTTCCCTTCCCCAAAACCTCTGATTCCACCGCTATCTACTTCATTCTGTGCCTTTCTGATATTTTCACAGTCTTTCTGAATCTCTATAGTGAATACTCTTCACAACCTGATGGGGTTGGTTTTGCAGGGGTACAGGGAAGAGGTGCACTTGCCAAGGGAATCGATATCTCGAAAAATGTGGCCGAGCGCCCAAACGTAAGGAGAGATGGAACGACAAAGGAAACAATAAGAACCCCTGTGGCACATGCAGTATGACAAATAGCTGTTCTCTTATCCCTGAACATCTATATTAACTAACTCTAACTCACTGGCACTATCAAACCCGTAGGTTCATGGTCGCGCAGACATAAATTCTCCATACATCCCTATCCTGAGCTAATGTTTTCCTTTCATCCCCTTTATAATCTACTTCCTTCAAATCATAGTTAATGTTATTCTCCCACCTCGTTTTTGATCTACCAACTGACCGTTTTCCCTCTGATTTTCCTACAAGAAGCTTCCATGCATCTCTTTCACTCCTCATTCCTGCCACATGTCCAGCCCATCGCAGTCTACGTGCCTTAACTGTTATTATATCTGGCTTCCTATAAAGACCATGTAGTTTATTGTTATGTAGTCTTCTCCATTCACCTGTATGTTTATCTCTCTTTGGTCCAAATTTTTTCCTGATTCCGATTGAGGGTCTTTCCACTTTTCAGCGGTTGCCCTTTTACCAGCCGGCTGCTGGCCCTTCACATCCACATGTGTCAATCACAGAGGTAGATGATCAACAGCCAGTGTAGGGGTGACGTGTGGTTAGCATGTCGAGTCCCCCAGCCGTTATAGCTGGTTCCTCAACCTGGAGCCGCTACTTATTGTAGCTATCCAATTGCCTCACGATGCTGAGTGGGCACCGGTCCCATACCGGCCGAAATACCATGAGAAAATTTCTTCCCCCATGGAGACTCGAACCAGCGCAAGTCCCGTAGCTCTGCGCCAAGGCTTCCTACCTTAACCGCTCGGCTAAGAATTTTATTCTCAAATACTTGTAATCTCCTTTCCTCCCTTAAAGTAAGAGTCCATGTTTCGCATCCATATAATGTAACTGGTAGAACAATAGTTTAATATCCATCCATAGTAATTCTGCCCCAAGGCAGGTCCTTCGCTGCAATCACAGCACTTTCATGCTATGCTTGTAGCTTTACTAGGGAATTGTGTAGGTGTGGTAGCTTCCCGTTGCTTTCCACACCGATGAAGGATGATAGTGATGATGATGATAATAAGGATGATGATGATGGCCATGTGATTTCGGGGACCGTTTGGGCCTTAAAGTTTTCCTGACGTTTGTCTTACAGGTGAGGAAAAACCCCGATAAAAACCTCACCCAGGAAAACTGCCCCGACCAGGGATCGAACCCGGGCTCGCTGCGTGACAAGGCAGCACGCTACCTCGAGACCACAGCGGTGGACTAGTTTAATATAATGAATTAATTAGATCCATTCCAGAACTAAGTAAACTAAACACAGATAGTTTTAAAAAAGCAATTAAATTAATTATTTTTAATTAATTAATTAATTAAGTGAATAAAATTAATCATTTGAATATTTTAAAATAATAAATATAAAGCATCTATTTTTGTTCATATTATTATAAATCAATATATAACTAATTACTTTCTTATGTATTATTGATTATAATTCATTACATTATATGGTTTATATTATTTTATGTAAATCAGTCTCCATTCCATTAATTATTTTGTTAGAATACGTCTTATTCCCAATACATTATTACTTTTTATTTGTATGTGTCATAATTTATGTAGAAATGAAACTGGCCCCTAACTTTAAATGTATATATTCTATTTGTATTATTCATGTAACTGAACTGCACCCGAGAACGAGCACCTGCTCATTCGGGTGTCAATACTGTATTTAACATTTATTTGTAAATAAAATTTATCCTTATTCATATTTTCAGTTTAACGTTTTTTGAAAGGAGTTCGGACGTCAAGAGTCTCTGTAATGCATAATAGCACGCATTTCTAGAATTGAGCCTATGTTTAATTTCTTTGTGCATCTCATTCCTATTTGTGATTATTGTTCCGCTGATGATAACGTTCCACAACAATATATTACTAATATCTTCAACATCTATAAAGATAATGAAATCTCTGTTAAACAAGATGGCAAATTATCTTCTTGGGAAAAGATCAACACTGGAGTAAGACAGGGATGTGGACTTTCACCGGTGCTTTTCATTATATACATGAATAAATTAATAAATGAATGGAGGAAAACACAACGAGGATATATACCCATCAATAGGAACCTCAAACTCGATGCTATTCTTTCTGCAGACGATTTAGCTCTTCTGGCACTTTCCGAAAATGATTTGCAATGATCAATTTATAATTTACAAAAAATAGGTGCCAAATTAATATGGAAATATCAATTAACAAAACTAAAATTATGGCATTTCATGGGAAGAACCCCATACAAAGTAAAATCTGTCTCCAGAATAAAATTTTAGAGAGATCTAATCAATTTAAATATCTTGGATATTATCTCTCTATCTGGGATGAAAAGGATATCCCTGAAAAAATTACTAGTTATAATAAAAGTTTAGGAATTATTAATCAAGTTATGAAACCATCCCTTGTACAAAAAAACACCAGATTACGTTTATATAACACTTTGGCTAGACCAGTGTTGACCTATGGTAGTGAAGCATGGACACTAAAAAGACAACATGAAAGCAGAATAACGGCTTGTGAAATGAGATTCATGCGCAGAACAGCGGATTACACCAGATGGGATCGGAAAAGGAACACCGATATCTTAAAAGAATTGAAGACTACGCCAATTTTGGAATATATTAAACAGTACCAACTAAATTGGAAACACCATCTTGAAAGAATGAGTTCAAATCGGATCCCCAAAGCTATTTATAATTATATACCAAGAGGACGAAGATCACTGGGCCGTCCTATGAAACGCTGGAGGGAAAATTTTCTATAGGATCGTAACAGGCCTTGGCCTAATACTTGGAAGGAAGAAGAAGAAGAATTATTGTTCCAAAATATTTGAATTCTGCCACCTCCTCAAAATTTTCCTCATTTGTAATTAGCTGTCCATTTCCATTATACGTGTGACCATATATTTAGTTTTATTGATTTAGCTGTAACAAATCTTACATAGGAAGAACCACTAGAACCTTCACGACAAGATTTAATGAACATTTCAAAGATTTCATAAAGAATGAAAGTAAATCCAGTTTTTCAAAACATGTAGTAGAAGCAGGACATCAATTCAACACAATAGACAATGCATTATCGATCCTGCATAGAGAAAACGATACATCGAAAATCAACGTTCTCGAAGAATTAGAAATCATCAAGGAAACCACAAATAAACACCTGCTGAACGAGAACGTACCCAGAAATATAAACCCTCTGTACAAAATAATTACGAACAACATTCAGTACCAAAATAAAAGCAGAAGATGATACATAAGTTATCGAAAGGCCTCCTATAAAGCAACACTGCAAATTATTGAGGACGACCGAGATATCCGGTAGTGTTTTCCTCCTTGCTCTTCTCCTTCTTCACGGTTTAGGCTTATTTACTAGCCTGTTCCGGTTCCAAATTACTGCTCTTTCCATCTTTTCCTTGCTCTTCCCAAACTTCTTCTTCCTCGTGGTGAATAGTTGTATGCTGCTTTTCGTATTCTATTCTCAGTCATCCTTGCCAAGTGTTCTTTCCAGTTTGTTCTGTATTTCTCTACTGTTGTGTTTAATTCATCTATTTTTAGTTGTCTTATTTTTGTGTTATATTTTATGTCTGTTCTTTGATATCCTGCTATTGGTCTGAGGAATCTCATTTCAGCAGCTTGTATTCTGGCAGATTGTTGTGTTGTCACTGTCCATGTTTCGGATCCATAAGTAATAATAGACACTGCCATTGTCTTGTATAATTTCATTATAGAGTCTTTCCTGGCTTAATTTTTCAAAGTTCTTTTTAGTGTTCCTGTTATATAATTCTTCTTCTTCTACTACAAGGTTTAGGCTATGCAGCCTGTTCCGGCGAAGTTAAAAGTGGAGTCCATCTTCTACGTGGTCGACCAACATCTCTTGTTCCTCTGGGATTATACAGGAAGATTCTTTTTGGTATTCTTTCGTTGTTCATTCTCATTAAATGTTCTGTCCATTTCTTATTATTTTCGCTGATTTTATCTTCAATTTTATATATATTTAATTCTTCTCGTATAGTTTCATTCCTTATTCTATCCGCTCTTGTGCATCCTTTCACATTCCGTAAAAATAGCATTTCCGCAGTCTGTATCCTGCTTTTATCCCTTGATTTCATTATCCAATTTTCACTTCCATACAACAACAAAGGAACAGCCATTGTTTATATAATTTAAGCTTCGTATCTTTCCTTGTTTTCCGACCTAAGGTTCTTTTTATGGTTCCACAAATAGCCTGAAATTTATTTACTTTATTTTTTATATCTTTATTTTCTCTATAAGTTATATCACATCCTAAATATTGGAAATGTGATGCATAATTAAATTTATTTATATCTGTTTCTGCTGTGTATGATATTTCGTAACCTAGGAAGTTATATCTTACTACTTGTTCCATTGGTTTATTTTCTAATATTATTTTTGTCCGAACTGGATGAGCGCCCTTGGAGGCCATTGTTTTTTATTTTTGTGAGGATATTTCCATGTTGTACGAGGGCGGATCGGAAAGTAACGCACAATAATTTTTTTTTAAAAGTTTAATAGTAAAAAAAAAGGAAAAAAAGTCACAAATGAACTTACATCTTTTACCTACTTTTCGACATAGTCACCAACTTTCTCAACACATTTTTCCCATCGTTTACCAGTTTCAATATGCCCTGTTCGTAGAAGTCCGTTTGGTTGGAGTGTAGCCATCTGCGCACTGCTGATGCCTGCTTTGTTTCGGGCGTGTAGTGGTACGCCCACGACTCATCACCTGTGACGATTCCTTCCAGAAAGTCATGTCCTTGTGCGGTGTACCGCGTTAAGTGGTCCAAGCTTGCCATCATTCGCTGGCCCTTGTGGTCGTCTGTCAGGTTCTTAGGCACCCAGCGAGCACTACTTACTTACTTACTTACTCACTGGCACTATCGAACCCGTAGGTTCATGGCCGCACGGACATAAGCTCTCCATACATCCCTATCCTGAGCTAATGCTTTCCAATCATTCCCTGTATAATCAACTTCCTCCTCAAATCATAGTTAATGTTGTTCTCCCACCTCATTCTTGGTCTACCAACTGGGCGTTTTCCTTCTGGCTTTCCTACAAGAAGTTTCCATGCACGTCTTTCATTCCCCATACGCGCAACATGTCCTGCCCATCGCAGTCCACGGGACTTAACTGTTCTTATTATATCTGGCTTCCTATAAAGACCGTGTAGTTCATTGTTATGTAGTCTTCTCCATTCACCTGTCTGTTCATCTCTCTTTGGTCCAAAAATTTTCCTAAGAACTTTATTCTCAAATACTCGTAATCTCCTTTCCTCCCTTAAAGTAAGAGTCCATGTTTCGCACCCATATAATATAACTGGTAGAATAATAGTTTTATATATTTTCAGCTTAACGTTTTTTGAAAGGAGTTGGGACATCAAAAGTCTCTGCAATGCATATAGCATGCATTTCCAGAATTGAGCCTATGTTTAATTTCTTTGTGCATCTCATTCCTATTTGTGATTATTGTTCCTAGGTATTTGAATTCAGCCAATTCTTCAAAATTTCCCTCATTTGTCATTAGCTGTCCATTTCCATTATATAATTTATTTCTACGAGTGACCATATATTTAGTTTTACTGATATTTACTTCCAGTCCTAATTTCTTAGTGTTACTCAATAGTGTGTGCGTGTTGGCCTTTAGTATCTCCTCGCTATCGGCCAGTAGTAGTACTACATCATCAGCATAAACTAACAGCTTATTAATACCATTCAGTTGTAAGCCTTCCTCATTCTCTAAAGATTTAATGGCATGCTCTAGTACAAAATTAAATAGTAGAGGAGATAGTGCATCTCCTTGCTTCAACCCATTCTGGATTTCAAAAGTGTCTGAAAACTGTTTGCCTACACGCACCCTACTCGTTGAGCCATTTAGACACATTCGTATAAGTCTAACTAACTTTTTAGGAATTCCGAACTCCAGCAGGATACTATATAACTTCTCCCTCTTAATTGAATCATATGCTTTTTGGAAGTCTATGTATAGTTGATGTACAGTACCATTATATTCCCATTTCTTTTCTAAAATCTGTCTTATACTAAAAATCTGATCTGTTGTAGACCTGTTTCTTCTAAATGCACATTGATGATCTCCTAGAATGTCATCAATATAGGGAGTAAGTCTGCTTACTAATATATTTGTTAGAATTTTGTACGAAGTTGAAAGTAATGAGATGCCCCTATAGTTGTTGCAATCAGTTTTATCTCCTTTCTTATAAATTGGTATGATAATTGACTCCTTCCATTCATCCGGAAGAGCTTCTTTTTCCCAAATCATACTAAGCAAACAGCGTATCTTGTCCATCAATTTTTCTCCCCTGATTTTATCAGTTCTGCTGGGATCTCATCTGAACCTGATGCTTTATACATCTTCAATTTTTCAATTGCCATTTCAACTCTAATGCACTTGGCTCTGCGACTAGCATTTCTGCTGTCTGTAACTTATCCTCCTCAATGTCCTGTTCTGTATGTACATTTAATAGCTGATTTAAAATAACTTTTCCATCTATTTAATATACTCTTGGAATCTGCAATCATATCCCCATTTTCATTCCGAATTATGTTTGTTCTAGCCTGAAACCCTTTCTTCTCTATACTAATTCCCTGATATAATTCTCTAATGTTCCTATTTTTTGCATTCATTTCAAGATCATTAATCTTCTCTCTCAAATATTCCCTCTTTTTACTCTTTAGTAACTTGGTGGTTTCCCGTCTAACACTACCCAATTGCTCTAAATTTACTTCATTTGGCTCGTGTAACCATTTCATTTTTGCTAGCTTTCTTTTCTTTACAATGTCGGCACATTCCTCATCAAACCATTTCTTGTTTTGCCTCTTTTTTAAACAACCAATGCTTTCTGATGCTGACAATTTAATAGTATCTCTTATAGCCTCCCATTCTTTATTTATATCAGTTTCTTCTTCGTTTGCCACATTGTCATCTGAAGATTCCAGTATTTCAAATCTATTAGCAATTTTGATTTGGTATTCTTGCCGCATTTCATCATTTTTCAAGTTTTTTAATTCATATTTTACAGAATCATCTTTAGCGTTTGTTCCTCTCAGAAGCGATAGCCGTTGTCTGATTTTCACCCTGACCAGATGCACTAACTTTACGGAATTTCAAATTTTCATGAACAATATCGTACACCGCACCATAGGAAATGTTGAACTTCTGCGATAAGGCTCGCAGTTGCACACGCCGGTCGTTCAGAATTGCCGCCTCAATGTCTCTGACATTCTGCGGGATTGCTGCTGTTGTCGGCCGGCCGGAGCGTGGCGAATCACTAAGGTTCACGCGTCCCTCTTGGAAGAATGTGCACCACCTGGAGACATTGCTACGGTCCATACAATCATCCCCATACACGCCACGCATGTCCCTGTGAATTTCACTGGGTTTATGCCCTTTGGCCCACAAAAATCGAAACAACACTTCTCTGTTCCTCACAGGTGGACGACTGTAGCATGCGCGCCGTCTTTGTTGCATAGTTCAAGCTTCTCTCACAAGAGGTGCACCTGAGAAAAATATACCATCTGTAGTGAAAACTTCAAACTATATATCTGTGAAATTTCAACATTCTAGCTAGCTGCATACCAAGGCAGAAAAAAATTATTGTGCGTTACTTTCCGATCCGCCCTCGTTTTTTTAACTACAAGAACTGTTTTACTATTATTGAAACTTTAACTCCTGAGGTAATCCTACCTAAGGTAGAAGGTCATAATGTTACGGGCTTGTATATTAACCCAATAGGCCTCTGTACGATAATAAGTACAAAATATTATTGATATATTATCATCGGTGTCACTGCGAAGTACAGTAATGCTTGTAAGAAACTATTTAGCGAAGCACATATTTCAAATCACACTCTGGAACGCCACTGCAAGTATATTAGCTCTTATCTAATGCAGAAATGACATTAAGGCAGTAACTTGTAGAGCAGGGGGTATATAATATGCTATTTGTATCATTACACCCTCAAACGTGCCATGTATTGTGAATGTAACGCTTGTATCAAACCATTATAGCAGTGTTGCGTCATATAAAGCTATCTATATGATACCAAGTCCCTTCAGAATCATATATTTTATGAAGGAGTGCATCACACGCCAGATGGGACACATGGCCTCACGAATTCTTACGCCAACTGTGACACTTAAGAAGACGCACAGATATTGTATGTTATTTTACAATGGTAGAGATTTCTTTATGTTGCAATATGAATGATTTGTATACAATAAGAAAAAATGCTCCATAAGCCTTTACTATATTCTTTGTTATGCAGTCAAATACATTGTTCTAAAAGGTCGAACGTTATGTCATATATATTTTATGACTCAAATAGAAAACATAATTTTTATATTTTGTAAGTGTGGGATCCTGTATTTAATGAAGCCGAAGATTTTTTTCTACGAAGTAATTTTTTATTAGATTACTTTCAGAACAGTCTCAGACCAATAGCAGGATATCAAAGAACAACAAAAAACACAACACAGAAATAAGACATCAACTAAAAGTAGAGGAATTAAACACAACAATAGAGAAATACAGAACAAACTGAAAAGAACACTTGGCAAGGATGACTGAGAATAGAATACCCAAAGCAGCATACAGCTATTCACCACGAGGAAGAAGAAGTTTGGGAAGACCAAGGGAAAGATGGAAAGAACAGCAATTTGGAGCCGGAAGAGGCTAGTAAATAAGTCTAAACCGTGAAGAAGAAGAAGAAGATTTTCAGAAGAGCTTCAACATTTTATTAGTCAACCAAGCTCGGACTAGAATAAAGGAATGGCGTTGTTTCAGTGCGTAAATATTGAAAAAATCAAGTGTAAGCAACACCCTCTATCCTGGAGATTCATGTTAGCCTGAACACGAATAGAGTGCATACTCCTTCTATTCATCCATAATTTACGTTAATTTTTCCCTGTATAATTAATCTGTACGGATTCATGATTATTGTTTATTAATCAATTGATTTGCTGTTTACTTGATGAAAATTCGTTATGTTTAGTGATTAAATAAAAACTGTTAAAGCTTTATATGATTTTCATAAGTAATGCCACGAGTGATTTCCAAATTATCGATAAATTCAACGACTCACGAAGTGAGGAGTGAATTTATCTAGATAATTTGGAAATCAAGAGTGGCATTTGTTTAGGACTATTTAACGAATAAAATTAAGCTGTTTACTCACAAATCATTATTTAACTATAGTTATTATAAAATATATATATATATTTAATGTAAACGGCGATGTTTGAAAACAAATGAGAAACGATAGGTACGCTTCTACTGCTTCTTTTGTTTATCACTGCAACCAGATCATACTATTTATTGCCAAAGGAACGCAATATTGTAAGGAGGAGCTTTCTTTAATATGGTAATCATAACAGTGATAAATATTTGGTGAAACACGACTCCGATTGGTTGTAAAACAGAAATCATTGAAACGTGATTGGTCATTGACTCCCATTTGGGGCATGAGTTAAATAGTCATATTTATTTCAATCTCTATCTATCTTTGGGTTTTTACAGCTGCTGCCGTCTTCCCGTGCCAAACCTACAAAGCCTACGGTCTTGGGCATCCTCGATGCTTAGCCCTCTAGTTTGCATGACTGTCTTCATGTTTTCCTTCCATGTAACTTTGGTCTCCCTCTTTTCTTCTTTCTGTTCAGATGCCATTCATATAGTTGCTTCGGCCATCGGTCATCTTCCATTCTTAAAACATGTCCTAACTACTTTAATTCCTTCTCCTCAATTCTTTCAATTATGCTTTCTTCTGCTTCCATTATGTTCCTTTGCCTACTGGTGCTTTCTTTGATTTTCCTAAAAACGTTTTCGCCTCCCCTTACATTTCCCATTCGCTTACACATCTTCCGCACATAGCCTATTTTTACAACATTTAATTAATAAATTAACTGAAGAAAGTCGAAATTACTTTTTATTAAGAGATATATTAATAAGCCCTAATAAGAAATATATTTTTTTAATCAACCAGAACATTAATGGTCTTCTAAAACAAGAGACACTAAAAATATTGTATGTTGGAGAATTTAATAATACATTTGATAAAAAGCCTTGGGCAAAAATTACACTAAGCAACAAAAAAGAAACTTTTTTTGTCTCAGAAAGATAATATGTGATTCTGATAGTATTTTTTTTTCTGAATTCAAACATGATATCGGTTTTTTTTCCATCACGCAAGGTTTCCGAGAGACAGGAATTTATAATTTCAAACACTTTAATATTTTCTACATTCGTAACTACACAATATTCGCACATTCGGACTCACCTAGAAAGTAAGAAATGACAATTGTCTGCTATATTTCGCCTGTGGAGCATCCCTCTTGATGGTCAAACAATAATCGGCCAGCATATTAGGATTCCATTTGCCTTGATATCTCTTTTCCATAGCTGAAATCTCCTGAGTTAGCTCATTTGGTTTTATTTTACAATGGACAAATGGACGAAAAAAGTTTATTAAAAAAATAATAATTTAAATCCATTAATTGGTATTGAAATAAAAAAAACTGTGGGTGATGGAGAAAATTGCAAATACATATTTGAAAACACGATAAAAAACTGCATTAAGTACAATTATTGGTGCTCATGAGACAAAAATCATGTTGGCCATTGTGGTTGCTATGATTTAAATCTACGCTTATGGAGCATTTATTTTCCACTAAACGTATATTAATAAGATAATATAATTCGTATTTATTGAAGCTAATATTTATTTTACGTAATTTATAAAGATGTTGAATATTAAATTTATTAAACTCGGAATAAAAACATTTTTATGGATAATCAAGTACTTGTTGACTGCAATATTGAACTTTCCTTTGAAGAAGTATTTTAGTCAGTTCTTCATTATTTTCCACGTTGTGGGCGCAATTTTGAAGAAGTAATTCTTTTCCCATGTTATGACGATGTTTGTGAAGCAGCTAACTCTCTTCATGCCCGATGTTGTAGTAACATTTTGAAGGAATAGTGTCCCAAAATAATAAATAAGAATTACTGGTTCAGGTTGGCTTTGATTTTCGGTAGAGCTGGATTCTCTTCTCAAGGTCGAAGTTGGTACACAAGATAGGAAAACACTTTAAAAATCACTAATAACTGATTCAAGTAGAACTAGTTATAAATTTATTCATTTTGTAGGTTCCCAGCAGATTAAGTAAATTTAACTGGGATTATTCTTCACTGTCAATTAAAATTAAATTATTTTCTTTTCTTAAATCAACTGTTCTTCTGGTATTAAATTTCACATTTTATCAGGAGAGCTGTTATAGCTTCTATCCTTGATGAAAGTTATATGCAGACTGACTAGTGTAATTCTGTTATAATTTTAAAGAACATTATTACATCACATGATTTTATATTTAAATTCTATTGGTTAATGGTCCATTAAATACCAGCTTTAAATTTGATTTGTTAAATCAAAAAGTTAATTGTTTTAACATCCAATCAGAATTTGGTATACTTTTATTTAAAAATATTAAGTTAAGCAGGCGTTCCTATTACAGTTATAACAGAAAGCTTTATATTTCAGACAACAATGACTTAAGACACAATTTTAAAAGCATTATTTAGAAAGACTGTTATATAATACAATTTCTTTAATTGTTACTGAGACATTTTTATTCAACAATGAACAACAATTAATTATTTAGATTTTTTTATTATTGATTTTGTACATCTCAATGATGGATAAATCATATTTGAAGAGAAAAATTATACGCTCAGACCGGGACTTGAACCCGGGACCCTTGGTTCTCTAGACCAAGTGCTCTACCAACTGAGCTACCTGAGCAAGTACCGATCTAAACGCAAATCTCTCTCTATATACATTGTAATTCCCATCCACCAAATGTTGTGAAGCCATGCTTCTATCTTGCAAATGGCGGCTCCTTTATTAAGAAGACATATTTGGGAATTATACATTACAGCCAGTACGGCCAGTATAATTTTTCTCTTCAAATATGATTTATCCATCATTGAGATGTACGAAATCAATAATAAAAACTTGGAAAAAGCCGTACTGGCTGTAATGTATAATTCCCAAATATGTCTTCTTAATAAAGGAGCCGCCATTTGCAAGATAGAAGCATGGCTTCACAGCATTTGGTGGATGGGAATTACAATGTATATAGAGAGAGATTTGCGTTTAGATCGGTACTTGCTCAGGTAGCTCAGTTGGTAGAGCACTTGGTCTAGAGAACCAAGGGTCCCGGGTTCAAGTCCCGGTCTGAGCGTATAATTTTTCTCTTCAAATATGATTTATCCATCATTGAGATGTACGAAATCAATAATAAAAACTTGGAAAAAGCCGTACTGGCTGTAATGTATAATTCCCAAATATGTCTTCTTAATAAAGGAGCCGCCATTTGCAAGATAGAAGCATGGCTTCAGAGCATTTGGTGGATGGGAATTACAATGTATATAGACAGAGATTTGCGTTTAGATCGGTACTTGCTCAGGTAGCTCAGTTGGTAGAGCACTTAGTCTAGAGAACCAAGGGTCCCGGGTTCAAGTCCCGGTCTGAGCGTATAATTTTTCTCTTAAAAAAATTGTTTAGATGTTTTTCTTTATTTAAGTTACATTTAAATATTAAAAGAATTTTAAAATATAAAATTATCAACTTTAACTTTCATATTTATTATGATATTAAAATCCTGCTACACCTTTAAGCGAGCTCCAATGTACAATATTTTCCCATGCAAATGAAAATTTTTAATCTGACAAACGACATCTGTTAAGTTGGTTTAATATTCTAAATATTCTTTAAATTTTTAGCTCTCTTGACAGTTTATTCGGTCGATAGTTCCGCCACTGAGTTCGCAAAAAAAAAAAAAGTCGTATTGGTATAGCCTATAAACGAATTTTCCTGGTGGCGGCGCGGGGGGGGGGAGGGAAGAGAGCTTGGTTATGAAATCATGCAATAACTTTGTTAGGGCGAGCGGAGCTGTTCGATAAAGGAACGAAAGGCTTGGTTGTCGGCAAATGTAACTCTGCTTTTACTTGGTTGCTACTGCAAAAGGAAGAAAAACACGCTGTTCTCAGCTTCCTAATTACATTTTTATTTTTATATCTCCAAACATATCATTTGTTTATCCTTTACTGCGTTAATAACACTGGTCAACATGATTTTTGTCTCATGAGTACCAATAGTTGTACTTAATGCAGTTTTTTATTGTTTTCAAATATGTATTCGGAATTTCTCCATCACCCACAGTTTTTTTTATTTCAATTTCAATTAATGGATTTTTTTATTTTTTTATGATGATAAATTACTGCATGCTCCATTGCATGGCGCAATATTACATGCATGTTGAAGCAGTCACACCTTTTGTCTGCACTATTTTAGTCTATATTATGTTTTTATTTTATTAGAGAGTCAAAGTCTAAACTATTTACAAATTTCTGAAAATGTTTTAAGTATTTGGTGACTAGTTCACTTTTATTTGTTGGCCACGTTCCGCCTGCCCTAGTAATATTTGTTTCTAGCACTTTCCTATCACTGTTTAGCACTTCGCATTCGTACAAAATGTGGTCGACTGTCTGTGTGTTTCTTTTGCAGATGCAGGTCGGATCTTCTATTATCTTGAATCTTTGTAGATATGCACTGCCCACAATTAATGGATTTAAATAATAATAATTTATAACTTTTTTTCGTCCATTTGCCCATTGTAAAATAAACCCAAATGAGCTAACTCAGGAGTTTTCAGCTATGGAAAAAGAGATATGAAGGCAAATGGAATCCTAATATGCTGGCTGATTATTGTTGGACCATCAAGAGGGATGCTCCACAGGCGAAATATAGCAGAAAATAGTAATTTCTTACTTTCTAGCTGAGTCCGAATGTTCGAATATTGTGTAGTTACGAATGTAGAAAATATTAAAATGTTTGAAATTATAAATTCCTGTCTCTCGGAAATCTTGCGTGACGGAGAAAAACCGATATCATATTTGAATTCAGAAGATAAAATACTATCAGAATCACGTATTTTTTCTTTCTGAGACAAAAAAAAAAGTTTCTTTTTTGTTGCTCAGTGTAATTGATACCATAGAATACACTGGAAACTTAAAATTACGTTTACAGGATAAAATTTTTTATGCTTAGTTCACTCCCATTGCTCTTCAAAGCGAAAAAGTAAAATGCATTCATTAATAGCAGGCTACATTACGATGCAAGGTTGGGAAGTGGTTTTTACAGAATCGAGGAAAAATGTTTAAAAACCGAGTGATAGCGAAGTTTTAATTTCCGAGATTCTGTAAAACACTTCACAAACGTGCGTTGTACATTATTTTTTGCGCTATGGTGTTTTCAAAATAGTAAATAATAGTAAAATAATAACATATTTGTTGGGCATATTTGCGTTCATTATAACAATTGATGACTAACGTTAACAGTGTGGGCAATGTTTATTAGTTGAAACAACAGGAGGCCTTGAGAACAATTATTGATAACATGGCCGCAAGTACGTATTTATTGTTTTATACTGTTTCAAATAAAGTTCAGTTCATTTAAAATGCAGTGATTTGTTTCGTATAATGTATATTAACACTACCTTTTGGATATTTTCTGTATATACATTGTACGTAGTATACATAGACGGCAGTGGTTTTACTTCCCGCTCGTGGGTGTAAATGTAATATTACAGTATAGTTATTTAGGTTGGCAACCCCTAAATGTAGGAAGTTGAACTTACAATAATGGTCGCCATTGCAGGTAAGTACGACAAACCGCACTATAGCGCAAAAAAATGTTTACTGTTTATCCACTTGTTATAAACCAGGGAAATTAGAAATAAGGATCACTTTTCAACACTATAATTAATTGAAAAATCGTAGGAATTTAATGCATATGCTTTGGAAAAAATCGGTTCAAGGTAAGTAGATGTAAAAAATTCATAAAGGTGCCAAAACATGTTTCAGGGATGAAGAAAAATTAATTTTAAAATAAAGAAAGCACATTATAGTGCCCTAAAAAATGTCCACCGCTGTGGTCTCGTGGTAGCGTGCTGCCTTGTCACGCAGCAGGCCCGCGTTCGATCGCGGACGGGACAGGCTCCTGGGTGAGATTTTTCTCGGGGTTTTTCCTCACCTGCAAGACAAATGTCAGAAAGCTTAGGGCCGAACTGTCCCCGACATTCATATGGCCATCATCCTTATTATCATCATCATGCTTCATCGATGTGGAAAGCAACGGGAAGCTACCACACCTATAATAATTCCCTAGTAAAGCTGCAAAGCATAGCATCAAAATGCTATGATTGCAGTGAAAGACCTGCCTTCGGGCAGAATTACTATGGATGGATACGTACTGGGAATTTTAAATAAATGCATTCATTACATCAGAAAAAAAAATATATAGACATCAGCAATACAGGACATTCCGGGTTTCTTAAGAGATTCTCCTTCATATAAAGGGCAACTTCAACCAAAAAGTTTATAATATATATATATATATATTCATTCATTCATAGTGTTCTGCTCAAGAGCAGGTCTTTCACTGCAAACTCAGCATTCTCCACTCTTTCCTTGACTCAGCTTTCCTTTTTGTATCTCCATACAAACCATTTATTTTAATATTGTCTATCATCTGATGTCTTTTTCTACCTCTAACTTTCTTTCCGTTGACCATTCCTTCTAGAGCATCCTTCAGCAGGCAGTTCCTTCTTAGCCAGTGGCCAATCCAATTTCTTTTCCTCTTCTTTATGAGTTCCAGCATTGTTCTTCTTTCACCCACTCTGTCTAGCACATCTTCATTTCTTACTTTGCCTGTCCATTTTATACGTTCCATTCTTCTCCATATCCACATCTCAAAAGCTTCCAGTCGCTTTTCCTCATTCCGTCGTAATGTCCACGTCTCCGCACCATATAATGCTACACTCCACATAAAACACTTCACTAGCCCCTTTCTTATTTCTCTTGCCATAGGTCCGCAGAAATGCTTCTCTTCTTGTTGAAAGCTTCTTTTGCCATTGCTATCCTCTGCTTTACTTCTTGACCGCAGTTCATGTTACTACTGATAGTACAACCCAAGTATTTGAAGCTCTCCACTTGCTAAATGGCCTCATCTTTAATCTTCATGTTTATCTTCCTTTGCTTCTTTCCTATAATCATGGCCTTCGTCTTATTTATATTTATCTTCATCCCATAATCCCCGCACTTGTCATTCAGCTCCATCAGCATGTTCCTCAGTGTCATTGCATCTTCTGCTAGCAAAGCCATATCATCAGCAAATCTTATGCACTTTATTCTTCTTCCTCCCATGTTTACGCCTCCCGTATTACTGAAGCAGTTCTTCATTAGGTCTTCCAGGTAGATGTAGATGTATATAATATAATATATATATATATATATATATATATATATATATGATATGAAAAGAAAAATGAATGCTTGAGTCGGGATTTGAACTCGAGTCTCTAAAGTCTGTACCTTTAGCTCTCTAACCAACTGAGCTACCCAAGAATTCCAACACAAACATACAATTTTCTTATACATGTAGTATTCTCAATTCACACAAGAGGTAGCGGAAATTTGTTCCAACTGACATCTAGTGGCTAACATAACAGTTAAGCAAATTGTATGTTTGTGTTGGAATTCTTGGGTAGCTCAGTTGGTTAGAGCGCTAAAGGTACAGACATTAGAGACTCGAGTTCAAATCCCGACTCAAGCATTCATTTTTTTTTTCATATCATATTTGCCTTCATTGCCAAATGTCAAAAATATATTTATAATATCTATATATACAAGCGTTACTGCTATAAAGTAAATATTCTCTTTAAAAATTTGCTTAACTGTTATGTTAGCCACTAGATGTCAGTTACTGCTATAAAGTAAATATTCTCTTTAAAAATTTGCTTAACTGTTATGTTAGCCACTAGATGTCAGTTGGAACAAATTTCCGCTACCTCTTGTGTGAATTGAGAATACTACATGTATAAGAAAATTGTATGTTTGTGTTGGAATTCTTGGGTAGCTCAGTTGGTTAGAGCGCTAAAGGTACAGACATTAGAGACTCGAGTTCAAATCCCGACTCAAGCATTCATTTTTCTTTTCATATCATATTTGCCCTCATTGCCAAATGTCAAAAATATATTTATAATAGCTATATATCTATATATATATATATATATATATATATATATATATATATATATAAGAGTCACTGAATAATGTTCAATAACTTATTTTTTCCAAATGTTCCATAATTTATACTACTGTGCTTATAGTTTTCAATAATATTGGTAGTAAAAGATTTCGGCTGTTCATTCGCAGTCGAGTCTACGACAGGGAAACAACAGCTTCTAGCGCTCGCCACTGAAGATGCCCTCCGCAGTTGAGGGAGAAACGTCTGGAAGAAACGCCAGTTATAGACCACGGCCACATAGCCCGGAATCTTTTACTACCATGATTACCGGCCGTGAAAGCCTGCATTCCACTTTCAATAATATTGTTGCTTCAAATGAAATGAACACACCGTTTGATATAATTCCATGAACATAACATATGCATTATTTACAGACTGTAAAATGTTTGTATTACGGTGTGTTTAGAGATAGGCCTAACATAAAGCGGTATGCAAGAGTCGATGAAAGTAAAAAGTGGCTTCTAAATTCAATAGGCCTACAGGTAAAGAAATGATATGAAGAAGATGAAACAGAAAAGATACAAAGGAAAATAAAAGAGGAATTAAAGATGAGCTAAATCAAGAGGAGGCTGAACATTGGTTGATTATCCACCTCTTTGAAGTCATGATGCGGCTTATTCTTTGAAATATCGCGGTTTCTCAAGCGGATGAACTTCTCAGGAAGCTTCTTTGAGCTGAAAGCATCATATGTTTCCTTTACCTGCCTTCTGTAACATTTTTTCCATTTCCACAAACTTAATCTTCATGTAACCCAGCAGCATCATCTTCAAGTTCTGACAATATCTCATAGCAGCTTATATCAATAACATCAGGTCGCTAACATATTATGTTGCAAAAATACAGGATGTACACTAAATAAAGAGCATACATGGTATTTAAGGGAGATGATGGGTTAAAAATTGACCATCTGAGATCAAAATTGGTATTTTTAGTTAATTGTACTAAAAAATAGCCTGTACTCTAATGTATATGTTGGCAAAGTTTCAGAGGCATACGGCGCTTCTAATTGCCCTAAAGTGCTGATTAGGCCTGTATGTTACATATTGTATTTAAACTGCATGCAAATCTTTAAACTTGTTTTTCCACACTTTTATTTTCACTGCATTTTTGTACATTCAAAATAGCCTGTACTCTAATGTATATGTTGGCAAAGTTTCAGAGGCATACGGCGCTTCTAAGTGCCCTAAAGTGCTGATTAGGCCTGTATGTTACATTTTGTATTTAAACTGCATGCAAATCTTTAAACTTGTTTTTCCACACTTTTATTTTCACTGCATTTTTGTACATTCAAAATAGCCTGTACTCTAATGTATATGTTGGCAAAGTTTCAGAGGCATACGGCGCTTCTAAGTGCCCTAAAGTGCTGATTAGGCCTGTATGTTACATTTTGTATTTAAACTGCATGCAAATCTTTAAACTTGTTTTTCCACACTTTTATTTTCACTGCATTTTTGTACATTCAAAATAGCCTGTACTCTAATGTATATGTTGGCAAAGTTTCAGAGGCATACGGCGCTTCTAAGTGCCCTAAAGTGCTGATTAGGCCTGTATGTACATTTTGTATTTAAACTGCATGCAAATCTTTAAACTTGTTTTTCCACACTTTTATTTTCACTGCATTTTTGTACATTCAAAATAGCCTGTACTCTAATGTATATGTTGGCAAAGTTTCAGAGGCATACGGCGCTTCTAAGTGCCCTAAAGTGCTGATTAGGCCTGTATGTTACATTTTGTATTTAAAACTGCATGCAAATCTTTAAACTTGTTTTTCCACACTTTTATTTTCACTGCATTTTTGTACATTCAAAATAGCCTGTACTCTAATGTATATGTTGGCAAAGTTTCAGAGGCATACGGCGCTTCTAAGTGCCCTAAAGTGCTGATTAGGCCTGTATGTTACATTTTGTATTTAAACTGCATGCAAATCTTTAAGCTTGTTTTTCCACACTTTTATTTTCACTGCATTTTTGAACATTCAAAATAGCCTGTACTCTAATATATATGTTGGCAAAGTTTCAGAGGCATACGGCGCTTCTAAGTGCCCTAAAGTGCTGATTAGGCCTGTATGTTACATTTTGTATTTAAACTGCATGCAAATCTTTAAACTTGTTTTTCCACACTTTTATTTTCACTGCATTTTTGTACATTCAAAATTGAATGGAATTCACAAATGTCCTAGAAGGTTCAAATGTTTACTGCATGTCCTAAAAACAATGAGTAACAAAGTAGTGCATGGGTTTCATGATTGAAGTAGTATTTTTAGAAATCTTCTTCTCCTTCTTCTTCTTCCTTTGATGTGATAGACCTAGTGTCTGTTACGGTCTCAATCCAACGTTTGAAGGGTCTGCCCAAAGATCTCTTGCCTGGTGGCTGGTAATTTAAGATCTGACGTGGTATTCTTGTTCTGCTCATTCTTCTTACGTGAGATTTCCAGTTGTTTCTATATTTTTGTAGATATTCCATAACTGATTCAGTATGTAATTCTTAGAGAATCTCAGAATTCATTTTATGGTCTGTTCTTGAGTAGCCTGCAGTACGTCTCATAAATTTCATTTCTGTATTTTAAGAAATAAAAAAAAGAATCAATAAATAAAATGTATGCAATTATTATTTTTTTTTTTGTAATTCCACGCATGAGGTACAACATGTTTTTCTCTCTCTTTGTATTCACGTTATAAGAATTATAATGCATGATGTTTTCTAAATATTTTAGGGGTCTTGTAAAAAAATTCAGAACATTTTACTAAAAAAATTATGGAATCCATTTAATTATAATATAGGCCCTATGCAATTTTTTAAATATAATATTTAATAACTCATAAAATAAATGTCTCACAAGAATGAAACTTAAACACATCATTATGTATCATGCAGTGAATGTTTGTTCAAAAAAATGAAGTCCCTAGCTCAAAAATGTCGAAAATAGAGAAATTTCACTCACCACCCCCCCTTAAGAAAACATTTGATATATTTTTGTTATTTTCGCATAATTTTATTATTAACTTAAAAATAAGTTTTTGTGTTTTTATTTAATTATTAAAATAATTGAATGGTGGAGGATAAAAGCGACAGCAGAAAACCATTTTGTAGTTAATTTCTCCATATGTATAAAAATGAAATGCCTTAACTTTATCTGTAA
Source organism: Diploptera punctata (assembly GCA_030220185.1). Taxonomy (NCBI): domain Eukaryota; kingdom Metazoa; phylum Arthropoda; class Insecta; order Blattodea; family Blaberidae; genus Diploptera; species Diploptera punctata. The sequence goes on along the minus strand of JASPKZ010007418.1, from coordinate 1,318,798 downwards.
TATAATACCGATAAATAATGTTTTGCGTTATTTTTAATCGTTAATTGTAACCGTTCCTGAAATATTAGATTATATACTTACTGCCTAAAATATTAAATAAGAGAAATAATGAATGTAGAGAAGGATTAAGAGTATATATATATATATATATATATATATACTCTTCTATTTGTGTATAATCTCAGAATAAACAATTTTTTCTGTTTAGTTCAATTATTTTTCAAGCGCGATAGGTCTAGATGGCCCTTGGCATACCATCCAGCTGCTGGCCTCACATCCACAAGAATTAATCACAGAAGTGGACGATCATCGAGCCAGTGTTGGAGTGACATATGGTCAGCAAGTTGGGACCCCCCCCGTTATAGCTGGTCTTCTCAACCTGGAGTCACTACTTATTGTAGCTACCCAAATGCCTCACGATGCTGTGTGGGCACCGGTTCCATACTGATCGAAATTCCATGATAAAATTTCTTCCCCCATGAGGACTCAAACCAGCGCAAGTCCTGTAGCTCTGCGCCAAGGCTTCTTGCCTTAACCACTCGGCTACGACGCGAGACATTTAGTTAAATTACCTTCCCTTATTTTATCTCAGTATTTATGTCCTTTAGAAACCATTTTTTTTCGACGTCTTAATTTCAATGGGCTCAACTGTACGGTACGGCATTGTTTCTCCATACAGGAAACTTTCCAGTAAAATATTTGAAAACTTAAAAAATGAATTTCATATGTTGAATGCTATGAAGAATTTGGAATTAATAGTCAAGACACATAGCAGTAGTTATAATATCAATCCAACAGCGATTTTACGTAGTTTATAATGCTTTATATTCATAATGGCCTTTACAACTTGAACAATTACACTGAGCAACAAAAAAAGAAACTTTTTTTTGTCTCAGAAAGAAAAATATGTAATTCTGATACTAGTTTTTCTCCTGAATTCAAATATGACATCGGTTTTTCTCCATCACGCAAGGTTTCCGAGAGACAGGAATTTATAATTTCAAGCACTTTAATATTTTCTACATTCGTAACTACACAATATTCGAACATTCGGACTCGCCTAGAAAGTAAGAAATTATGATTTTCTGCTATATTTCGCCTGTGGAGCATCCCTCTTAATGTTCGAACAATAATCGGTCAGCATATTAGGATTCCATTTGCCTTGATATCTCTTTTCAATAGCTGAAATCTCCTGATGAAAGTGTTCCCCGTGCTCATCGCTCACTGCGCCAAGATGGACAAATGGACGAATAAAGTTTATTAAAAAAATAATTATTTAAATCCATTAATTGAAATTGAAATAAAAAACTGTGGGCGAGGAGAAATTCCGAATACATATTTGAAAACACTATAAAAAACTGCATTAAGTACAACTATTGCTACTCATGAGACAAAAATCAAGTTGATCAGTGTAAGTTGGAGCCCTTTATTAAATTATTTAAGACATCTTGTTGACCAGGCAAATCTTAATAGTTTTATAGTAATGTTCGGTGCTAGTAACCCTACAGAATGTGACAATTTTGGGGTAATTTTAAATTACTTCCAAGATTATCCAATTGTTTTTTTTTTTTTTTTTTTTTGCTACAAACAGATCAGATCATATAAAAGACACCGTGTTTTGCAGTTAGCTTCCCGTTTTTTCCCAGTAAAAATTTAGTAATTGACAACATAGCAGTGAAGAAGAGAGGGAGCCACATTTTCCAACCAGAGTTCGTACTGGATTATTTAAATTTCTGATTCTTATTATTTTTATTTAGGACTATTCCACAATACAGTGTTTCTCCTTCAAACTAAAGAGATTTGTCGCCAGAGGTTCCTGTCTAAAGCATCTTCTTCCCTTAAATCTCTAGCTTCCATATTTGTCTCCACTCCATCCATCCATCCATCCATCCATCCATCCATCCATCCATCCATCCACCCATCGTTCTCTAGTCCTTTATCTTCCACTTGTTCCATTAGCTTTCCAATTAAGGATCTTCTTTGGTATTCTCTCTTCTTACATTATTATGAGGCGTAGATACCATTTCAAAACGTTTTTCTTCTATTTTTCAAAATTATTTTTTTCAACTTGCATAATTTTCCTAATTGTGCTGTTTCTGACCTCATCTTTAAATTCTTGTCGATCGCCTCCAAAAATCCATTACATTTTATTTGAAATACTTTTTAGCCAAATAATACACAGTGTTTAAAAATGTGTTTCGAATATTTAGGAATCTAGGATATTTAATTTTATATGCTTTGCAAATCGTTCAAATTTCGACACTACCGTCAGGACCTAGATGAAATGTTTAATCGAATGGTAGGTGTGGGACTAAGCATTGGCTACTTCGATCTCGTAACTCGAGATTTTTTTTTCTTATGAGGAAATAATATGGAACGTCTCTTGTACGATGTCCTTTTTGAAAGTGCAGTAATGCTGATTGCTTCTGTTACAGGTACAGTGGACAGAAGCGACCTGTTTGTAAACACGATGTAAGTATACTTGCATAATGTCGGATAATCATTGCTTCGCAGATGCAACATTAGTAATGACTAGTCAGGTAAATTATGGACATATTCAATAATATCCGTTAAGTGGAACAGGCCCATTCGTATTTCTCAGAAATGATAGCTAGTAACTAAAGTTTGCTTTGTGAATACATAATTATTCCTAACAAGGAAAAAATCTACCAAATGTTTGTCACTTATAACATTATAATGTTGAGTGATTCCGGGTTATGTGGCCGTGGTCCATAGTTGGTGTTGATACCAGACGTTTCGCCCTCAACTGCGGAGGGCATCTTCAGTGGCGAGTGCTTCTAGGCGTGTTTCCTGGTCGGAAGATCTACTTAGAGTGAGCGCTGCGGACGTTGTGGACGTTGTATTAGTGGTGGGTGCAGGGTGAGTGGGCGTGGCTCTTGCTGATTGGCTAATGGTCGTCTCCTTGTTGTCCCTAGTGTTAATGCATTTATTTTCTAGTGTATGATACCAGGCCTTAGCCAGTTTGATACCTTCCTCTTTTCTGTTGATATTTCCCTTATGCTTGTATATTTCTATAGCCTCTCGGTATAACCTAGGGAAATAGTAGGAAGTTGTGGCTAAAACTTGTGTATCGTCGAATAGAATCTGGTGTCCATTCATAATGGCATGTTCTGCTACAGCTGATTTATCCATTTTTCTCCTTGTCTGCAGTTTCTTTTATGTTCTGATAAACGGGTGGCTATATATATATATGGATAAATGGATAGATCAGCTGTAGCAGAACATGCTATTATGAATGGACACCAGATTCTATTCGACGATACACAAGTTTTAGCCACAACTTCCTACTATTTCCCTAGATTATACCGAGAGGCTATAGAAATATACAAGCATAAGTGAAATATCAACAGAAAAGAGGAAGGTATCAAACTGGCTAAGGCCTGGTATCATACACTAGAAAATAAATGCATTAACACTAGGGACAACAAGGAGACGACCATTAGCCAATCAGCAAGAGCCACGCCCACTCACCCTGCACCCACCACTATTACAACGTCCACAACGTCCGCAGCGCTCACTCTAAGTAGATCTTCCGACCAGGAAACACGCCTAGAAGCACTCGCCACTGAAGATGCCCTCCGCAGTTGAGGGCGAAACGTCTGGTATCAACACCAACTATGGACCACGGCCACATAACCCGGAATCACTCAACATTATGATTACCGGCCGTGAAAGCCTGCATTCAACACTTATAACATTGTTCACATGAATCTCTTTTGTATTATTTTCTTTGGATGTGACTTAGATTTATTATTTTTTTATTTTAAGTTAAAATGTATTTGTTTTATGTTTATTTGAGTTCGTAGACTTTACCTCGTTATCGTTATGGTAAATTTATTTATTTGGTTTGAAAAAGATTTTATTCATTTTCTTTAAATTACTTATGCTTTATGTTTTAAAATAATTTTTATATCCTTTATCATTTAGTGAACATTTTTAAGTAGTATATCACCTAAATTGTTTAAAATGTATCTTGAAAAATGTTTACAGAATTGGAAAAAGAAATGTAGAAGTGTGGCTACCACGGTTGATGAGATATCCATCTGTCCTTTCCAGTTTGCTGATGACCAAATTCTAAAAGCTCAGGAATATGAAGATCGAGAATACATGAGCAGAAAACTCATTTAAGAGTATGAAAACTGGGGATTAAATTTTACTTACTTACTTACTCACTGACACTATCGAACCCGTAGGTTCATGGCCGCGCGGACATAAGCTCTCCATACATCCCTATCCTGAGCTAATGCTTTCCAATCATTTCCTGTGTAATCTACTTCCCTCAAATCATAGTTAATGTTATTCTCCCACCTCATTCTTGGTCTACCAACTGGGCGTTTTCCCTCTGGCTTTCCTACAAGAAGCTTCCATGCAAATCTTTCATTCCCCATACGTGCAACATTTCTGCCCATCGCAGTCTACGAGACTTAACTGTTCTTATTATATCTGGCTTCCTATAAAGACCATGTAGTTCATTGTTATGTAGTCTTCTCCATTCACCTGTCTGTTCATCTCTCTTTGGTCCAAACATTTTCGTAAGTACTTTATTCTCAAATACCTGTAATCTCCTTTCCTCCCTTAAAGTAAGAGTCCATGTTTCACACCCATATAATATAACTGGTAGAATAATAGTTTTATATATTTTCAGTTTAACATTTTTTGAAAGGAGTTGGGACATCAAGAGTCTCTGCAATACATAATAGCACGCATTTCCAGAATTAAGCCTATGTTTAATTTCTTTGTGCATCTCATTCCTATTTGTGATTATTGTTCCTAGGTATTTGAATTCAGCCACTTCCTCAAAATTTCCCTCATTTGTCATTAGCTGTCCATTTCCATTATATAATGTATTTGCAAAAATGATATATTAACTCTTAGTTCTATATTATGGGCAAACAAATAAAAAGAGAAATAAAAACTCAAATTTGTAAATTAATTGTCAGAAGCACAGTTTTATATGGTTCAGAAACATAGCAACGTAATAATGTTTTCAAAAATAAGGTTTTGGCACTGGAAATATATTTCATCAAACGGTCAGCAAGAACATCCCGAAGAGATTAATATCAAATAGTGGAATAAGACAAAGAATGGGAATTAAAACCAATATTATCAAAGATATCTCAACGAGAGAACTCATATGGTATGGACACCTAATGAGAGTGGCTGAAGAGAGGTTACCAAGGTTGACTTATGAATGAATTCCATCAAGACAACGAAAAAAAGGAAGACCACGGACAACATAGATGAAGTGTGTCTGGAAAGCAACGGAGAGCAAGCATCTAAGAGATGATCAATGGATAGACCGAACGGATTGGATCACAGCGATTTGTGTCATAAATAATTTGTTTTTTTTGTTATGTTATGTGACTGATCGTATTGTATTGGTTTTTGGCTGTCAGAAGACGTGAAGGTATTGTAACCTGACTACATATAATAATAATAAATAATAATAATAATAATAATAAATAATAATAATAATATAATAAAATAATAATAATAATAATAATAATAATAATCTAATAATAATAATAATAATAATATAATGAATAATAATAATAAATAATAACTAATAATAATAATAATAATAATAATAATACTAATAATAATAATAAATAATAATAATAATAATAATAATAATAACAATAATAATAACAACAAAACAACAATAACAATACTAATAATAACAACAACAATAACAATAATAATAAAACAACAACAACAATAACAAAACAATAATAATAACAACAATAACAATAATAATAACAACAACAATAACAATAATAATAACAACAATAACAAACAATAATAACAACAATAACAAAACAAAACAACAATAACAACAACAATAACAAGAAAAAACAACAACAATAACAACAATAACAATAACAACAACAATAACAATAACAACAACAATAATAACAATAACAACAATAACAACAACAATAATAATAACAATAATAATAACAACAATAATAACAACAATAATCAACAATAATAATAACAATAATAACAATAATAATAACAATAATAACAAAATAATAACAATAATAACAATAATAACAACAATAATAACAATAATAATATAATAACAATAATGACATAATAATAATGAGTGATAATAATAATGATAATAATAATAAGTAATAATAATAATAATGATAATGATAATAATAATAATAATGATAATAATAATAATGATAATAATAATGATAATAATAATAATGATAATAATAATAATAATAATAATAATAATAATAATAATAGAGCTGCAAGCAGAGCATGTAAATGCTATGATTGCAGTGTAGGACCTGCCCTCGGGCAGAATTACTATGGATGGATGGATATTTATGAAATGAAACAAATCTATTTTTTTTATTGTATTGTACTCCTTAAACTTCCTTAAGCCCGTACATGTTCAAAGTATCCACCTTCTGCTACAACATATATATGTCCACCGTCGTGGTCTCGAGGTAGCGTGCTGCCTTGTCACGCAGCGGGCCCGGGTTCGATCCCCGGTCGGGGCAGTTTTTCTGGGTGAGGTTTTTATCGGGGTTTTTCCTCACCTGTAAGACAAATGTCAGGAAAACTTTAAGGCCCAAACGGTCCCCGAAATCATATGGCTATCTTCATCATCCTTATCATCATCATCATCATCATCCTTCACCGGTGTGGAAAGCAACGGGAAGCTACCACACCTACAATTCCCTAGTAAAGCTGCAAGCATAGCATGAAAATGCTATGATTGTAGTGAAGGACCTGCCTTTGGGCAGAATGGATGGATATATATACACTGAGATCGCAGATCTCATTGAGACAAATTTAATTGAAGTTATGCAAAATTAATATATTTATTGTACAAGTTATTTCTCTAAATGGAATAAGCACCATTACTATAGCTGTGCTGTCACTTTTCAGTCAATTTCTGTAATCAAAAGGAACAAGTTGAGGTCTTTTAACTTTGCACATTTTGTTTTTCTCTTCATTAGCAGTTGTTGGCTTGGTGAAACCGTCACAACCTCTTGTAAAAGTCATCAATTTCAAACTCGTAGAATTTTAATGGAATAATTTGTCCACTCTTTCAGGTAGAGTTTCTAACTTGTCATCGCCATCTGATTTTTTACGTCGCACTCTGTAATTTCAAACAGTTGATTACGGCTTTTTTATATCTCGTGACATGAGATCTGCCAAATACGCTAACTGAAGTTAATCTTAAATAGCATATAATTTTATGTTTTGCTGCCATAAATATTATTACTATTATATGCTATTAAAAGCAGTCAAGTTTAAAAACGGCGATTAAACGCAACAAAAGCCCAGGATACAAGTATAAATTATATCATAAATAAAAAACCCAATCTGTTCTAGATTGTAATATAATAATAATAATAATAATAATAATAATAATAATATTAATAATAATAATAATAATAAAAATAATAATAATAATGTTTTATTTATTCTGGCAGAGTTAAGGCCATAAGGCCTTCTCTTCCACTCAACCAGCACATATACAAATAAATATTTGACAAATATAGATATACACTATACTAATTATAAACAGTTAAAGAAACATTAAATGTTGCAATGTAAATTTCATGCCGATAGGGTTACCCATGCCGGACTGGTCGAAGGTGATAAGCCAGACGAAAAAAGTACCTTGGTCGAAAGAGTGACGATCTTTCACCGAAAAAATACAACCGTCAAGAAATGCGGACATGGGTTCAACTGGGGTAAAATTTTCCGGAGGTCAAATAGTCCCCCATTCGGTTCTCCGGGCGGGGACTACTTCAGGGAACCCATGCAAAAGGCTCAAACACAGGGACATGATCCTAGGAATTCTGGAAATACGTGCTATTATGCATTGCAGAGACTCTCGATGTCCCAACTTCTTTCAAAAAACGTTAAACTGAAAATATATAAAACAATTATTCTACCAGTTATATTGTATGGGTGCGAAACATGGACTCTTACTTTAAGGGAGGAAAGGAGATTACAAGTATTTGAGAATAAAGTACTTAGGACAATTTTTGGACCAAAGAGAGATGAACAGACAGGTGAATGGAGAAGACTTCATAACAATGAACTACATGGTCTTTATAGGAAGCCAGATATAATAAGAACAGTTAAGTCTCGTAGACTGCGATGGGCAGGACATGTTGCACGTATGGGGAATGAAAGACTTGGATGGAAGCTTCTTGTAGGAAAGCCAGAAGGAAAACGCCCAGTTGGTAGACCGAGAATGAGGCGGGAGAATAACATTAACTATGATTTGAGGGAAGTAGATTATACAGGGAATGATTGGAAAGCATTAGCTCAGGACAGGGATGTATGGAGAGCTTATGTGCGCGCGGCCATGAACCTACCGGTTCGATAGTGCCAGTGAATAAGTAAGTAATGTAAATTTTATGTACAAACAATATTTTATACGATAATAACAATAATAATAATAATGATGATAATAATAATATAATAATGATCATAATAATAATTATAATAATAATAATATAAATATGATAAATTATACGGGAAACACCAATTAATATATATACCTTACACTGGGTAATGATAAAGTCGAGGTTAGAGCAAATATAAATTTAGATTTCTTGTAAAAGTTGCCAATGTCCGGCAGCCCCTTATTTCTTGTGGTAGGGAATTCCAGTTGCGAGAATATCATTATGGGAGGCGTGGACCTAAAAGACCAATTGCACTGGTCAATACGATTTCTGTCTCATGAGTACCAATAGTTGTACTTAATGTAGTTTGTGTTTTCAATATATGTATTCGGAATTTCTCCATCACCCACAGTTATTTTTATTTCAATTTAAATTAATGGATTTAAATAATTATTTTTTTAATAAACGTTTTTTCGTCCATTTGTCCATTGTAAAATAAAACCAAATGAGCTAACTCAGGAGATTTCAGCTATGGAAAAGAGATATCAAGGCAAATAGAATCCTAATATGCTGACCAATTATTGTTGGACCATCAAGAGGGATGCTCCACAGGCAAAATATAGCTGAAAATCGTCATTTTTTACTTTCTAGGTGAGTCCGAATGTTCGAATATTGTGTAGTTACGAATGTAGAAAATATTAAAGTGTTTGAAGTTATAAAAACCTGACTCTCGGAAACCTTGCGTGATGGAGAAAAATCGATATCATATTTGAATTCAGGAGAAAAAAATACTATCAGAATCACATATTTTTCTTTCTGAGACAAAAAAGTTTATTTTTTTTTGTTGCTCAATGTAATTGTTAGTTGCATATTTGTTGGAAAGGAAGAAAATTAGAAAAAAGTGATAGACGAAAATGTTTGTCTTCTAAAAAATGTTATTATATTGAACATCATGATTATCTGTAGGGAGAATTCACCACGAAATAGCCTGGACCATATCAATTTATACATTGGCCTTATAGAAGTGTTACTTTAGGTGCAGCGGGGGGCAGGGGGGTGTTATAGGAAGTGAGGTTCCCGATGTCATTCAATTGACTGTTTAACTCATGCCCCAAATGGGAGTCAATGACCATTCACATTTCAATGAGTTTTGATTTACAACCAATCACAGTTGTGTTTCGCCTCGAATTTATCAACGGAAATTTATCATATTAAAGAAAGCTCCTCCTTTTTAACATTCTGAATAGGTCATAGCATTATTTTGCAGTGACTGACTCTCTAAGAAATACGGCTACCAGATTGTATATATATATATATGTATATATATATAGTGCATGAATTCTAGCACATAGCGTATGCGGGAGATAATATAAAAAAATGCATAATAGCACGCATTTCCAGAATTGAGTCTATGTTTAATTTCTTTGTGCATCTCATTCCTATTTGTGATTATTGTTCCTAGGTATTTGAATTCAGCCACTTCCTCAAAATTTCCTTCATTTGTCACTAGCTGTCCATTTCCATTATATAATGTATTTCTACGTGTGACAATATATTTAGTTTTATTGGTTCACAAACGTGCGTTGTACATTATTTTTTGCGCGATGGTGTTTTCAAAATAATAAATAATAGTAAAATAATAACATATTTGTTGGAAATATTTGCATTCATTATAAACAACTGATAAATGCTAACAGTGTGGGCAATCTTTATTAGTTGAAGCTACAGCAGGCCGTGACAACAATCAGTCATAAAATGGCGGCAAGTACGTATTTATTATTTTATATTGTTTCGATATAAAATTGAATTTATTAATAATGCAGTGATTTGTGTCGTATAATGTATATTAACACTACCTTTTGAACATTTTTATATACATTGTACGTAGTATACATAGAGTGTAGTGGTTTCACTTCCCATACGTTGTTTTGCAATATGTAATATTACAGTATAGTTATTTAGGGTGGCAACTCCGAAATGTAGGACGTTTTAGCATTCAATCATGTTCGCCACTGCTGTGTGGCAAGAAGTAATAGACTCGTAAGTACTAAAACGTACCATTAATAGTAATAACTGGAAGGCGCACAAACGTGCAACACGAGTCTATTTACCACATAGAAACCCAAACGAATGTTACCTACCCCTCTAAGCTATAATGAATAACATATATACACTCGGAGTGGGGGTTGGCGACTTTATGGGAGGAGTCATCGCCCTTATAAGGCGAGGACGCGTGTGAAAACTCTCTCACGCTCCTACGCTCTGCAATAGTCAAGTGATTCAGTAACCGTTCGCGAAGGTGATATTAAAACACGTGGGCGGAAATAACTCATCAACTCCACTCCGAGTTAGTGAAGTATAAAACACTGTTAATATACAATTGTGCATACAAATGTATCCAATACACTAAAATAATAAGTGTATAATTTAAAACATCCCTGGGTGATCATATTCTACCCTGAGCGAACCGGCACAGCTGTAAGCACGACAAAATGCACTAACGCGAAAAAAAAATATATTTAAAAGATCTTCATGAAAAAACGCAATATGTATATTCTTTCGGAATTTCCTAAAGAGGAGAACCAAGAAGTGGAGCAACATTTGGTTACATTTTTAATAGTTGACAGCAGTACAGAAGGTCTCCACCTAGGGAGTACATGACCTTGAAGCTGGCGGTGGAGCTTGTCAGTCCCCATAATCCTGAGAGCTATGCCGACGGTAACATAGCTACTGGTAGGGTCTTCCTTGTCGGACAGGTCAAAGGCGAGGGACCAGACAAAGAAGTACTCCAGAAGAGGGATTCAACGACAGCTTCGGCGGGGAAGGAGTCCTTCCGAACGGCGCAGCTGGTGGATGAAGTTCCCCATGGGTAGATCAGACTCAATCCCGAACGGTGCAGCTGGCGGATGAAGTTCCCCATGGGTAGATCAGACTCAATTCCGAACGGTGCTGCTGGTGGATGAAGTTCCCCATGGGCAGATCAGACTCAATTCTGAACGGCGCAGCTGGTGGATGAAGTTCCCCATGGGTAGATCAGACTCAGAGCTGTAGTAAAAGCAACTGATCTGGGGACGGAAACCCCGAATTCAAATGACCCGGCCCTCCAGGTTGGAGGTTGGACGTTAGGCCAGCTCCTTAACTCCGTAAAAACAATTACTGGCTAAAGAACCTCAACATAATGTAACCGGACGGATTACTGGACATAGACCGAAGCAAGGCCAGTCTGTATCCAGAATAGATCTTACTTACTTACTTACTCACTGCACTATCGAACCCGTAGGTTCATGGCCGCGCGGACATAAGCTCTCCATACATCCCTATCCTGAGCTAATGCTTTGCAATCATTCCCTGTATAATATACTTCTCTCAAATCATAGTTAATGTTATTCTCCCACCTCATTCTTGATCTACAAACTGGGCGCCTTCCCTCTGGCTTTCCTACAAGAAGCTACCATGCAAGTCTTTCATTCCCCATATGCGCAACATGTCCTGCCCATCGCAGTCTACGAGACTTAATTGTTCTTATTATATCTGGCTTCCTATAAAGACCATGCAGTTCATTCAAGTAGTCTTCTCCATTCACCTGTCTGTTCATCTCTCTTTGGTCCAAAAATTTTCCTAAATACTTTATTCTCAAATACTTGTAATCTCCTTTCCTCCCTTAAAGTAAGAGTCCATGTTTCACACCCATACAATATAACTGGTAGAGTAATTGTTTTATATATTTTCAGTTTAACATTTTTTGAAAGGAGTTGGGACATCAAGAGTCTCTGCAATGCATAATAGCACGCATTTCTAGATCTAGGTGGAGAAAACTTGTTGAGGAGGCCAAAACTTCAATGAGGTTGTGGTCACCTTCTTAAGAATAAGCAGACGAAGAAGAAGAAGAAGAAGAAGAATAGAATAAGAAGAAGAATAAAAGAGAAAAGAATAAAGAAGAAGAGGAAGAATCTTCTTCCTTCTCAGTCAGCTTACTTCTCTCCTCCTCGTCTTCCTCGACTCTCCGGCCTCCTCGCATCCACCATCCTCTGCCCTCCTACTCCTCCTCCTCATCCTCGCGGCGCCTCTCTCTCCTCCCTGTTTCCTATTCTTATTCCGCCTCGATTCTTTCCGATTCTTCGTCCTCTCTTTTTCCTCCTCTTTTTCCTCCTCTTCTTCCTCTCTTTGGCCTCCTCTTCTTCTCCGCTTCTTCCGCCTCTTTTGCCTCCTCCTCCCCTAATAATACCAGCATACCCGAAGGTACACATACCAGTGGTTGCCTGTAAAACTTCCGCACTACTGCATTTTGTACGCACATCTCATGTTTTTGTCTTCTTTTTTTTTTGCGATTGTTTTATTAAAGTCGGAATTATAGTCAGTATTCTGCAAATTTACATGAAGTGAATTACATTTAATTGTAATAGCTGAAAGAAAGAGGGAGAATATGGGTGTAGGATAGGAAGAGGAGAAAATTGAACAAATCAATGAGGCACATCAAATGCTCTATACACTTTAAAGTAAATCCAATTAAATTAATCCAATTTACTTCTTTTTTTTATAGTAAGCAGAGTAAAGGACAATTTTTATTTAATATCTTTTTTTTCATAATGTAACCATTATAACGAGAAAAGGACTGTGATAGAATATTCTAGATGTTTGATAGTCTAAATGATTATGAAGTCTTTACAAAGCATGAAAGAAGCGTTTTTTTAAGGGAACAATAGAGAAGGGTGGAGTTTATTTGGTAAATCGGTGGAAGGAGTTTCACTACACAAATTAACGGAGAACACAATACACACGACCACATTCATTAAATTAGGATCGTTATTAATGCTATATGAAAGACAAATTAAATCTAAATTGGCTGACATAAAACAATAGACAAAAGAAAATGTTAACAACTTTATTAAATGTGTTTCTAAAAATGTTCAAGCTGGGAATTGCTATTTCAAACAACAAAACTTTAAACAACTTACATTTTGCAGATGATCAATTGTTAATTGCACAAGTTTACGAAGATTTAGAATGTATGACTAGAAAACTAATAGAAGAATATGAAAAATGGGGATTAAATTTGAACATGAAAAATACAAAATATTTATCAATTGGTGAACCAGACAAAATTTAATTTTGGAGACTGGAGAAACAATAAAATCTCGTAGTGAGATCACATATTAACCCTTAAATTGGCAAAATACAAATTTATTTTATTAGTTATTTGAATGTGGCGGACCGCAGTGAAAACGGAATCTTGTGTAACTGTTATTATTAGGTAGATTGTATAATTGGACACACATTTGAGTGGTTTATTTTTGTTCGTTTTCTTCTGATTTATTTAAAATATTAAATTAATTAAATCAACTTATGTATCCAAATGGATACTTACGAATTTAAGGGTTAAGAATTAAAATAAATAAAAATGGGAGTTATGAAGAGGAAATAAGAAATATAAATAATAAAGGAACATTTGCAATTGCTTGCCTCAATTGAATATCGTGGGATAAAAATATAAGTAATAAAAATAAAATGAATATATATCATACAATTGTTAAAAACATCATTACTTATGGAGCAGAACTTTGGCCATTAACAACAAAAACAAATAAGTATATTTTGGCAACGGAAATGGATTTTATACGAAGGGCAGCAAGAATTTCAAGAAGAGAAAAAATTAGGAACTCAGTTATAAGGGAGAAAATGAAGATTGAAGACACTATTTTAGATTATATTAAAACTCAGAAATTAAGATGGTCTACCTCTGTGATTGACACATGTGGATGTGAAGGGCCAGCAGCCGGCTGGTAAAAGAGCAACCGCTGAAAAGTGGAAAGACCCTCAATCGGAAATTAAGATGGTACGGACATGTCCAGCGAATGGAAGAGGATCGATTACCAAAATCTGTTTTGGAATGGACACCTGAGAGAAGACGAGGCAGAGGAAGACCTAAAACCTCCTGGAGTCAGGGAATATGTTTATACATGAAGGAGAAACATCTACAATCAGGAGATTGGATGGACCGACAAAATTGGCTATTAGGAATCGGACGATGTCAAAGACATTAATCAACCGATGATCTATCTATCTAAAAGTGAGCAGAAGATAAATAAAAAAATATAAAAACATCCTCAACTCGTGTCCAACTCAGGGTCGAGTCGAGGAATGAGATGAGATGAAGCCCTATGTTTATAGAGGTCTGTAAACCTCAAGGTTGCCGGTCGAACATCCCTGACGCATCGTCACAGGGGCGGATGAACGAAATGTATGAAATGAAGTTAGGAGAAATGGTGGAATTAAATTGTGGCAGGGGAAAAATGGGAGAAAACCCCAAGAAAAACCTGCGCAAACTTCGTTTCGTCCACCATGAAACCCACATGGAGTGACCCAGCGGTGAGAGGGGAGCGTCTAACCCCTTGCGCCAAGGAGAATAGACTTCAATAATCTTTCATGTGATTAAATATAGAAATCATTGACTAATTATACGTAATATTTCTAGGTAAAGTCAAGCTATTTGCAGGGTATCGTGATAGGTCAACCTCTTACGGAATCGATCCTTGTCTGCACAAAAGTACACATTAGATGTTGTGAAATTTCAATCTTCTTATTACTGTTAGGAATTATTTAAGACTAATTCATGCCCCAAATGGGAGTCAATGACCAATCACATTTCAATGATTTTTTATTTACAACCAATCACAAGTGGTGTTTCGCCTACAATTTACCAACTGAAGTTTATCATTAGTCCCGCGCCGTAGCCGAGCGGTTAAGGTAGGAAGCCTTGGCGCAGAGCTACGGGACTTGCGCTGGTTCGAATCTCCATGGAGGAAGAAAATTTCTCATGGTATTTCGGCCAGTATGGGACCGGTGCCCACCCAGCATCGTGAGGCAATTGGGTGGCTACAATAAGTAGCGGCTCCAGGTTGAGGAACCAGCTATAACGGCTGGGGGACTCGACATGCTAACCACATGTCACCCCTACACTGGCTGTTGATCATCTACCTCTGTGATTGACACATGTGGATGTGAAGGGCCAGCAGCCGGCTGGTAAAAGGGCAACCGCTGAAAAGAGGAAAGACCCTCAATCGGAAGTTTATCATTATAAAGAAAGCACCTCCTTTTTAACATTCTGAATAGGTCATAGGATTATTTTGCAGTGACTGACTCTCCAAGAAATACGGCTACAAGATTGTATATATAATGCAAGAACATCAACACGTAGCGCACGTGGGAGTTAACATAAAAACATTTGTAGCAATTGATTATACCACCAAAAAAAAGAAACCACTGTTTGCACTTTCTTAAATGTATTTTTTCCCAGGTAATAGCATCCCAGAAAAACATAATTGTCATAGGACATCAGAAATGAATTAATATGCAGTTTGATGTGTTTCATTTTTTCTCCACTAGAGTGCATTCTTACAATATTGCGTTCCTTTGGTAATAAATAATATGATCTGGTTGCAGTGAAGAACGAAAGAAGCAGATGAAGCGTACCAATCGTTTCTAATTTGTTTTCAAACATCGCCGTTTATATTAAATATATAAATATTTTAAAATAACTATATTTAAATAATGATTTGCGAGTAAACAGTTTAATTTTATTCGTTAAATAGTCCTAACAAATGCCACTCTTAATTTACAATTTCTTTTGATAGATTTACTCCTCACTTCGCGAGTCGTGAATTTATCGATAATTTGGAAATCACTCGTGGCATTACTTATGAAAAACAATTGAGCAAGGAAAAAAGCTGCTAATGTTAAATTCTAGGTCTACAGTTCGCAAATTCCGTTTAAAATTATGCTTGCTTGGGAATTCGAATTTAGATCAAACATTCAGCTACCCTCGGGCCTGCTTGTTTAATTAATTGTCGACCGACTATAAATGACGATATCTGTATCCCTGAGCAACTTCCCTGTAGACCGATGTGCTTTCGAATGCTTTAAATATTTAAAAAGTTGACATTTTGATAAGCTAGGGAGTGGATTCTGCGTGCCAGTTACTATCAATTAAGTTGGATAGCATAGTGCAAATGTTCATCTAATATCAACTTTTATAAGATTCATGATGTGTTCCGTTGAGGTTTATTCAAAATTAATATGAAATTATAGAATATTCACCTGAAAGGTCCGTCTCCTCAACTTAAAAACACCAGTTTTGAATCCTGCCGATGATGGGACAAGTCCCGAAAGCGCTACAGTTAAATGATAATTAAGTTGAGGAGACGGACCTTTCAGGTGAATATTCTATAATTTTATATTAATTCATCTAATATATAAAAATGAATGTCTGTTTGTTCGTGCTTTATGCGCGGTCATACCGTTGATCCGATTGTAATGGGGCTTTTGGCAAAATGCTTAGGAGATTCCCGGGATGAACATAGGCTTTAAGAGAATTGTGATACTCAACTCCCACACCCTTAAAAATCGCCCTTCGTAGTGGAAAACGTGAAAAAAGTAGTTCTTTGTACGCTTAAATAGCTTACGCTGCCTAAACCATAACGAGTACACAAAATTAATGTACACAGAATTGAATATCTCAAAAACTCTACAAAAAAACTCTGCGACAGCATATGTTTATCTCTTGTGAATAACTCACAATAACCATTTTGGTCTTTCATTGATGCCAAGAAGATCGAGACAAGTACGTAGATTCCTATGCAAGCATAGCAGCACATGGCGGGTATTCTTTTACGGATAACTCACAATAACGAATTTTGTCTTTCAGCTCATTTACGCCAAGAAGATCGAGATAAGTAGATTCCCGGGTAACACCGGGTAATCAGCACGGGGAATGTTAAAATAATTACGATATACATTTGTAATTATTTTTCACCTTACTTAATCAACTAATCATCATTAGAAGTACATTAATTTTTGTCTTTCAGCTCATTTATGCCAAAAAGATCGGGATGAGCAGATTCCCGGGCAACGTCGGGTAAACAGCACGGGGTATCTAAAATAATTACGATATAAATTTTTTCCTCTTACTTATCTAACTAAACATAAATCACGTTAATTTTCGTATTTCAGCTCATTTATGTCAAGAAGATCGGGATAAGTAGATTCCCGGGCAACGTCGGGCAATCAGCACGGGGTAAATAAAAAATATAAATTGATAATTATTTTCTCCTTACTTATTCAACTAAACATAAAAGCACATTAATTTTCATTTATTTAGACGTAGCAGCGCACGCCGGGTATTAGCTAGTATTTAAATAAATTCTCTTCTGCATTCCAAATGAAACCCTTTTTACATCGTACACACAAAAAAACTGATATAAACCGTACGAAATATCTGTGCATGTGGAGTCGTAAAATAATGTATAGACATTGCATAAGCATCCAAAGACGCGCAGACTGGAATATAAATTAATCGTATAAAATGACAACTGTTTGCACTTTGCATTCATTACACTGAGCAACAAAAAATAAACTTTTTTTTGTCTCAGAAAGAAAAATATGTGATTCTGATAGTATTTTTTCTCCTGAATTCAAATATAATATCGGTATTTCTCATCACGCAAGAGTTCCGAGAGACAGGAATTTATAATTTCAAACACTTTGATATTTTCTACATTCGTAACTACACAATATTCGAACATTCGGGCTCGCCTAGAAAGTAAGAAATGACGATTTTCTGCTATATTTCGCCTGTGGAGCATCCCTCTTGATGGTCCAACAATAATCGGCCAGCATATTAGGATTCCATTTGCCTTGATATCTCTTTTCCACAGCTGAAATCTCCTGATGAAAGTGTTTCCCGTTTTATTTTACAATGGACAAATGGACGAAAAAACGTTTATTTAAAAAAATAATTATTTAAATCCATTAATTGAAATTGAAATAAAAAAACTATGGGTGATGGAGAAATTCCGAATACATATTTGAAAACACGATAAAAAAACTGCATTAAGTACAACTATTTGTACTCAGGAGACAAAAATCACGTTGACCAGTGTTATTTGTGTTTTTAATTTTTTACAGTCCTACCATAAACACAATATAACTCTAAAATAACATCTCTCTGTGTTCAGAACTCAGTGAGTCTATCGTCTTCCAATCCTGCAGCCCGCGTTCGGTTCGCGTCGGCGATAGGCGATTTTGAATCTCCACCTTGCGTTTACTCATGCTTTGTGATAATGGAAAATGCCATAAAAGGCAAAAGAAAGCGACGAAAAGAAGGAAAAAAAAATGTAAGAAGTTATCGAAGGAAAGGATATTTAAAAAGTGGGACAGATGAGGAAGGGAGTGAATGAGAGAGAATAGAGAGAGAGAGAGCGAGAGAGAGAGAATAAGAGAGAGATAGACATAGAGAATGAGAGAGATAGAGAGAGAATGAGAGAGAGGTAGGGATAGAGAGAGAAAGAGAGAAAATATCCGTAATCGTGGGGTCGCCAGGAGGTGAGCGACCTGGCATATTAGCTCAAGAAATGCTTCAACCAAAAGGCAAGGCTGCGAACTTGGAGATGTGAACAACGATCTTGGGTGTATATGCTTGTATGTAAATAACGACCGAGGTAACCCAGATAGTGGTGGAGGATATAGGCATATTCGTAAAAACTATTTGGTTATAAATGTATTATAGTAGGTATGAAAAAAAAAACAATCGGCCGCGGTGGACTATTGGTTATGCTCCTTGCCTCCGGTCCCGAGGGTCGCGGGTTCAAACGCGTTTAACGGATTTAGGACGGAAAAATCCAAAGGAGCAAGTCCTCCGGGAGGGACTTTAAGCAGTGGGTGCCGAGTCTGTAAGATTTTCAGGTTCGTAAAAAATCCTTAAGCCTGAATGAAAAGGCCTCTAAGCAACATTTACCGAATTTTCCCGTCTTAGTACTATCTTGGTTTCCTAGATATCAGTATGAGGCGGAACGCTGACCACGGACCACTCAAATGACATCTATACGAAGACAAGTGTAACTAAATTAGTATGATTCAAATTCTTCCCCGTAGGGGGAGAGCGTCTAAATCTCTGTAAAGGGAAAACATGGGCTTACAAGACAAAAAAAAAAAATGAAAAAAACAACGTATTAAGGTACATATTTACTATTTTTCTTTCTTTTTTCTGAAATCTCCTCTTTTAGGAGAATTTTTAGAAGGAGTAACTAAAAATAACATTTAGAGTAAAGAACAAATAAAGAAATTGAATAAATGTGCACAAAATATCCAAATTCGACATAAAGGAACCTTCTAGTTGGAATATATAATGTTTTATTATGGTATTGTGGTGACTATTTAACTCATGCCCCAAATGGGAGTCAATGACCAATCACGTTTCAATGATTTCTGTTTTACAACCAATCAGAGTCGTGTTTCACCAAATATTTATCAGTGTTATAATTACCATATTAAAGAAAGCTCCTCCTTACAATATTGCGTTCCTTTGGCAATAAATAGTATGATCTGGTTGCAGTGATAAACAAATGAAGCAGTAGAAGCGTACCTATCGTTTCTGATTTGTTTTCAAACATCGCCGTTTACATTAAATATATAAATATTTTAAAATAACTATAGTTAAATAATGATTTGTGAGTAAACAGCTTAATTTTATTCGTTAAATAGTCCTAACAAATGCCACTCTTGATTTCCAAATTCTCTAGATAAATTCACTCCTCACTTCGTGAGTCGTGAATTTATCGATAATTTGGAAATCACTCGTGGCATTACTTATGATAAGTCAGTCAGCTACGTTTCGTCGCTGACATCTTTCAAGTCCTGGGAAAAATTATGTTAATATTGAAATAATCTTCTATATCCATACTGATAATTAATTATAAAAATAAAATCTTAGCTTTTAAAGATCAGATACCGTAAGAGCTAAAATATTTCTGGAGGGTAAACCCGTTGAACAAGTGAACCATTTTAAATACCTGTGTTATGAAATCTCATACTTACTCACTGGCACTACCGAACCCGTAGGTTCATGGCCGCACGGACATAAGCTCTCCATACATCCCTATCCTGAGATAATGCTTTCCAATCATTCCCTGTATAATCTACTTCCCTCAAATCATAGTTAATGTTATTCTCCCACCTCATTCTTGGTCTAACAACTGGGCGTTTTCCTTCTGGCTTTCCTACAAGAAGCTTCCATGCAAGTCTCCCATTCCCCATAGGTGCAACATGTCCTGCCCATAGCAGTCTACGAGACTTAACTGTTCTTATTATATCTGACTTCTTATAAAGACCATGTAGTTCATTGTTATGTAGTCTTCTCCATTCACATGTCTGTTCATCTCTCTTTGGTTCAAAAATTTTCCTAAGCACTTTATCCTCAAATACTTGTAATCTTCTTTCCTCCCTTAAAGTAAGAGTCCATGTTTCGCACCCATATAATATAACTGGTAGAATAATAGTTTTATATATTTTCAGTTTAACGTTTTTTGAAAGGAGTTGGGACATCAAGAGTCTCTGCAATGCATAATAGCACGCATTTCCAGAATTGAGCCTATGTTTAATTTCTTTGCGCATATCATTCCTACTTGTGATTATTGTTCCTAGGTATTTGAATTCAGCCACTTCCTCAAAATTTCCCCATATTCTAAAAATAAAGATATTTTAACAAACTTAATACATTTAATTATGTATGTGGCACAATTAATGGAATATTTAAAAATACAAGAAAATAAATAAAACTAAAATTTTATAAAGCAGTGGCAGTCCTCTTGCTATTGTATGGTAGTGAATTTTGGGTTTTAACTAAAAGAGAAGGGAATATTATAGAAGCAGCTGAAATGAGATTTCTGAGAAGTGTAGCTGGCTGCAAACTTCTAGATAAAAGAAGTGAAGATATTAGAAATGAGCTAAATATTTTTAAACTTTTAGATAAAATAAAAGAATCTAGAAAAAACCGGAAGGAACATGTTCAAGGAATGAAAGATGAACGCATAACCAATTAATAATAATTACAAACCAAAAGGAGACAGGAATTTTGGTAGACCGAAAAAGAGATGAATTATAATTCATTTTTTAATGAGAATCTATGAGACCGGAACAAGCCACATGGGACTAATCCTTGATTAATGATGATGTGCATTTATAGAAATTAAAGCGAAGAAAAACTTCTTCTTCTTCTTCTTCCTCTACGCATGAAAGCTAGCAGCTTATTGCGAGTTCATTCACTACAGGTCCGGGGTATGGTGACGTCCTTCCATCGTAGTTGTGGTCTTCCTAATGGCCTTTTCTCCTGAGGTGTCCAGTCACGTACTTTCCTCACTAATCTACTGTTCTCCATTCTATCTATGTGATCGTTCCAATTTCTATCTCTATCTATCTTCGGGTTTTTACAGCTGCTGCCGTCTTCCCGTGCCAAACCTCCAAAGCTTACGGTCTTGGGCATCTTCGATGCTTAGCCCTCTAGCTTGCATTACTGTCTTCATGTTTTCCTTCCATGTTAACCTTGGTCTCCCTCTTTTCTTCTTTCTGTTCGGATGCCATTCATATAGTTGCTTCGGCCATCGCTCAACTTCCATTCTTAAGACATGTCCTAACCACTTTAATTCCTTCTCCTCAATTCTTTCAATTATGCTTTCTTCTGCTTCCATTATGTTTCTAATTTCCTTATTTGTGACATGTTCTAATCTAGACTCTCTGGCACTTCTCCGTAAATAATCCATTTCTATTTAATTTTCTATCATTTATCCAGAGGTTTGATGATGTTCATGAGCATTTATAGAAATTAAAGAGAAGAAAAGGGAAAAATATTAATTGCTCGTTAGAATCTTTGGTGTTAGAATTTTGATAAAGTAATACGAAATAAAAACCAATATTACGAAAAGCAAAATGAAGCACTGCTGTTAATCCTTAAATTGGCAAAAGACAAATGTCTTGTGTCAGTTATTTGAATGTGGCGGACCGCACTGAAAACAGAATCTTTTATAACTGTTATTATTAGGTATTTTGTATAATTAGACACATATTTAAGTGGTTTCTTTTCGTTCGTTTTCTTCCGATTTATTAAAAATATTAAATTAATTAAACAAACTGGTGTATCCAAAAGGATACATTATGAATTTAAGGGTTAAAGAAGAAGACAGTTGCAAGTCGATACGTTGTTTGTTTTTACTTTATCACGGAAAGAGAAGTGGCTCCTGAAAAAAAAAAAATCTCGTCCTAGTGAAAGAACTAGGGTTAAACACCCCTCGCAACCTTTAAATGTTAAGTGCGTCCAGTGCCCTAGATCCTCTAAAAAAACTTTGTTCTCTTACAACTTTTAAAAGCTACGACATTTCCTTGTCTTACAAGAGTTCAGCCAATTGTTTTCAATTTTTAAAACGGTTTAGTTAGAAAATTTACGAAGACAAATACAAGACAAGATTTTTTTCTCTCTAACCAAACGTTCATTCTCATATCTCGCATTTAACCCTATTTTTATTATATTAATTAACGCTAGACATATCACAAACTAATGCTTGGCGCTGAATATGAAGTAGAAACAAAAATAGCCCACTGCTTTCGCGAATAAAAATTGTCTCTTTGTCTCTTATAAGTGGAGTTCTATGTTAATATTTTATTTAATTACCCTCTTCAATAATTGAGATTAATAATGCCCCAGTTCAAAGGACCGGTATATTTTCCTCAACTTTGTTGGTGCCTAAATTGTTTACATACTGGCAGAAAATTCCATGAGAAAATTTCTTCCCCCATGGAGAATCGAACCAGCAATAAATCTGGAATTTATCAAATTAATTGTAATGACTGCAATAAACTATACATAGGAAAAACAAAAAGAAATTTGGACACTCGCACTAAGGAAAACTTCAGAAATATTAAAAATGGTGAGATTGAAAAATCAGCTATTGCATCACATAGTTTGTTGGAGAATCATAAAATCGAAAAAGAAGTCCTACTTTTAAAACATTTGGAAAAAACCTTTGGAATTGACAATTTGGGAGAAGATATATATTCAGAGGAACAAATTTAGATCCATGAATTTTGAGATTCCTAATGAACGTGACCTCATCTCAAAGTTAATCAAATCATCACCAGATGGCAATGTTATTGATGGAGATTCCAATGAAAATCCGGTAGTCATAATGTCGATTGAAAATGAGAGAGATCATTCTCTCGAAAACTAGTTCCCGTGTTTGAAGAAACATAAAATATGAGGTAAGATGTTAATAAATGACTCATTAATTTACGAATTAAGAACCTTCTTCTTCTTCTTCTACTACAAGGTTTAGGCTATGCAGCCCGTTCCGGCGAAGTTAAAAGTGGAGTCCATCTTCTACGTGGTCGGCCAACATCTCTTGTTCCTTTGGGATTATACAGGAAGGTTCTTTTTGGTATTCTTTCGTTGTTCATTCTCATTAAATGTTCTGTCCATTTCTTATTATTTTCGCTTATTTTATCTTCAATTTTATATATATTTAATTCTTCTCGTATAGTTTCATTCTTTATTCTATCCGCTCTTGTGCATCCTTTCACATTCCGTAAAAATAGCATTTCCGCAGTCTGTATCCTGCTTTTATCCCTTGATTTCATTATCCAATTTTCACTTCCATACAACAACAAAGGAACAGCTATTGTTTTATATAATTTAAGCTTCGTATCTTTCCTTGTTTTCCGACCTAAGGTTCTTTTTATGGTTCCACAAATAGCCTGAAAATGTCTTTGCCTGGTCCATCATCAGTGTTTCCGTCCGGCTTTCTCCTTCGCTTTTTAGTAATAGAAAATTCATCTGGCCGCCTTACAAGGGCTGCGCAGATATAGTTGGCCTCCCAACTTGCTTCAGCTTTGTTTTTAGGGTGCTTTCCCTTAGGTAGATTGCCTTCTCTTCGGCTCTGAGCTCTACCTGCCCATTATAGCCGTCCAATCTGTTATTTCCCATAATTAACTATGAATGAAGCCTCTATACTTATATAGGTCTGTGAACAAGTAGGGTGCTGGCCGACCACTCCTGACGCACCGTCACAGGGGCAGATGAATGAAATGAAACGAAATGGATGAGATGAGTACGGAGAAACGGTGGAATGAAATTTGAGGCAGGTGAAAACGGAAGAAACTCCGAGTTAAACCTGCCCAAGCTCCGTTTCGCCCACCATGAAACCCACATCGAGTGACGGAGACTCTATCTCGGGATCGCAGCAGTGAGAGGCGAGCTTCTAACCGCTTGCCCCATAGAGCTGCCACAAAATAACAGTTATTAAACCTATGAAACTTTTATCTATCAGTGGATAAAACATGAAAAGGGCTTTCATGTTGCGAGACATGGAACTGTTGAAATTTAAACAATCCAAACTTATGTGGAATAGCATTTTCATCATCATCATCCGGTATCATGGCAGCTACCGCCGTCTTCCGGAAACCAAACGCCACTCCTCTCTGTCCATCCATTGATCTTCCTCTATTCCTCTGATATTCATAGCTGCTTGTACCCCTTCTATCCAAATTTTCTTCGGTCTTCCTCTCTTCCTCCTTTCCATTGGGATCCATTCCATAACAATTTTTGTTAATCTTTGCTCTGGCATTCTTTTGACATGGCCATACCACTGTAATCTTTTCTTTTCTATGAAGTCCGGCTCCTCTTGTACACCCATAATTTCCCTTATTTCTTTATTTCGTATTCAATCCATTCTAGATTTTCCAGCTGATCTTCTTAAAACATCCATTTCTGTACTTAAAATTCTTTTCATTTCCCTGGTAGGAATTTGCCAGACTTCAGCACCATATGTTAAAATGCTCTGAATTATGGTTTGATATATTTGTAATTTTCTATTTTTTGTAATATTTTTGCTCCACCAAACAGAGTTTAAAGCATTTATTGCTTGTTTTGTTTGTGCGATTCTACTTTTAATTTGCAATGTGTTATCGCCTGAATGGTCTAGTTTTGTTCCTAAATAAGTGCATTCAATACTAGGTTATAGTTAACATTTTCAACTAGTAAATATAAAATTACGTTTAATATTTTATCACATTGGCGTTTTCAAGAAATATAATGATGAACAACATTGATGCTAAAGAAATAAAAAGAATTAAGAACTTCTTTTCAACCTCTTTATTCAATTCTTTACATTTCAGAAGTTTTTTTATACGTCTTCTTTCCCTTACCACTTCAAACAACACAAAAGAACCAGCAACCACTCTTCTTTCCAGAGAGAGAAGGAGAGAGAGAGAAGCGTAGAGAAGCCACTTGAAAATAGCTTTTGGAGGTCAGCAGCCCCTTTACGAGGCCATAGGACAACTGAAAATCAATGTAATTGGTTGAACCGGACCATGCAGCACTTTGTTACCATGGAAATTAACTTCTCCTCCCATTACCTGGTTTTATTTTACGTCGCTACCAACGTTGCTGCTGCTGCTAGTTAATTGAGCAGACAGATTAGAATGACGCATAGTTTATTTTGAAGACAGTTCACACAAAAACAAATCTCTACGCCTATAAACTCTAAAGCTATCAAAAAACCGTTTAGTCTTTGACTGTCCAACAGTAGGCCTACTCATTTCTAATGCAATACAGAATCATGCTTATTTGATCATTTTAGAATAATTTTAAATCTGTAGGATGCAATACCTCTTATGAAGAAGAAAAGAATGTAAATGCAAAAAAAAAAAAAAATATATATATATTTTTTTTTCAAGGATTTTAGGGTTAACCCATTCACTTCAGGTTTATATGCTCAAAGCATTTCCCAATAAATCGGATTGAAGTCACCGTAAATTATATTGTTTATTTTCAGACATTCAAAACGAACAAAATGTAACGGTACATGAGATTTCAATATGGATAAAAGCAAAAACACATTGCTCTACTATTCATAAATATTAACAAAACATTACCCTGCCAAGGGATGTACGCCCTTAGACAAAAAATGAGTCATCCGCTGATTCAAGCAATCGTTCAGGGAACTTCGTGAGCGTTCGCAGAAGCCGTATTCACATCAACACGTTTTCAGTAATTGTACTGGGTTGTTTGCTAGTTAACGCAGTGCACACTTAATCAACATTAAAGAGAGAGTTTGGCTTTGTGTGTTTCCCTGGTCGAGAGCTTTAATAGACATCGTCTCCGTTCATAACCTCACGGGTTCGATTCCCGTTCTCCTTTTTTTACTGAAAGTTAGAATAGCATTTCGCCTGTAATGTAGTATCATATTTAATTTTATATTTGAGTTTTATGGCTTTAATGCACACACAAAACACAAAAACATAAATTAAAACCTTCTTCTAATAAGTAAATGAGTAAAGAAAATAATATCTTCTAAAATGAAAACTTTAACAAAACAAAATCAATATCGGGTGTATTAAACCTCAGCATCTATTACCGCCCTCAATTTGCGGGGCATTGATGCAATCAAATTTCTACAGGCACGTGGACGATCGGAGAGAGCATCCCAGGCATCTTGAATTTGTACCCATAAGCCATCGTTCGTCTTTGGTGCATCAGCAGGCCAATTAGAGTTCATCTCTATTTTCATCTTAGCCCACACATTTTCGATTGGATTCAAATCTGGTGAACAGCGAAATTTAATTTTCCTTCTCCCTTATCAATCAAATCAAATTTCGCTAAACACATTTCAGAAAGCGGCCACAATTTCAACAATATCGATAATACAATGTCAATTATGCACAGAGAAAACAACAGACACAAAATTAACATTTTAGAAGAAATGGAAATCATCAAGAAGGCCAAGAATACAACGAAAATATGCCGAATGAGCAAAACCCTATATTAGACATACAGTTAATTCAATACTACTACAACAACTCCAGAAGATGAAGCATGCATCGAAAGGCCTATAGTGAAATCACCGAAAATTTTAAATAGTTGAGGAAGACGGTAGTATACAAGGTAAAAAAAAATATATAATTTAACATTGTTATAACCTCAACGGTATAAAAAACATTTATGAACTTAAAAAGTTTAGATTAATTCAAATGTCGAAATAAAATGTATTTAATTCATAAAACGTTTTAATACAAATATCACGAAAAAAAAACTGCGTAATTGAAGACGCGAACCTGCGATCTTCATTAACAGAAACAGTGACCGCGTGATTTACCACTGACCTATCAGGACATGTAGGAGAGTCTTCAGTTCATGCCACATAACACAGTAGCTCAGGGACTGCACAATTATGACTAGTTTCCTAGTGTGAACCCAGCGCTGTGCCGAGTATGACTTAGAAGAAATGTGCGTTCAAGAGATGACTCTTTTTTTTTGTCGAAGGCTGTACAAAAATTGCAAAATATATTACAGGGAGAGTTAAGTGAATATACCTCGTCTTCTGAGGCGAATGGGTTAATACGTTCTATCTTCAAGCCGCAATTAGCCCAAAAACATTCAAGACTAAAAGTGTATAAAACACTGACTCTTCCAACTCTTTTGTATGGTATCGAAGTATGGACATTAAAAGAGAAGAATATACAGAGACTTAGATCTGCTGAAATGGGATACCTTCGGAGAACTGCAGTATACACACTACTAGATCACAAAAAAAAAAATGAAGACGTCTTAGAAGAATTACACATGGAACCTTTAGAAAACAAAATTTCCGATACAAGTCAAGATGGATGCAACATGTTCATCGAATGGAAGATCACAGGATACCCAAACAAATGTTAAGATATCAACCTGCAGGAAGAAGAAGACCAGGATGTCCACTCAAAAGAATGTTGGATGGTGTTTCTCTTGAGGCCGAAATAGATCGACAAATGGCCTAAATTCGTGAATGTACTATACCATGATGATGTAATTTTATTATATCTATGTTATAATAACTTTGGACGTTAAAAGTTACGCTAATATTGTACATTAACATGAATTGTTTATATCAGTAAAACTAATTAATACCTGGCGTGCGCTGTTACGCCTAAATAAATCAAATGTGTTTTTATGCTTAGTTGAATAAGTAAAAAGAAAAAATAACTATAAATTTATATCGTAATTATTTTTAGCTGCACCATGCTGATTACACGGCATTGCCTGGGAATCTACTTTTCCCGATCTTCTTCGCATCAATGAGCTAAAAGGCAAAAATGTTTATTGTGAGTTATCCGTAAAAGATAGACATTTGCTGTCGGGGACTTTTTTGTAGAATATTTTGAGATATTCAATTCTGTGCATATTGATTAGGTGTATTTGTTATTGTTTAGGCAGCGTAAGCCATTTAAGTGTCCAAAAAGCTACTTTTTTGTGCATTGTTTTAGCTCCTGCCTTGTAGTACGCACGGTAATAAATGCTTTAAATTATGGTGGTAAATCTATTCAAATCGGTCAAGTTTGTGAGTATGGAATAAGATGGAAGGAGACACTTTTCCCATCTTCACCACTAGTGCCTTTGCTTTCCCTCACCGGCTAAAAAGTTAACGTGGTCGAGTAATATATTAAATACAATTTATGAAGGTGTTATTCAACAGAAAACAGACTAAGACATAGACACAAACAAACACACGCACGCACGCACGCACGCACGCACATGCACAATAGTATATTGCGATACATCTGAGGTAAGCACTTGTTACTGATCGAGAAAAAGTTTGAAAAAAAAAACGAGGCGCTTGCGCCGATTTTTTTTCAATTTTCTAGATCTGTTACGTGCTTACCTCATGTGTATTGCATACTATTTTTGGCCGATGTGACTAATTTCTATTAAATATAGTAATAAATGAATTAAAATATTGGTTGAATGTAAATTACTTTTTTGAGAAAGAAACATTTGGTGATCGTTGGTATGTAGCTTTTCATTTGTTTTATTATAAGCAAGGATTGTTGGCTGTGGAGATATTTTATGTCTTCTTCTTCTTCTTTCCAAGTATTAGGCTAAGGCCTTTACGATCCTATAGAAAATTTTCCCTCCAGCGTTTCATAGGACGGCCCAGTGATCTTCGTCCTCTTGGTATATAATCATAAACAGCTTTGGGGATCCGATTTGAACTCATTCTTTCTAGATGGTGTTTCCAATTTAGTTGGTACTGTTTAATATATTCCAAAATTGGCGTAGTCTTCAATTCTTTTAAGATATCGGTGTTCCTTTTCCGATCCCATCTGGTGTAACCCGCTGTTCTGCGCATGAATCTCATTTCACAAGCCGTTATTCTGCTTTCATGTTGTCTTTTTAGTGTCCATGCTTCACTATTATAGGTCAACACTGGTCTAGCCAAAGTGTTATATAAACGTAATCTGGTGTTTTTTTGTACAAGGGATGGTTTCATAACTTGATTAATAATTCCCAAACTTTTATTATAACTAGTAATTTTTTCAGGGATATCCTTTCATCCCAGATAGAGAGATAATATCCAAGATATTTAAATTGATTATATAGTACCGTGATTAGAATCTGTTTGATAATTTTATTATGCAAGGAGTCATGGTAGATGATATATAAATTGAAGAAGTCTGGGGAGTGGGATGTTCTGCATTAATTCCGGAAAAGTCTAAAGAAAGGTACGATTTAGTGTACAAAACATTCAAGAAATGTTTTATTTTACTTACCGAACGTGTGCTTTTTGAGTCCATATCAGCATTGCGATTTCTTTTGTTTGCATAGCAACCAGGTTAGGTGTGGGAACGTTGACTTACTTCCAGTAACAACAATATTGGTAAGTATAAGAAATTAGTCACATCGACCAAAATCAAATAAACACGCACGCACACACACACACACACACACACACACACACACACACACAAGCGCGCACGTACATTTGTAGGCGATAATGTATTTCGGGTCCAGTATGTCGAAAAGTAAAAGCTGATAAACGGTTGCTTCAATTAAATATTGTCTACAGAATTTTTCGTTTCACATCAAAATTATATATTTTGGAGTTGAAATTTTATTCAGATTAAAATAATGACAAGTAAATAATAAAAAAAAATTAATATAAAATTATGGAATATTCACCTGAAAGGTCCGTCTCCTCAACTTAATTAATTATTTAACTGTAGTGCTTTCGGGCCTTGTCCCATCGTCGGCAGGATTCAACTGTTTTGAATCCTGCCGATGATGGGACAAGTCCCGAAAGCGGTACAGTTAAATAATTAGGCTAATTACGTTGAGGAGACGGACCTTTCAGGTGAATATTCCATAATTTTATATTTTAATTTTGAATAATACCTCAACGGAACACATCATGAATCTTATAAAAGTTAAGTAAATAATGACAAATTACCAAGTTATTCAGGCTGTTTAATTACAAAATGATACGTGAATAAAAACAAAAGAAAATAGTACATTAAAGCAGCAGAAGGTTCCGCTGGACTAGTGGTTACAAAGCTCGATTCCAATCCCCAGGCTCGCGGATTTGAAACTAGCGGAGATCAATAGATCTTTAAGTGGATAAAACTTTGAGGGTACTTTTCTTTTTTAGCCCATTCGCCTCAAAAGACGAGACTCGCCGGTAGTTAAATGGCCTTCAGTTCTGACGACGAGGTACACCCCTTAACTCTGTTACATATTTTGCAATATTTTGTACATCCCTTAGCAGGGTATATTTTGTTAACATTTATGATTAGTAAGGGATTGTGTTTTTGCCATCACCCTTATTGTGATCCCAAGTACCGTTATCTTTTGTTTGTTTTGAATGTATAAAAATATACGATATCAGGTTTCTGAAAAAATAGATTGAGCATTTAAATCTGAAGCTAATGGGATAAAGGGAGGTAAAACAGATAATTTCGGACCGTACATTTACCGAATATAGAGAACTCTCAAGCTTAAAAAAATGGTATATTACGATGCGAGGTTGGGAAGTGTTTTTTTAGAGAATCGAGGAAAAATGTTTAAAAACCGAGCGATAGCAAGGTTTTAATTTCCGAGATTCTGTAAAACACTTCACAAACGTGCAAATAATAATTAATAGTCAAATAATAATATCTTTGTTGGAAATATTTGTTTTCATTATAAACAATTGACTAATGTTAACAGTGTGGCAACGTTTATTAGTTGAAACAACAGGAGGCCTTGAGAACAATTATCGATAACATGGCCGCAAGTACGTATTTATTGTTTTATATTGTTTCAAATAAAGTTCAGTTCATTTAAATTGCAGTGATTTGTTTCGTATAATGCATATTAACACTATCTTTTGGATATTTTCTGTACATACATTGTATGTAGTATACATAGAGGGCAGTGGTTTAACTTCCCGCACGTGGGTGTAAATGTAATATTACAGTATAGTTATTTAGGTTGGCAACCCCGAAATGTAGCAAGTTGAACTTTCAATAATGGTCGCCATTGCTGGTAAGTACAAAAAAACGCACCATCGCGCAAAATATACATTTGTTCAATTTTTTCGGCTCTTTCGCGTCCAGGTATGAATTTCGATGCTTAGGACCAATGCATGGAAGCTTCTTTTAGGAAAACCGACAAGGAAAACACCCAGTTGGTAGACGAAGAATGAATTGGGAGAATAAAATTAACCATGATCTGAGGGAAGTAGATTAGATTAGCTATATTAGGCTGGTGGAGTTAAGGCCATGTGGCCTTCTCTTCCACTCAACAGGACAAACATATATTACATCAGAATATAACAATCTCAATTAACTCTAATATTAAATACTAAATAAAAATTTGACAAAAAAAGATAATATCTATTATATTACGATCTATAAAGCAACCGGTTAATGTTAGTTAAAATTAAGACTAAAACTAATAATAAAATGTATACAAGCAAGACATATTAAATTGTCCCTGTCTAATGTATATAAAAAACAAAGAAAAATAATGAGATATAGAAAACTAATTTTACGTTTGTACAATATTTAAAACAAAACAAAAAGAAATATTTGTTATTCTTAATATTATTTTCATAAATAATTAAATTTATTAATTGTTAAAAGAATACTATCAGTGAGGTGTATAAGTTAGTTTGTTATTAAATAATTATTTAGTTTGTTTTTGAAGGATGTTATAGTTTGACAGTCTCTGACATAGGGCGGAAGGGAATTCCATGTTTTGTTAAGTGAGACCCTAAAAGATAATGAATAATATACAGTGTGATGAGGAGGGATATAAAGGACAATGTGCTGATGGGATAGAGTGTCAAGATTATGTGTGTCGGATAGTCTGATGAAGCGGCGTGATAAATAATTAGGCGATGATGTGTGAAGTATTTTATAGAGAAGGGATAGTCAATGGACAGTTCTACGATCTCTTAGACGAAGCCACGATAATTGTTCCAGGGACGGTGAAACATGGTCAAATTTGCGAATACCACAAATAAAACGTGCGCAAGAATTATGAACACGTTGAAGTCTTTGAGTGAAAATAATATTTAAGTCTGTAAAAAGAGTGTCACAATAATCAAAATGGGGCATTGCAAGTATTTCTACTAACATTTTCCTAAGAGCGAATGACAGAATTTCTTACGCGATTTAATGAATGTATTATTGAGAAGACTGTTTTTGCATGTATGGTTTATTTTGGTATTCCAATTTAAGTTGTCAATAAATACTCCTAGAATACAGGGAAATTTTGAAAACATTAGCTCAGGACAGGGGTGTATGGAGAGGTTATATCAGTATGGTCATGATCATACGGGTTCGATAGTACCAATGAGTTAGAGTTAGGACCAAAATTGTTAAAGAATAAAGCAGGCCTACCAAAACCATAAAATTAAAGTAAACTTTGTAAAGTGGTCAAAGTGCAGAGGAAAGGTTCGCTAGTTTTCCTGTAATTACTGGAGTCTGAACTTTTAATCTCGGTGCTGAGAATCTAAATAATCCTTTATCGCTCAATTTAACGCTTAAACTTGGCGCTTAAAAGTAATAGTATGTTAATGAGAATAAAGTTTTCTTCACTTTGTAAGAAACGTGAGAAGACAGGCTGATGTGTTTATTTTCTTCCAACCTGGAAATTTCATCATTTGCTTCTTCAATTTATTTCCTAGTCTGATAGCACCGTAAGCTGTTTGTCGAGGAAAGCGCATTTCTAGCAGAAGAGAGGATCTGCTGCAAATGGAAGTCATTTCTGTTAAGAGATCAAGCATATTATTTTAATGAGGAAAGTAATCAGAGATCAAAAGTCTCTGTCACAACAAATTAAAATAGAAACGCATGTTTTGTAAATTCCTCTGACGTTATTTAGTTCAAACGCTTGGAAGGTGCGGGAACAATTGAATTACTAAATAAAGTCATATTTTAATAATGATAATAATAATAATAATAACAATCATCATCATCATCCGGAATCATGGCAGCTGCCGCCGTCTTCCGGACCCCAAACGCCATTCCTCTCTATCCATCCATTGACCTTCCTCCAATCCTCTGATATTCATAGCCGCTTGTACCCCTTCTATCCACGTTTTCTTCGGTCTTCCTCTCTTCGTCCTTTCCATTGGGATCCATAAAAAGTAAAGTAATCCCACTATATGCCTCAGGAGGCCTTTGGGATAGTAGGAGGTTAAGGCTCCCACTTTTTCTGGACAATCGGCACTTCATGTCAGCCGGGTTATCACCCCTGCGTGACGGCCGCCATTACCCCAGAACAAGTGTCTGGTACTCATTTCCGTTAGAGGCTGAGTCGACCACAGGGCCATGTGCCGCCAGAAGGTTTGGGTCAGTTTAAAAATCCTGACCCCACCGGGACTTGAACCTTCGACCTTCCGGCTTGTAGCGCAGTGCCTTACCACTACGCTACGGCGTGCCCCCATTGGGATCCATTCCATAATAATTTTAGGCAATCTTTGTTCTGCCATTCTTTTGACATGGCCATACCACTGTAATCTTTTCTTTTCTATAATGTCCGGCTCCTCTTATATACCCATAATGTCCCTCATTTCTTTATTTCGTATTCTATACATTGTAGATTTTCCAGCTGATCTTCTTAAAACATCCATTTGCCTGGTAGGAATTTGCCAGACTTCAGCACCATATGTTAAAATACTCTGAATTATGGTTTGATATATTTGTAATTTTCTATTTTTTGTAATATTTTTGCTCCACCAAACAGAGTTTTAAACATGTATTGCTTGTTTTGATTTGAGTTAGAATACCAGGATAAAGAAAGGGAAGAACAATCTGGTTTTAGAAGTCATAGGTCATACACAGATAAAATATTTTGCACAACGCAAATCATAGGGAAAAAAAGAGCTACTAACAGAGATATACATTCGTTTGTTGTCGATTTAACCAAGACATATGATAGCGTTCCTAAAAAAAATGTTATGGGAAACTTTAGACATAATAATAATAATAATAATAATAATAATAATAATAATAATAATAATAATAATAATACACAATAATAATATAACAATAATAATAATAATAATGATAATAATGATAATAATAATAATTAGGGCAAGGCAATTAATGATTTTGCATCTTTTTCTTATGAAGGTTGAAACATTGCTTGCATATATGAAAATGTACGGCATTAAAAAACGGATTAAATAAAAGCAATTTATTAGGGCATTTTTTTGCATTTTCTTAACTTTTTTAGGGATAGG
Source organism: Diploptera punctata (assembly GCA_030220185.1). Taxonomy (NCBI): domain Eukaryota; kingdom Metazoa; phylum Arthropoda; class Insecta; order Blattodea; family Blaberidae; genus Diploptera; species Diploptera punctata. The sequence goes on along the minus strand of JASPKZ010007418.1, from coordinate 1,284,027 downwards.
TAATTTTTTGGCAATTTTTAGGTCATTTTGAGCATTTTTTACTTTTTTCCGGAAGGCTGTGACATTATTTGTATTTGATTTAAGATTTTTACTATAATCCAATATTTTTCCTTGTCAATACAATTTCTTTGAATGAAGTAGTTGTTTTGCTAACTACTACCCCTATTTTTCAAGGTATGTGCATAATGAACTTGCCCAGTTCTAGGAATTTTATTCAATTTCTTAGAGCTTATTCTAGCTTCTACCCTTATTCTGATTGTTAATTGCAATTCAAAATTGCTGTAAAAGTGCACTGTGTAATTGAAATGGCTTTTCTGTAATAAAAGGTGCTGTAATATGTATTTTTTAAATACTTTTCTTTTAATATTTTGATGTCAAGTTAAATTTTATGCAATTCATTAGTCAAGTGAGTACTTAATCTAATAAATAGTATTTTTGTTGACTATTTAACTCATGCCCCAAATGGGAGTCAATGACCAATCACGTTTCAATGATTCCTGTTTTACAACCAATCAGAGTCGTGTTTCACGAAATATTTATCAGTGTTAGGATTATCATATATTAAACAAAGCTCCTCCTTTTTAATATTCTGAACAGGTCTGACCGTTATTTTGCAGTGACTGAGCCTATAACAAATACGGCTACCAGATTGTATATAATAGTGCTTACATGTCAACATTTGTAGCAATTGATTATACCACCAAAAAAAGAACCACTGTTTGCACTTTCTTAAATGTATTTTTTCCCAGGTAATAATCGAGAAAAATATAATTGTCATATTTACATCATACGACATCAAAAATGAATTAATATACAGATTGATGTGTTTCATTTTTTCTCCACTAGAGAGCATTCTACAATATTGCGTTCCTTTGGCAATAAATAGTAAGATCTGGTTGCAGTGATAACAAAAGAAGCAGTAGAAGCGTACCTATCGTTTCTCATTTGTTTTCAAACATCGCCGTTTACATTAAATATATAAATATTTTAAAATAACTATAGTTAAATAATGATTTGTGAGTAAACAGCTTAATTTTATTCGTTAAATAGTCCTAACAAATGCCACTCTTGATTTCCAAATTCTCTAGATAAATTCGAAATCACTCGTGGCATTACTTATGATAATTCTTAACTTCTCATTCCTCATATTTTTATTTTATTGGTCATTTTTTGCATTTTTTAGGTCATAAACGCATTTTTTATTTTGCATTTTTTACAATTTATAGGTCATTAAATGCCTTGCCCTAATAATAATAATAATAATAATAATAATAATAATAATAATAAAAGTTTATACACTCAGGAACTGCATGAAATAAATGTATTACCCAGCTATTTTCATCTATAGTTCGTTTTTGATCTGTAACTCTCTTGAGAAGCTACGTTGTTTTAAAATTTATATTTATACTTTATATGCAATTCTGGCAAGACAGAGTTAATTAGATTTTACATTATCATACCCAAGAGTTAACATTTGCAGCGCATTCTAAGTGTCACCAAACTCTTTCGATTCACTTGATAACCCTGAGGAAAGGCTCTCTCGAGTGTTCTTAACATTACGAGCGGCTACAGTTCTGAATTCTTGAATAACGAAAACCCAATTAAAGCAAAGTTTTAACAAGAAAAATTTCAACTTTTTCTTTATACTAACATATAAAACCTAGTTCTCTATATTACCATATATGATTCGTGTGTTTTCATTCGTTGATAGCTGCTACACCTAAATAAATTATGTATTTTTGCATTTAGTTGAATAAGTAAAAGGAAAAATAAATAATAGTTTTAAAAAAACTAAAGAACACGCTTTATTAGAAAACTAAAAAAATGAAAAATAATTTTAATTTCCAATACGCTTGGGATAAAATAAAGTGGTCAACAAAAAAATCATCTCCAACACATATAGAATAAAATTAGAGTTATCAACAAAAAGAAAATAATTTTACCATCAAAAGCGTGGGGTGCTCTATATCAATTAATATATTTGATAATAAACATATATTGGTAAAAGTAAGCTCTCTAAGAAGAAAATGTAAAAATCATAAAAGAGCACCCAACGCTTTTCATGGTAAAATTATTTCCTTTTTGTTGATAACTCTAATTTTATTCTATATGTGTTGGAGATGATTTTTTTGTTGACCACTTTATTTTATCCTAAGCGTATTGGAAATTAAAATTATTTTTCATTTTTTAGTTTTCTAATAAAGTGTTCTTTTAGTTTTTTAAAACTATTATTTATTTTTTATTTTTTAGTTTTAATATTTTACAGAATAAGATAAAAATGTAAATATATTTAAATTCCATACTATTGTAGTATGAGCTAAAAGTAATACTCTTCTATAAAAAAAACCCTCCCAGCCGGATTTGAACCAGCGACGTATGGCTTACTGAAATTATATATCACTACCACTAAGAGTTCACCGCTCTACCAAATTAGCTCTTACAACGATTGACTAAAAACTCGACAAGTCCGCAACCTATTATACCAGTTTTCATTTTTTTATTATTTTCGGATGATTCTGGCTAGGATTTTAGAAACAAAATATGAAATTATTGTATTGTCACGGATCGTCTACAAGTGTACAAAGTTTCAAGTCGATCCAATGTTTCTAAGTGGGTGAAAATCGCGTTGAAATATTCCGGTTACATTGATACACAAACACTTTTTTTTTTATTTTCTGATGATTATGGCCAGGATTTTAGAAAATACATATGAAATTATTGTATTGTCACGGGTCCTCTAAAAGTATACAAAGTTTCAAGTTGATCCAATGATTTTCAGTGGGTGAAAATCGCGTTGAAGAATTCCGTTACATAAATAGATAGATACATAGATACAGGTCAAGCTAATATAAAGCGTGTAATAAATATAAATTGATAACGTTATTATTTTTAGATACCCCGTGCTATTACCCGGCGTTGCCCGGAAATCTTCGTATCCCGATGTACTTGGCATAAATTAACTGAAAGACAAAATTCGTTATTTTGAGTTATCCATAAAAGAATACCCGCCGTGCGCTGCTATGCTTGCCCGGGAATCTAATTACACGGATCTTCTTGGCATCAATGAAAGACAAAAAATGGTTATTGTGAGTTATCCTTAAGGTATAAACATATGCCGTCGCGGACTTTTCTGTAGATATTTTTAGATATTGAATTCCGTGTACAATAATTTTGTGTATTTGTTATGGTTTAGGAAGCATAATCTATTTGAGCTTACAAAAAAGCGACATTATCCCCATATTTTTCATTACAGAAGGTGATTTTTAAGAGTGAAGGGCTTGAGCATTAAAACTCTTTTATAACATATAACCTTCCCGGAAAATCCTGAACATTTTGCAAAAAGCCTCATGACAATCGGGTGTATGATATGGCCCACGTGCTTGCCCGGAAATCTACTCATCCCGATCTCCTTGGCATCAATGAAAGATTAAAATGGCTATTGTGTGTTATCTGTAGAAGATAAACATTTGCTGTCGCGAATTTGTTTGTAGAGGTTTTTGAGATATTCAACTCTGTGTACATTAATGTTTTCTATTTGTTATGGTTTAGGCAGCGTAAGCCATTTAAGGGTAAAAAAAGGGACTTTTTCACGTTTTCACTACAGAGGATGTTTTTTAAGGGTTAGGAGTTGAGTATCTCTCTTATAGCCTATGTTCATCCCGGGAATCTCCTGAACATTTCGCAAAAAACCTCATCACAATCGGATCAACCGTATGGCCGCGCATAAAGTATAGACGAACAAACATTCATTTTTATATATTAGAGTAGTATTGAAACAAGTAGAGATGCATTGAAATTAAATCAAGAAGTTTGTTTCTATAGCAACATTTATTTGTTATTATGGAGACACAGCGCACTGTTTTTTTTAATTTATTTCTTTGTCGTTTTCTTTCGTTTACACTGTTCTTCCTTTTTGTTTTAACTGTTTACCTTTTTTAACTTGTTAACCTTTTTATGTTATTTACACATACAAACACAAGACAGGACACACACCCAAACCCAAGGTGGAGATTTAAAATCCCCTACCCCGCCGGGAATCGAACCCGGGTCGCCGGAGTGGAAGGTAGGGACTCTACCGACTACGCCAAGGCAACGTACATTTGTTCAATGATTCGCTTTGTGTACGGTCACTCAAATGCCTAGCTGTAATGTTTACATCAAAACATTATTAACATTATTGTTAGGCTTAGATTTTCTAGGCGCGAATTTTTTTGTATAACATTAGTGCCCCTTGAAAGAAACAAATGTGTAAGATGGGGCAATTTTCTATCACAATTTCATCTTTTTTTTTGTGATTTTAGCCCTTTTTGCCCAATTTTGTCTCCATAATCCCCTTTCTTCTCATTTTCTGACTTTTTGAGTCACTTTTTTAGTATTTTTATAAACAGAATTCTGCTATTTAACTTACTACAGTATGTTAAATATACAGCTATGAATTTATTGATTATACAGAGTGTCCCACTTAAAACTTTCACTTCCGATATTGTGTTAAATATTTCTCACACAAAACAGCAATTATAACTTAGGTACTTTTTTCAAAACAAAATTATTTTCAAGATATGTCTTTTTTTAATGGAAACCACCTATGTTTTGTGTCGTAAATCTTACGCTAGCTATGCCTACTCACAACTGACTATTTTAATGACTTTGCTACGTCACCGGACATGTAAACACAAAAAATATCTCGCATACCCTTCACTATGCCGGTTCATAATATTGATATTAAAGCTCGAATACGCCCATACCACACACTATCCAATACTACGATACGATCCTTGTTTATTCAATTACACTAACAAAAAATAAACTTTATTTTTGTCTCAGAAAGAAAAATATGTGATTCTGGTAGTATTTTTTCTCCCGAATTCAAATATGATATCGGTTTTTCTCCATCACGCAAGGTTTCCGAGAGACAGGCATTTATAATTTCAAACACTAATATTTTCTACATTCGTAACCTCACAATATTCGAACATTCGGACTCGCCTAGAAAGTAAGAAATGACGATTTTCTGCTATATTTCGCCTGTTGAGCATCCCTCTTATGGTCCAAAAGTAATCGGTCAACATATTAGGATTCCATTTGCCTTGATATCTCCTTTCCGTAGCTGAAATCTCCTGAGTTAGCTCATTTGGTTTTATTTTACAATGGACAAATGGACGAAAAAACGTTTATTAAAAAAATAATTATTTAAATGCATTAATTGAAATTGAAATAAAAAACTGTGGGTGACGGAGAAATTCCGAATACATATTTGAAAAGACGATAAATGCATTAAGTATAACTATTGGTACTCATGAGACAAAAATCATGTTGACCAGTCTTTCTACTGGAAAACGAAATGGCTCTTTGTGGCACAGTAGAAGATTTACTTGTGTATAGGTAAACGATGCAATGTTTCAGTAGTGTACTATTGTACCGTATTGAAATGGTTATCACAAAAGACTAAACGGTTGATATGCTATTGATTTACGGAGAATGTTTTCAAAATGTCAAACGTGCAGAACAAATGTATGCTGAATCTTTCCCTAAGAGACGTCATCCAACCCATGAGATATACCTTCAGTAGTATTGATAGAAAGTAGTGTACTATTGTACCGTATTGAAATGGTTATCACAAAAGACTAAACGGTTGATATGCTATTGATTTACGGAGAATGTTTTCAAAATGTCAAACGTGCAGACAAATGTATGCTGAATCTTTCCCTAAGAGAAGTCATCCAACCCATGAGATATACCTTCAGTAGTATTGATAGAAAGTAGTGTACTATTGTACCGTATTGAAATGGTTATCGCAAAAGACTAAATGGTTGATATGCTATTGATTTACGGAGAATGTTTTGAAAATGTCAAACGTGCAGAACAATTGTATGCAGAACGTTTCCCTGAGAGAAGTCATCCGACCAGTACAATCTTCAGTATTATTGATAGAAACTTCGAGAGACTGGAAACGTGAGTCCACAAAAGTGGGTTTGAACCAGGACAGTGACAAATGAAGCAGTCGAGGTATCTTTTTTTGCAGCTGTTGCAATAAGCCATCAAACCATTTTTTCGCGAAATTGGAAGAGATACTGGAATAAGTCGAATAAGCATGTTGCACTTCTTCGTCGACATAAGTTCCACCCATTCAACACCTCGCTATATCAAGCGCTTGATGACAATGACTTTAAAAATTGTCTGGAATACAACCAAAGGGTTCTGCACCAAGGACGAGACTTTATGAGTAGGGCACTGTTCACCGATGAAGCCTTACTTACTTACTCATTGGCACTATCGAACCCGTAGGTTCATGGCCGCGCCGACATAAGCTCTCCATACATCCCTATCCTGAGCTAAGGCTTTCCAATCATTCCCCTATAATCTACTTCCCTCAAATCATAGTTAGTTATTCTCCTACCTCATTCTTGGTCTACAAACTAGGCGTTTTCCCTCAGGCTTTCCTACAAGAATCTTCCATGCAAGTCTTTCATTCCCCATACGTGCAACATGTCCTGTCCATCGCAGTCCACGAGACTTAACTTTTCTTATTATATCTGGCTTCCCATAAAGACCCTGTAGTTCATTGTTAAGTAGTCTTCTCCATTCAGCTGTCTGTTCATCTCTCTTTGGTCCAAAATTTTTCCTAAATACTTTATTCTCAAATACTTGCAATCTCCTTTCCTCTCTTAAAGTAAGAGTCCATGTTTCGCACCCATATAATATAACTGGTAGAATAATAGTTTTATATATTTTCAGTTTAACGCTTTTTGAAAGAAGTTGCGACATCAAGAGTCTCTGCAATGCATAGTAGCACGCATTTCCAGAATTGAGCCTATGTTTAATTTCTTTATGCATTTCATTCCTATTTGTGATTATTGTTCCTACGTATTTGAATTCAGCCACTTCCTCAAAATTTCCCTCATTTGTCATTAGCTGTCCATTTCCATTATATAATAAATTTCTACGTGTGATATTTAAAATTAATATAAAATTATAGAATATTCACCTGAAAGGTCCGTCTCCTCAACTTAATTATCATTTAACTGTAGCGCTTTCGGGACTTGTCCCATCATCGGCAGGATTCAAACTGGTGTTTCACTGAAGATCTGGTAGAGGGGGTTGCATGTATTTGGTTCGTTTTCGTTTATCAGGCTGTCGTTGTGAGCTGCTTTCATGATTTCCATCTCTTCGAGTACGTTTATCTTCGCTGGATTATTTTCTCTGTGCATTACTGTTAGGGTGTTTTCAATATTTAACATGCGATGTCCTTCATGGATGACGTGTTTTGCATAGCTTGATTTACCTTCTGCATGAATGAAGTCTCGAAAATGTTCTTTGAATCTGATGTTAAAACTCCTGTTTGTCCTTCCTATATAAAATTTGTTGCAGTCCTTACATGTCAGTTTATAAACTCATTTGCTGTTGAAAATGTTATTTTCTTCAATGTTATTGTTTATTATGTTGTTTAATTTGTTATTGGTTCTGTATGCTATTTTTACGTTTTTACCGGCTTTCTTTAGTGCATTGGCTAATTTTGTCGTTTCTTTTCCTGTGTATGTAAGTGTTATCCATGTTTTCTTGTTGTTGTCAGATTCTTTTTCTAGTTTAGTTATGTTGGTTATGTTGTTCTTCCTTTTTTGTTTTTTTTACGAGTTTATCTATGAATTCTTCATTATAGCCATTGGTTTTTGCCATATACTTAATGTAGTTGAGTTCTTGGATATAATTGTCTTTGCTTAATGGGAGTTCAACATTCTACTGACTAAGCTATTAAATGTACTAATTTTCTGTTGAAAAGGGTGTGTAGAATTTTCGTTTATGGCCAGAGCATTGTTTGTGGGTTTCCGGTAGATACCGATTTCTAGTTTATTGTTGTGTAGATTTTTGGTTATAGACAAATCTAAGTAGTTTATGCTGCTGTTAACTTCTATTTCTTCGGTGAAAGTGATTTTTTCATGCATGTTGTTTAAGTCTTGTAGTATTTCTTTTTCTTTTCTGTTTTCATTTTCATATATTACTAGTACATCATCGACATATCGTGTTATTAGTTTTATGTTGAATTTGTGTCGATGATGTACTAGTAATATATGAAAATGAAAACAGAAAAGAAAAAGAAATACTACAAGACTTAAACAACATGCATGAAAAAATCACTTTCACCGAAGAAATAGAAGTTAACAACAGCATAAACTACTTAGATTTGTCTATAACCAAAAATCTACACAACAATAAACTAGAAATCGGTATCTACCGGAAACCCACAAACAATGCTCTGGCCATAAACAAAAATTCTACACACCCTTTTCAACAGAAAATTAGTACATTTAATAGCTTAGTCAGTAGAATGTTGAAACTCCCATTAAGCAAAGACAATTATATCCAAGAACTCAACTACATTAAGTATATGGCAAAAACCAATGGCTATAATGAAGAATTCATAGATAACTCGTAAAAAAACAAAAAAGGAAGAACAACATAACCAACATAACTAAACTAGAAAAAGAATCTGACAACAACAAGAAACATGGATAACACTTACATACACAGGAAAAGAAACGACAAAATTAGCCAATGCACTAAAGAAAGCCGATAAAAACGTAAAAATAGCATACAGAACCAATAACAAATTAAACACCATAATAAACAATAACATTGAAGAAAATAACATTTTCACAGCAAAGGAGTTTATAAACTGACATGTAAGGACTGCAACAAATTTTATATAGGAAGGAAAAACAGGAGTTTTAACATCAGATTCAAAGAACATTTTCGAGACTTCATTCATGCAGAAGGTAAATCAAGCTATGCAAAACACGTCATCCATGAAGGACATCGCATGTTAAATATTGAAAACACCCTAACAGTAATGCACAGAGAAAATAATCCAGCGAAGATAAACGTACTCGAAGAGATGGAAATCATGAAAGCAGCTCACAACGACAGCCTGATAAACGAAAACGAACCAAATACATGCAACCCCCTCTACCAGATCTTCAGTGAAACACCAGTTTTGAATCCTGCCGATGATGGGACAAGTCCCGAAAGCGCTACAGTTAAATGATAATTAAGTTGAGGAGACGGACCTTTCAGGTGAATATTCTATAATTTTATATTAATTTTGAATAAACCTCAACGGAACACATCATGAATCTTATAAAAGTGTGATATTTAGTTTTATTGATATTTACTTCTAGTCCTAATTTCTTAGTGTTACTCAATAGTGTGTGCGTGTTGTCCTTTAGTATCTCCTCGCTATCGGCCAACAATACTACATGCATTAAACCAACAATTCCCAAATCGATAGATAGCACAAGGTAATTTTGTAGTGCATAGCAAATCCAGCATTCTTGATGTCCAACTGTAACATGTGTCAGATATGACACATTTACTTTTACCATTGAATAGAAAAAACATACTTAGAGTTTTTTTTATTTCTATAAATATTAACACCAGTTCTACTATATGGATCAAAACTTGGCCCATGACATGAAATGTCTAACAAATTGCAGGCTACAGAAATGAAGTTTTTGAGATCAGTTATGGATTGTACTAGGTTGGATAAATTTAAAAATGAGGATACAAGGAAAGAATTAAATGAAATATCATTAGAGGAAAAAATTATCGTTATAGAAATCAATGGATTGAACACCCAGAAGTAATGAGCTACAGTCGTATTCCTAGAAGAATTCTTGATAATAACCTGAAAGAAGGAGAGATTTGGGAAGACCATGGAAACGTTGGTTGGATAATAAGTGAAGCCGGATCACGCTTAATAGCCTGATCCCTGATTGAAAAAGTAGATAAATATTACACACATAAAATTTTAATGTTAAAACTTGAGCACAATGGGACATATTCCTTAAAAAATAATTGAATTGAAAACATTTTTGATTATGTTTACAACCACTTGTTAAAAACATAATTTTGCTACGATTCTAACGTAGGATAATTCTCGCTGATATAACGAAATTATCTGAATTATAATCGTAGTAGAAAAACGTATTTCTAATGTCATAGCATATCTTACTTTACGTAAGCGTTACATATTATTCTTAAATATCGTGATGGCAAAGTTAAAAGGTTTGGAATGTCCTGCTTCAGGTTCAGTATGATTCAGATCTGGATACAGTGGCACAAATATCTGGTTGTGTATAATATCGAATGGAAGAAGTACACATTTTCCTGACTGCATTAACTCTTTATCATCACCATAGCTAGAGACCGTGTTAACAATTCTAATTCCTTGTTTCTTTTCGACGTTTTGACAGAAAAATTCATATCCAAAACAAGAAGAATTTCCTTTCAGATCAATAAGCATGACAACACAGTAAAACATCCTATTTATACTGAATTCATGAATTATTATAAAATAATTAAGACAGACCTTAAGGATTACATATTCCCGTGAACCTGGATTAAAAATGTTAGTAATTAGAATCTCTTCACCAATTTCTCTAAAATTATTCTTTCCGAGTGTTCGTCATTTATATGCTTTATTATGTTATATATAGTTCCTTCCCACGAGCAAATTGGTTTCTTCGAAGGGCAACGTAGGGATTTAGTTCACAAACTTGTTGGTGATCTTTCATTAATTTAGAATGTAAGAATACGTGGCAGCCATATTTTCTATACCTACAATGAAATTGGAGCCATTCTACAATTTTCTCTAGAACGTAAATTTTCATTTTCATGTAGGGCGCGTTACAGATGGAACATGCAAATGATCTCAGCCAACATTCACTACATATAGAATGCCCATTTAAGCAGTGCCTTTCTATAGGGGGTAGTATGGTCTCCAAGCAACTTGGGCACTCCAGCAGTTTCACAATCCATGAGTTCAAGTCCAATATTGCTCCTGCCATAGTGCTTACTTCTTTCTGCAAATAAGTACACAAAACAAAGAACCATAAAAGCCACTTTTCTAAATATTTTCTTGAAATAGTGCTCCTAATCAAAATATTACATTAAATCAATTTGGGACTCAACTGCACTTCTACTATCTCAAAATTTTCCTGTTATATTGTTGTAAACTATAGCTTTTGTTCTGTACTTACCATCATTTTCTAATATTTTAAAACGTTTTAAAACAATTTTTATAACAATATTAGACAATTTTAAAGTATTTATTTAAATACGCAAATCGCAATATTATGAAACTGTTAGAATTTTGATGCTAACTGCTATTTTCTCCACAGAGTATATTACTTAGTCTATGATTTTTCTATCGCTGTTTTGGTTTATCGCTGGTTGGATCAGCGTTAGGGAGTGATAAGTAAGTGTACACCCATTTTTAATAAACGTTTGGTAATTTTAAAATTATTAATATATTTTTAACATATATTTGGGGATTTATTGCAAATATTGGTCATTTAAATTTCATAGCGACGGATAGTAATCGAGGATGATAATCGGTATGTGGTTCGATTGTGGGTTATCGCTGGCTCTATAAACTCTGGCGCATGCGCACTGTTGTTCTATAGGACTTTGAAAATAGTTGATGCTAATTTAATTGCAGTTTTTCCTGAAAAAATCTTACTAGTTTATTTTAATATTTTTCTTTAATAGTGGGTTAGGTAATGGCGCAAAAGTGGACATCCGAATTTCGATATAATTTTGGTTATAAAATTAAGCTTAGGACATGTAATTTAATATTGTCTAAATGCCATTCTATTTATTACTTTCACACGCTAGAGTAATTTAAATAAGTTAGGTTAGCTTTTAGGTTATTATACATGTATTCTAATAAATTATACTGCAAATTTCGAAGATTATGTTATAAATAAGTGACGTCTATTTATTGAATATTTTGTGTAAGGGCTAATTTGCCGTTGTTCATTTCGAGAAATACGTACGATGACGTATCGATTATTATCGTCAAACGATTCAGTTAAACAATTTTTTCTTCACAAACTCTATGTGAGGATGTGACTTTTAATAAATTTCAAACTCTTTGTTATGTAATTTTGGAAATACAGCAGTGAACTTTCATTACAATAAAATATTTATTCTATTTTCGCATCTTTATAGAAGAAAAGATGTTTTCACCCTGGACTAACATCTGAATATCGAATCTGACGTCACGACCACAATAGCAGCCACTTACTTCTGGTAATATAGGGAATAGTCTATAATATAAAAATGAATGTTTGTTTGTTTGTTCGTACTTTATGCTTGGCCATACCGTTGATCCGATTGCGATGGGGCTTTTTGCAAAATGTTCAGGGGATTCCCGGGATAAACATAGGCTATAAGACAGTTGTGATACTCAACTCCTACACCCTTGAAAATCGCCCTCTGTAGTGTAAAACGTAAAAAAGGAGCTCTTTGGACGCTTAAATGGCTTACGTTGCATAAACAATAACAAATACACAAAATTAATGTACACAGAATTGAATATCTCAAAAAGCTCTACAAAAAAGCCAGCGACAGCATATGTTTATCTCTTACGGATAACTCACATTTTGTCTTTCATTTATGCCAGGAAGATCGAGACATGTACGTAGATTTCTGTGCAATCTTGGCAGCACATGGCGGGTATTCTTTTACGGATAACTCACATTAACGAATTTTGTCTTTTAGCTCATTTATGCCAAGAAGATCGAGAAAAGTAGATTCCCGGACAACATCGGTTTATCAGCACGAGGAATCTTAAAATAATTACAATATACATTTGTAATTAGTTTTCATTTTACTTATTCAACTAATAATAGGAAGTAGCTATATTAATGTTTGCCTTTCAGCTCATTATGCCACGAAGATTTTCAAAAATGCAGATATACCACAAGAATGGAAGACAAGCATTGTTATACCCCTGTTCAAGAAAGGAGACAAGAGACAAATGGACAACTATAGGGGAATCAGTTTGTTAAACACATGCTACAAAATTTATGCAGACATTATAAATGGAAAATTGAAAAGTTTCAGTGAAAAATTCCTTATGGAATGTCAAAATGGATTTAGGAAAGGACGATCTTGTATTGATTCAGCATTTTCTGTTAAACTATTGCTTGAAAAAAAGAAGAGAATTCAACTTAGAAACACTATTGCTTTCATATAGATTTTGAAAAAGCATTCGACACAGTCAAGAGATCAAAACTCTTAAATATATTGGAAGACAGAAATATACCAAATTTACTTCGGCAGAACATACAAAATATTTACAAAGACAACACCACAAAGATTAAATTAAATAACAGATTTTCTGAAGAAGGAATTATAAATCGTGGTGTGAGACAAGGCTGCCCCCTATCCCCAACACTCTTTGCAATTTATATCAATGAAGTAATATGTTGCTGGAAGAAAACATATAAATTTGGAATAAGAATATCAGAAAATAGAAAATTAAACACCCTATTGTTTGCAGATGAGCAAATAATAATAGCAAATTCCGAAGATAATCTACAGAAAGGTCTGTATGAACTTAACAAAATTACAGAAGAATATGGATTACAGAAAAAAACAAAAATTATGGCATTTCAAGGTGTAGATCCTGTCAGAAGTAAAATTGTACTGGACAATAAAATTTTGGAGCAGGTGAATAATTTTACATATCTAGGATGCAATATCTCATATGAAGAAGAAAAGGATGTAAATGCAAAAATATCTAAATTTTTAAGAATTTTAGGGTTAATAAATTCTATCTTCAAGCCACAGTCCAAAAGCATTCAAGACTGAAAGTGTATAAAACACTGGCTCTTCCAACTCTTTTGTATGGTAGCGAAGTATGGACGTTGAAACAGAAGGATATACAGAGACTTAGATCTGCTGAAATGATATATCTTCGGAGGACTGCAGGATACACACTACTAGATCACAAAAAAAATGAAGACATCTTAGAAGGATTACACATGGAATCTTTAGAAAACAAAATTTCTGATTATAAGTCAAGATGGATACAACATGTTCATCGAATGGAAGATCACAGAATACCCAAACTAATGTTAAGATATCAACCTGCAGGAAGAAGAAGACCAGGACGTCCACTCAAAAGACTTCTGGATGGTGTTTCTCTTGAGGCCGAAACAGGTCAACAAATGGCCTAAATTCGTGAATGTACTATGATGATGATGATGAAGATTGGGATGAGAAAATACCCGGACAACGCCGGGTAAACAGCACGGGGTACCTAAAAAATAATTACGATATAATTTTTTTCCTTTTACTTATTTAACTAAACATAAAACACATTCATTTTCGTATTTCAATTAATTTATGTCAAGAAGATCGGTGTAAGTAAATTCCAGGGCAAGGCGGGTAATCAGCACAGGGTATCTAAAAAAATATAAATTTATAATTATTTTTCCTTTTACTTATTCAACTAAACATGAAAGCACATTAGTTTTCATTTATTTAGGCGCAGCAGCGCAAGTTGGGTATTTCTAGTGCTTTATAAATTATTTTACAGCCTTGTTTCTGGATGGTCCACAAATTGTTTTCATGTTTTCAACTTCGATGTTCCTAAGCTTCATTTTAAAACCAAAAATTATTTCGAAATTCGGATGTCCACTTTTTGCGCCGTACCCAAAAATTTATTAATAGTATTTCCAAATATATATACTTATTATTCGATATTTAGTATTAAATTTATCACTTATCACTCAATGACAAATTAAATTTGAAGACGAAAATAGATGCCTAAATCGGGATTTTAAATCAATATGAATAATTTAATTCTTAGTATTAATTATATGAAATATTGTTTAAGATTGTAATATTTACAATAATTATTTTCTACTAACATCGGCCTACTTACGTTCGTCCGGATATGAGGCTCGTTGCTTTATTTCTCTGAGACGTACACGATCGACTGTCCAATATCTAATATAGGCAAGGGCTTGTCATGAAGTAAACAGTGAATCATTTTAGCTTCTAGCAGGTGCTGCCAACTCAACCAGGATAAAATATGCTAATATCTAAAAGGTAAAATTATCCCACTACAGGCCTCGAGAGGCCCTTGGGGTAGTAGGAGGTTAAGGCTCCCACTTTTCTGGACAATCGGCACTTGATGTCAGCCGGGTTGTCAGCCCTGCGTCACGGCCGTCTTTACCCCCAGAACAAGCGTCTGGTACTCATTTCCGTTAGAGGCTGAGTGACCCCAGGACCATAGTGCCGCCAGAAGGTTTAGGTCAGTTTAAAAATCCTGACACTACTTGGACTCGAACCCTTGACCTTCCGGCTTGTAGCAAAGTGCCTTAACCACTATTCTACGGCGTGCCCCTACTTGTATATATACGCTAATATATAAAAATGTTTGTTTGTTTGTTCGTACTTTATGCGCGGTCATTCCGTTGATCCGATTGCGATGGGGTTTTTGCAAAATGTTCAGGAGATTCCCGGGATGAACATAGGCTATAAGACAGTTGTGATACTCAACTCCTACGCCCTTAAAATACTCCTTTGTTGTGAAAAAAGTGAAAAAGTCCCTTTTTTTTACCCTTAAATGGCTTATGCTGCCTAAACCATAACAAATACACAAAATGAATGTACACAGAATTGAATATTTCAAAAAACTCTACAAAAAAGTCCGCGACAGCATATGTTTATCTTTTACAGATAACACACAATAACCATTTTTGTCTTTCATTGATGCCAAGGAGATCGGGATAAATAGATTCCCGGGCAAGCATGTGCTGCCATACCATTCATCCGATTGTCATGGGGCTTTTTTGCAAAACGTTCAGGATTTTCCCCGGAAGGTTACAGGTTATAAGAGAGTTTTAATGCTCAAGCCCTTCACCCTTAAAAATCACCTTCTATAGTGAAAAAAATGTGAAAAGTATAGCTTTTTGTAAACTTAAATGGCTTACGCTGCCTAAACAAAAATACATAAAATATTGTACACAGAATTGAATATCTCAAAAAACTCTACAGAAAAGTACGCGACTGCATATGTTTATCTTTTAAGGATAACTCACAATAATCATTTTTGTCTTTCATTGATGCCAAGAAGATCGGGATAAGTAGATTCCCGGGCAAGCATAGCAGCGCACGGCGGGTATCCTTTTATGGATAACTCAAAATAACGAATTTAGTCTTTCAGCTCATTTATGCCAAGAAGATCGGAATGCGTAGATTCCGGGCAAGCCGGGTAATCGGCGCGGGGTATCTAAAAATAACCGTATAGCCTAAATTTATATTTGTTTTTTCCTTTTACTTATTCAACTAAATGCAAAAACACATCATTTGGTGTAACAGCGCACGCCGGGCATTAGCTAGTACATTGTACACAAGGACTTCATTTGTCTAAAAGTAAAATACATACAATGTTAATAATTAAATTAATGTTTTTATTACCTCACCTCATATCCAATGTACCAAGAAAATAAATAAGTTTAAAAGGCAAAAACTAATTAATGAAAGCACACTTAAAAAACAAACAGAAGAGAACATAAGATTCAAAAAATTCACTTACCATCCTGTAAAACACCACAAGTTCCAGAAAATTTTCAATAAGTTTAACATTCGATTGGCCCCAAAGAATGAATACAGCCTAAACAAGATAATTAAAACCAACAAAAATGAAAAAAATTAGAGAAGAATATAAATCAGGAATATATCAGATCAAATGTCAAGATTGCGACAAAATCTATATAGGAAAAACAAAAAAGAAATTTAAAAACTAGATTGAAGGAACACCTTAGAAATGTAAAAAAGGGTGAAGTGGACAAGTCAGCAGTAGCAGCCCATGCTTGGTCTGAAAAACATTTAATTGATACAGAAGCTAGCCTAATCAAACAAACAGATAAACTAAAGGAACTCACAGTCTGGGAAAAAAATCCATATCCAAAAAAACAAAAAAGACAAACTCATGAATTTTGAAACTCCCGCAAACTTTGACCTGATCCAGAGGTTCATCGGTCCACCGATGGAAGTAAGAAGAAAACCGCCAAGAAACGACATAACACCGGTCGACCAGAGGCTACTGACGATGGAGAGATGGAGATAAGCTCCGAAACTGCAGTATAGAAGAAAAAGGATATGAGGTGAGGTAATAAAAACATTAATTTAATTATTAAATTAAACCTCATAGTGTTCTTTCCCTGTGAAAGTTAAATACATACAATGTTATTTACAAATATGGGTCGCACGGGCAGTAAGCCGTACGCGCTGTTGACAGTCCGTTACAATAAGTTGATGTTTGGTAATAATATACTTAAAAAAACACAATAATATTACAATTAGATATCAATACAATTACATTATACATTAACTTATGGGCAGGACATGTTGCACGTATGGGGAATGAAATACTTGCATGGAAGCTTCTTGTAAGAAAACCAGAGGGAAAACTCCCAGTTGGTAGACCAAGAATAAGGTGGGAGAATAACATTAACTATGATTTGAGGGAAGTAGATTATACAGGGAATGATTGGAAAGCATTAGCTCAGGATAGGGATGTATGGAGAGCTTATGTCCGCGCGGCCATGAACCTACGGGTTTGATAGTGCCAGTGAGTAAGTAAGTATTAACTTAGTTATGTAGAATTATTAAGAATTAATGGTATAGCAATTTGTTAACATATTTATTTATTCCTGAATGAGTGTTGTTCTTATTTTCCGCGTTTTGTCCAGAAATCTACCCACGTTTATCCAATTTTCTGGGGCTTACCTATAATAATATAAAGATATACATGTTATGAGAGAGTGTTTAAAATTTTCTTAAGTTTATAACAACTTATCGGATCTCTGCGAAATTCGAAATATTTTTGTATTATTTAATCATTCTTCATATGGCTATATAACTTCTTTAGTTAAAAGTTTTGCTCTTCTTAAAAAAAAAATGTCCTCTATTCATTTCTATCTTGCGATGTTGCTGGGCAATTCTCGAAGTCAGTTGTTTATTTATTCTCAGGTTTTACGATGTCTTTGAATTTGCCATTTCAAGATTCTATAATCAATCTATATTCCTATCTACCAACATTACCATATAATGTACATTAATAAAATATATTAACACAACAAATTAAAAACTAATAACTAATCTTACTGACTGCTACAGGTTCATCCCACCAGTTGCAGAGAAACTGACGTCACCTGACAACTACAGATAGAACAGCAACAACTGAATAATACAAAAAAAAATTAAAATATGCACGTTACCATAATTGTATGATTAATTGTAATAATCTGAAATGTACGCACATTATATTTAAATAAAGAGAAGCCTGGATGTCCTCCCAATATAGAGTCATCCGAAAGCCAAACTTGGCAAGATCCCGCGTGATCGACTATTCAGATTGAGGTTTTAAGCGGTTTCCCTCAATCCAAAGAGCAAATGCTGGAACAGAACCCCAAAAGGTCCGCTTCCGACTTCACTCTGCTAATTAACTCAAAATTAAATTCAAAATTTAAACCGGGGCTAATGTATTTTACAGGAACCCGGGGTTCTACCTATTAAGGAGGACCAAAATGGATCGCTCACCGCCAACACTTAAGTGATGGCCGCAGAGCTTTCCATCTATCTATCTATCTATCCATGTCCCTTTCTCCCACCCTCTTATTTTTTTCCATTGCTCTGACACTGATTGTGTCCATGTTAGTTTTGGTCTCCCTCTTCCTTCTTTCTTTGCAGATTTTCATTCATAAAATATTGTTCGGTAATCTGCCTTCCATGATTTTTCATAAGTAATGCCACGAGTGATTTCCAAATTATCGATAAATTCACGACTCACGAAGTGAGGAGTGAATTTATCTAGAGAATTTGGAAATCAAGAGTGGCATTTGTTAGGACTATTTAACGAATAAAATTAAGCTGTTTACTCACAAATCATTATTTAACTATAGTTATTTTAAAATATTTATATATTTAATGTAAACGGAGATGTTTGAAAACAAATGAGAAACGATAGGTACGCTTCTACTGCTTCTTTTTGTTTATCACTGCAACCAGATCATACTATTTATTGC
This sequence comes from Diploptera punctata, assembly GCA_030220185.1. Classification (NCBI taxonomy): domain Eukaryota; kingdom Metazoa; phylum Arthropoda; class Insecta; order Blattodea; family Blaberidae; genus Diploptera; species Diploptera punctata. Next base: position 1,265,143 of record JASPKZ010007418.1, on the reverse strand, counting down.
CAAAGGAACGCAATATTGTAAGGACGAGCTTTCTTTAATATGGTAATTATAACCACTGATAAATATTTAGTGAAACACGACTCTGATTGGTTGTGTAAAACAGAAAATCATTGAAACGTGATTGGTCATTGACTCCCATTTGGGGCATGAGTTAAATAGTCAATATAATCAAATCATATTAAATTTATTGTTTTGATGAGTACTTTATACTACGGATCCTACAAATCTCACATTTCTTCTTAGAACTATAACATTCTGATACTGTTATGTATATGTTTGTACTTTTTGGCCATATACAGGGTGGACCGCTCGAATGGACCTAATTTCAATTGCTTGTTACTGGCAAACGGTTGAAGATAGAAAACTTAAAACCAACGTTCATAGTACAGAAAAACTCACCAAGTTTCGAATCCTGTCGTAGATGGCACAAGATACGTTTTCTCGTTCTTAGATTAATTGTTTGTGAAAATGGCGACTCCGCAGATGAAAGCGCAAGCTGTTTTGTGGTATGCGGAGTTTAAATCAATCATTAGAGTTCAAAGGGAGTTCCGGCGTGTGTTTAACCGTGATTTGCTCCAACTGCTAGAATCAAAAGAGTGGCGTGATACATTATTAGCTACAGGATCTGTGTTGAAGAAGCATGGTGGTGGTCGCAGAGCATTCCGATGAAATGGTAGCAAATGTTCAAGCCGCATTGAGCGAAGCCCCGGAATCCATTAAGAAGAGCTTCGCGGGAACTTCAAAATACCAAAATCGACATCCTTACAACGGATTGTCCACAAACGCCTCAAACTGCACGCATATAAAGTGCAGTTAGTGTCAACGTCTGGAGCCGAATGACATGCCGAAACGAGTGGAATTCGCCATACGATGCTGGACGTCTCGGCGCTGATCCTGACTCATGACCAAGATTTTCTTCTCGGACGAAAGCACTTTCCATTTGTCAGGCAAGGTAAACCGGCATAATGTGCGGATCTGGGGATCGGGAATCCTCACGCTATTCAAGAGCATGTTCGTGATAGTCCGAAGATGAATGTTTGGTGCAGTTTGTCACATAATAAGGTCATTGGACCGTTTTTCTTCGCCGAGAAAACTGTTCGTGGTACCACATATCTTGACATGCTGGAGCAGTTCTTCTTTCCACAAATTGAACAACTGCAGCCTAACATCGTTTTCCAGCAAGATGGTGCTCCTCCCCACTGGTCCAATGAAGTTCGTACGACTTTGGACAACATTTTCCCTGGCCGTTGGATTGGTAGGGGAGGACCAATCGCGTGGCCCCCGAGATCTCCCGATTTAACACCACTGGATTTCTTTCTCTGGGGCTATGTCCAAGATAAAGTTTACACCACCCCAGTCAAAGACCTTCGTGATCTTCGTGAGCGCATCATAGAGGCTATTGAGAACATTCCAGAAGACATACTCCAACGTACTTGGGCAAGAAATTGTTCATCGCTTTGATATCGTCACAGTGACTGCTGGGGCTCATATAGAGATGTGGTGATCTGGATATCAAAACTTGGTGAGTTTTTCTGTAATATGAACGTTGTTTTAAGTTTCTATCTTCAACCGTTTGCCAGTAACAAGCAATTGAAATTAGGTCCATTCGAGCGGTCCACCCTGTATATTAAATTACCTTGAATGATATAATTAATTGCTTTGCATTTTCCTAATGATTTCCATAATGATTTCATTATCTTTTACGGCCTCACTTACCAAAACATGGAATTTCCTTCCGCCCTATGTCAGAGACTGTCAAACTATAACATCCTTCAAAAACAAACTAAAGAATTATTTAATAGCAAACTAACTTATACACCTCACTGATAGTATTCTTTTAACAATTAATACATTTAATTATTTATGAAAATAATATTAAGTTTAACAAATATTTTCTTTTGTTTTGTTTTAAATATTGTATAATTGTGAAATTAGTTTTCTATATTTAATTATTTTTCTTTGTTTTTACATACATTAGACAGGGAGAATTTAATATGTCTTGCTTGTATACATTTTATTATTATTTTTAGTCTTAATTTTAACTAACATTAACTGGTTGCATTATAGATCGTAATATAATAGATATTATCTTTTTTCATCAAATTTGTATTTAGTATTTAATATTAGAGTTAATTGAGATTGTTATTTTCTGATGTAATATATGTTTGTACTGGTGAGTGGAAGAGAAGGCCACATGGCCTTAACTCCACCAGGCTAAATAAATCTAAAGTAATCTAAAACATAATTTCGTCCCTGGTTCATTATTGTATGTTTTTGTAGGTACACAAACAATAGGTATATTGATTGTTGATTCCTTTTTACTTTCATTAAGTCGTTTTACACAGAATATCTGATAAAAAAATTATCCTCCTGACTTAAAACAGCTTATTCCCCTCTTTCAATTAATATTATTTTTTGTTCTAATAACACTGGTCAACATGACTTTTGTCTCACGAGTACCAATAGTTGTAATTAATGCAGTTTTTTTATCGTGTTTTCAAATATGTATTCGGAATTTCTCCATCATACACAGTTTTTTTTATTTCAATTTCAATTAATGGCTTTAAATAATTATTTTTTAATAAACGTTTTTTTGTTCATTTGTTCATTGTAAAATTAAACCAAATGAGCTAACTCAGGAGATTTCAGCTATGGAAATGAGATATCAAAGCAAATGAAATCCTAATATGCTAGCCGATTATTGTTGGACCATGAAAAGGGATGCTCCACAGGAGAAGTATAGCAGTAAATCGTCATTTCTTACTTTCTAGGTGAGTACGAATATTCGAATATTGTGTAGTTACGAATGTAGAAAATATTAAAGTGTTCGAAATGATGCCCAGACCGTAGGCTTTGAAGGTTTGGCACGGGAAGACGGCAGCAGCTGTAAAAACCCGAAGATAGATAGAGAAATTATGAATGCCTGTTTCCGGGAAATCTTACATGATGGAGAAATCCGATATTATATTTGAATTCAGGGGGAAAAAAATACTATCAGAAACACGTATTTTTCTTTCTGAGACCAAAAAAAAAAAGAGTTTATTTTTGTTGCTCGCTGTAATTACTTAAACATCATTCCATAAACACAGCTAAAAATACGTATCGTATTAACTCCATTGTAGATTGTGTATTGGTTTCTATTTACTTTTATGTAGGGTGAAGGAGACAGTTTTACTCTAATTTTCACTTATGTTAGCTATTTGAAGTATAATTAATTGCTTCACAATACTCGTAGAAAATCCCGAAAATTATCTCCAAGGAAAACTTTTCCGACGGCAAAACGAACCCGAGTTCGCGACATCTATGTCAATGACGCGTCGTGCAGTGTTTCTCAATCCAAAGTGATTTGTCGCCAGAGATTCCTGTCTAAAGCATCTTCTTCCATCAAATCTCTAGCTTCCATGCTTCTCCTCACTCCATCTATCCAACGTTCTCTAGGTCTACCTCTTCCACTTCTTTCATTAGTTTTCCAAATTAAGGATCTTTTTTGGTAAAGTAATAGCAATAATAATAATAATAATAATAACAATAATAACTCTAACTCACTGGCACTATCGAACCCGTAGGTTAATGGACGCGCGGGCATAAGCTCTCCATACATCCCTATCCTGAGCTAATGTTTTCCAATCATCCCCTGTATAATCTATTTCCCTCAAATCATAGTTTATGTTATTCTCTCGCCTCATTCTTGGTCTAACAACTGGGCGATTCCTCTCTGGTTTTCCTACAAGAAGCTTCCATGCAAGTCTTTCATTCCCCATTCGTGTCACATGTCCTGACCATAGCGGTCTACGAGATGTTCTTATTATATTTGAATTCCTAGAAAGACCACGTAGTTCACTGTCATGTAAATCTTCTCCATTCACCTGTCTGTTCTTTCTACACCCCCATAGTATAATGCAAAGCTTCCTGATTTCTGACTACCTTCTCCTGGCCACCTAACTTCCTGTAAAGCGACTATATCCAAGGGCGATTTATTTAATTCCCGCATTAATACCCGTAGCGCCCCGCTATTTATAAAGTCCTAACATTCCGTGTTCCTAGGAACATGTCCTTGTGTTTGAGCCTTTGACATTAGTTTCCTGAAATAGTACCCGCCCGGAGAACCCAATGGGGACTATTTGACCTCAGGAAAATTTATCCCAGTGGAACCCACTGAGCGGTTAAGGTAGGAAGCCTTGGTGCAGAGCTACGGGACTTGCGCTGGTTCGAGTCTCCATGGGGGAAGAAATTTGCTCATGGTATTTCGGCCAGTATGGGACCGGTGCCCACCCAGCATCGTGAGGCAATTGGTAGCTACAATAAGTAGCGGCTCCAGGTTGAGGAACCAGCTATAACGCTGGGGACTCGACATGCTAACCACATGTCACCCCTACACTGGCTGTTGATCATCTACCTCTGTGATTGACACATGTGGATGTGAAGGGCCAGCAGCCGGCTGGTAAAAGGGCAACCGCTGAAAAGTGGAAAGACCCTCAATCGGAATCGGAACCCATGTCCGTAATAATAATAATAATATTAATAATAATAATAATAATTGCAGTAATAATAATAATAATAATAATAATAATAATTTCTTATTGATTTTCATGTAGACTGTATAACCAGGAATTATTCAAAATTTCACATTAGCCTAAATCTTCTTATAAAAAATAATCATGTTTTGGAAGTGAGATAAAGTGAATAAAAGATACTTCAAACAATCTCTACCTTTTTTATTTCTTTTTTATTCTTTTACTACTAAATATCCTGCTTTATTGTCATTTTTCATACCTTATCTAGAATCATACTTTTTCCAAAAATTCTTTTTGCAACCTCTTCTTCTACAGAAGTTGTTCTTGGTTTTTCTGGGTCATTTTTCTTTTGCCTTTCTGTCTTTCTCGCTCTCGTATAAAGTGTTATTGGTACTCAACCTGCCTGAAGGAAAGATATGTTGCCTGCACGCTATCTTCCACATACTTCTGCTCTTCACTTGTTATCTCCAAGCTCTAAATATTACTTTGTCTTCTCTTTCTTTCTTCGGAAATATTCTTCTTCAACACAAGGAAAATACACTTCATTCTTCTTAACGTAAAATAGTACGATGTCCATATGTGCAGCAAATGCACTAGTTTCCGCATAATACTTGTAAGATCATACAGAAATGTACTTTAGTTTGTAGCATTAGTACTTTCTAGAATTAAATTAATTTGGTTATTATTTGGGACCACACAATAAGCTGTTGTTATACAGTGGTTAACGGGAACTCAAGGGTTGGCAGATACATGTACCTAGCGAAGCGAAACTAATGTTTATATAAAAGTGTACATTTTATTGACGTGTTGAATATGGTCATGGTATTAATAAGCTGTTAGTTTATGCTGATGATGTAGTATTATTGGCCGATAGCGAGGAGATACTAAAGGCCAACACGCACACAAGATTGAGTAACACTAAGAAATTAGAACTGGAAGTAAATATCAATAAAACTAAATATATGGTCACATGTAGAAATTCATTATATAATGGAAATGGACAGCTAATGACAAATGAGGGAAATTTTGAGGAAGTGGCTGAATTCAAATACCTAGGAACAATAATCACAAATAGGAATGAGATGCATATAGAAATTAAACATAGGCTCAATTCTGGAAATGCGTGCTATTATGCATTGCAGAGACTCTTGATGTCCCAACTCCTTTCAAAAAACGTTAAGCTGAAAATATATAAAACTATTATTCTACCAGTTATATTATATGGGTGCGAAACATGGACTCTTACTTTAAGGGAGGAAAGGAGATTACGAGTATTTGAGAATAAAGTACTTCGGAAAATTTTTGGACCAAAGAGAGATGAACAGACAGGTGAATGGAGAAGACTACATAACAATGAACTACATGGTCTTTATAGGAAGCCAGATATAATAAGAACAGTTAAGTCTCGTAGACTGCGATGGGCAGGACATGTTGCACGTATGGGGAATGAAAGACTTGCATGGAAGCTTCTTGTAGGAAAGCCAGAGGGAAAACGCCCAGTTGGTAGACCAAGAATGAGGTGGGAGAATAACATTAACTATGATTTGATGGAAGTAGATTATACAGGGAATGATTGGAAAGTATTAGCTCAGGATAGGGATATATGGAGAGCGTATGTCCGCGCGGCCATGAACCTACGGGTTCGATAGTGCCAGTGAGTAAGTAAGTAAGTTGAATATGGTCAGATTTGCAAAACAATAAATTTTGTTAAAATTAATACTTGAGCCAATTTTAAAACTTCCTTGGGAAATGAATATAAAACGCCAAGAAATGTTATTGTTAAAACATTGTGGCCAGTAGCTCCCATACGAGTACACACAGAGAGTAGCCAGTTGCTCTCATACGATCACAGAGTGGGGCAGTAGCTCCCTTACGAAAACAGAGTGGGCTAGTCTATAATATAACGGGTATCCAAAGGAGCCAATTGCTTCCATATTATTACATAAAAGTGTGAATCTATTCTAGGGAAGTCTAGATTTGCTCAAGTACTCTACAATATATTAATTAATCGTGAATGTCGTGTTGTTCATAAGAGGTTAACATAATAAACCCTTTTTAATTAGTTACACAACTCATTGTTATTGATCATGGAATTCCTTGTCCTTCACACCAGTAGAACCCAGACTTAAGCCTAATCTAAAAACACGCCCTGAAGAGACCCTCGCGCCATCTAAAGCCTGCCGCAAGTTTATTTCCAAAACGCGGAAGGACCTGTTAGCACAGAGTATAAATTAACAACTCATTAAGATTTTGTTAATTAGCTTCGTAATATAAATATGGGAGAGAAATCGACAGACAGATGTTACCAAGAGGCCCAATATTTCTGTTTTGAAGTTCTTTTATTTATTTGGTTTCATGGAGTTAAGGCCATGTTGCCTTCTCTTCCACTTACCAGGACAACATATGCTACTTTCGTATACAAACGGCATTATATCGTTTACTGAATGATTATTTGGTCTAACTAAAGAATAATAAAAGTAAATTATAACGCCAAGAATTTATTGATAATTAAAATTAAATATAATAAAAAAGTATACACCAACAAAGACAAGCTCCTGTCTACAATACTTGAAAAAATGCCAGGAAACAATAATTTGAATGATTTAATCTATCATATATATATATATATATATATCCATTTATAATAATTATATCCGAGGGCAGGTCCTTCACTGTAATCATTGCATTTTCATGCTATGCCTGCAGCTGTACTAGGGAATTGCAGGTGTGGTAGATTCCCGGTGCTTTCCATACCTGTGAAGGATGATGATGATGATAATGATGGCCATATGATTTCGGGGACCGTTTGGGCCTTAAAGTTTTACTTACATTTCTCTTACAGGTGAGAAAAAAACCCGATAAAAACTCGCCCAGAAAAACTGCCCCGACCGGGGATCGAACCCGGGCCCGCTGCGTGTCAAGGTAGCACGCTACCTCGAGACACAGCGGTGGAATATATATAAAAGTATTTACATGCTATGCTTTGCAGCTTTACAAGGGAATTATAGGTGTGGTAGCTTCCCTTTTTTTTCCCCCACACCGGAGAAGGATGATGATGATAATAAGGATGATGATGATAGCCGGATGATTTTCGGGGACCGTTCGGCCCTACGTTTCATGACGTTTGTCTTACAGGTGAGGAAAAACCCCGAAAAATCTCACCCATGAGTCTGTCCCAACCGGAAATCGAATCTCGGCCCGCTGTGTGTCAAGGCAGCACGCTACCTCGAGACCACAGCGGTGAACATATATATATATATATATATATATATATATATATATATATATATATATATATCTTCTGATTTTACAACTGCTGCCGTCTTCCCGTGTCAAACCTCCAAAGCCTACGATCTTGGGCATCTTCAATGCTTAGCCCTCTTGCTTGCATTAATGTCTTCATGTTTTCCTTCCATGTTAACTTTGGTCTCTCTTGTCTTCTTTCTGGTTGGATGCCATTGATATAGTTGCTTCGGCCATCGCAAATCTTCCATTCTAAAAACATGTCCTAACCACTTTAATTCCTTCAATTATGCTTTCTTCTGCTACCATTATGTACATAATTTCCTTATTTGTAACATGTTCTAATTTTGACTTTCTGGCACTTCTGCATAAATAATCCATTTCTAGAGCTATTAGTCAATTCTTGAAGTACTTATTGATTGTCCACACCTCACTTCCATACTTACATATATATATATATATATACATTATGTTCTCTTCTTCTTCGGCTTTCCCCCACTTATAGGTTTGACGTCTTCAGTTTCCATTTATCTCTATCATTCCAATCTCCCTCTTCCAAATTCCTATCATCCATTATAGTTCTGACGTAGTTTTTTCCATTTCCATCTTGGTCTGCCACGTTTATTTCTTCCAGGGGTGACCACTGGTATATATTTTTTTGGCCATCTTTCATTTTCCATTCATTGTACATGGCCACACCATGTAAGCGTTTGATTTTCAATCCTCTTAACAACAGATGTGGTGACATTCATTTCTCTCCTAAGGAATTAATTTCTTATTTTATCCTGTCTTGTTTTTGGAGGCTTCTTCTAAAATAATCAAATTCAACTGTTCTAATTTTATTCTTCTTTAATTCCGTCAAAGACAAAGTTTCACTTCGATATGACAAAATATTCTGTATTATGCTCTTATAAATTTTCATTTAAGTTTCCTTTGTAATATTTTTGTTCCAAATTATTCCATGTAATGTCTTAGTTGTATTTTTTGCAATTGCAATTTTAGTCTGTACACCTCTCTCACAGGTACCTAAACTTGTAATTATTGACCCAAGGTATTTAAAATATTCACATTTTCTTATTTTCCCTGTTTCGAGTATGAGGTCATCCACATTCTTTCCCAAACACATATATTCTGTTTTCTGCAAATTTATATTCAGTCCCCATTTTTCATATTCTTCCATTAGTTTATTTATCATATATTTCATATTATCTACATCCCCTGCAAAAATTATGTTCTCTTCGGTTACAATTAATAAAGCATGCACCAGAGAGTTGTTTTACGCTATTGTTACACCAGGAGGCAAATTAAGTGAATTACCAATTCGGACAGATGTAGAGATTCAGACCATAAGGCAGGCCGCAAGGAGAATGTGCAATATTTCTAGCCAGCTGTGTCCATATTCTCATTTGACATGTGGAATATCTCATACACGACTTTGCGCTACATCTACTGGCTGCTAAGCTTTGCAATCCTATTTGATTGAAAAGACTATTTAACTCATGCCCCAAATGGGAATCAATGACCAATCACGTTTCAATGATTTCTGTTTTACAACCAACCAGAGTCGTGTTTCACGAAATATTTATCAGTGTTATATTTACCATATTAAAGAAAGCTCCTCCTTTTTAATATTCTGAACAGGTCTGACCGTTATTTTGCCGTGACTGAGCCTGTAAGAAATACGGCTACCAGATTGTATATATAGTGCATACATGTCAACATTTGTAGCAATTCATTATACCACCAAAAAAAGAAACCACTGTTTGCACTTTCTTAAATGTATTTTTACCCAGGTAATAATCCAGAAAAATATAATTGTCATATTTATATCATACGACATCAGAAATGAATTAATATACAGTTTGATGTGTTTCATTTTTTCTCCACTAGAGAGCATTCTTACAATATTGCGTTCCTTTGGCAGTAAATAGTATGATCTGGTTGCAGTGATAAACAAAGGAAGCAGCTGAATCGTACCTATCGTTTCTCATTTGTTTTCAAACATCGCCGTTTACATTAAATATATAAATATTTTAAAATAACTATAGTTAAATAATGATTTGTGAGTAAACAGCTTAATTTTATTCGTTAAATAGTCCTAACAAATGCCACTCTTGATTTCCAAATTCTCTAGATAAATTCACTCCTCACTTCGTGAGCCGTGAATTTATCGATAATTTGGAAATCACTCGTGGCATTACTTATGATAATACACTGAGTACAGTGTTACAACTTCTATAGAACATAAATTCCAGATTAATTATTAAAATATTGACCTAACAGAATTGAAAATAACACGTGTGAAAAGCTATGAAGACAAAGTGCCCAGAGTTCTGTAACTAACTAACTGGCACTATTGAACCCGTAAGTTCATGGCCGCGCGGACATATTCTCTCCATATATCCCTATCCCGATCCAATGTTTTCTAATAATCCCCTGTATAATCTACTTCCCTCAAATCATAGTTAATATTATTCTCCCACCTCATTATTGGTTTACCAACTGGGCGTTTTCCCTCTGGTTTTCCTACAAGAAGCTTGCATACACGTATTTCATTCCTACATTCGTGCCACATGTCCTGCCCATCGCAGTCTGCGAGACTTATCTGTTCTCATTATATCCGGTTTCCTATAAAGACCATGTAATTCACTGCTATGCAGTCTTCTGCATTCACCTGTCTGTTTATCTCTCTTTGGTCCAAAAATTTTCCTAAGAACTTTATTCTCAAATACTCGTAATCCTGTTTCCTCCCTTAAAGTAAGAGTCCATGTTTCGCATCCATATAATATAACTGGTAGAATAATAGTTTTACATATTTTCATTTTTACGTTTTTTGAAAGGAGTTGGGACGTCAAGAGTCCCTGTAATGCATAACAGCATGTATTTCCAGAATTGAGCCTATGTTTAATTTCTTTGTGCATCTCATTCCTATTTGTGATTATTGTTCCTAGGTATTTCAATTCAGTCACTTCCTCAAAATTTCCCTCATTTGTCATTAGCTGTCCATTTCCATTGTATAATGTATTTCTGTGTGGACCATATAGTTAGTTTTATTGATATTTACTTCCAGTCCCAATGAAGTGTCCGATTACACAAAAAATTAGGAAACGTATTGTGAGAATCAAACATGGATATTTAAATATAAGTCAATATATTTAACTAAACAAAAATTATGGCTTTTCAGGGCAAAGTGCCAGTCAGAGCAAAAATAGTAATCAATAATGAAATAATAGAACAGATAGCACACTTTAACTATCTTGGTTCAGATATAACATACAGTTATGATTGGGATATACATAATAAATTAAACCGATATCAAATGATGTGTGTCACCATAAGAAAACCCCTCCGAAAGACTCGAAGAGAAACTCAGCTCAGGTTTTATAAAATTATGGCTGTTCCTCTGTTCTTTTATATGAATCTGAATCTGAATCTTGGGTACTTACAAAAAAATATATCTCACACATTCAAGCCACTGAAATTAAATTTTTAAGATCCGTAAAATGATGTTCACGCATGGACAGATTACACAATGAATCAGTAAGCAATGAACTGGAGATATTTTCAATACTCGATAAACTAGAAGAGCACAAACACCGATGGAAAGAACATTTAGACAAAATGGACAATACAAACCACATGGAGAAATATCTTTGGGATGGCCAAGGAAACGATGGACTTGATACAGGAATAGGTCGCATTGACCTAATCCTGGAAAGGAAGAAGAAGTATATTTAAAGAATTTTAATACGAAAAGTTCAAAGCCTATTAAGAATAACTGTAATTTTCTTCTCATAAATAATTCATGAAAATCTATTTATAAATAAAAAAAATTGAAGTTTTACATATTTGTGATAAGGGTAAGAAGTTAATTTTTGGAGGCTGTAGAAATTAATACATTTAAAAGTAGTAAAAAACTGTTAAATTCTCAACTTGATTTGAATGAATCCCCTTTGTTAAATTAAAAAATTTAAATAGATATTGTTGTATTGTTGCTTAGATCAGTTGGAACACAATTCATAATTTGTTAACATGTCTGAAGAAGGTACAGTGTACCGAAACAGCTGTCACTGAATTATATAATAAATATGAAAATCAAATAAAACTACGTTATATTTTTATTTAATTAATAAATATGGATTTTCATCAAGTAAACACCAACTCAATTGATTAAATAAAAAAGGATTGCGAAACAGTGTTGTATAAATGTCTTCTATTTAATTATAACTTAACGTATATATTGATTCCCTCTGGTAGTAATTTCCAGATAGGATGCGGTATATAGTACATAAACGACTCCCAGAGGATTTTGAGTATCCAAGAGAGATCTCTAGGTGGACCGAGGAAGCCAGCTTAAGGCTGCGTTTCCCAATCCCAAGTCGGCAACAGATGGGAAAGAGGCAACTTGCAGGAAATCCTTTGTCTCCGGAACTGAAATGAGGGAAACAGGAATGAAAACCCCTTAACGTGCGGGGCTCAACACAGGACACAAGATCCAGGTTCTGATGAACCAGATGCTATTCCAAGGTATTCCGAACTCATAATATAGATTACAGTATACAAGAGCCAAGAAAATTACATTATTATATATACCACACACTAGCGATTTCATTCTGACTCTTCGGTAAAGAAATCCGTTACTAACTAACTCACTGGCACTCGAACCCCCAAGTTCATGGCCGCGCGGACTTAAGCTCTCCATATATCTCTATCCTGAGCTAATGTTTTTCCAATCATCCCCTGTATAATCTACTTCCCTCAAATCATAGTTCATGTTATTCTCCCACCTCATTCTTGGTCCATCAACTGGGCGTTTTCCTTCTGGTTTTCCTACAAGAAGCTTCCATGCACGTTTTTCATTCCCTATTCCCGCCACATGTCCTGCCCATCGCAGTCTAAGAGACTTAACTGTTTTCATTATATCTGGCTTCCTATAAAGACCATGTAATTCACTGTTCATCTATATTTAGTCCAAAACTTTTCCTAAGTACTTTATTCTCAAATATTTGTAATCTCCTTTCCTCCCTTAAAGTAAGAGTCCATGTTTCGCACCCATATAATATAACTGGTAGAATAATAGTTTTATATATTTTCAGTTTAACGCTTTTTGAAAGGAGTTGGGACATCAAGAGTCTCTGCAATGCATAATAGCACGCATTTCCAGAATTGAGCCTATGTTTAATTTCTTTGTGCATCTCATTCCTAATTGTGATTATTGTTCCTAGGTATTTGAATTCAGCCACTTCCTCAAAATTTCCCTCACTTGTTATTAGCTGTCCATTTCCATTATATAATGTATCCACTACTTAACAACAAATTTAATTTGTTGAAATATCTGAAGAAATCACAAATCAATTACTCTAATGTAGGTGGAACGTGGAAATGATGTTGGCAACATCTGGAGTATTTTGGGTTGTTGATGGTGGCAACGTTGGAACAACATAGGAAGAGGGAAAATAGCAGAAAGTAGCAAGGAAGAATGTAGGACGATCATGTTTTACGTAAATATATAAATACAAAAAAAAAAGATCGTTGCAACATTTGAATATGTTTAAAACGTGTTTAAAAGTGTTGCAAAATGTTTTAACGTGTTGAAAAGTGTTTAGTGCATCAGTGGCATAAGATATTAAATTGAACATTTTTTGCGACGTTAACCATACAACACCCAAAAATTGGTGCAAAATGATATGCATAATATAGAAACTGGTTTAAAGCTTAATTCAATTGTTTTAGCAGCACATGTTTTTTTGCACCTTTTTGTATGTATTTTGAGAACCTTTTTTTCCCCCGTTTTACGACCAAAATTTGCACCTTAAAATCCCTTCTCTAATTATATTAAATTGAACTTCGGTGTTGCGCTTTTAACAACAGCGCGCCCTCTAAAAGGCTATCAGTAACTTCCACATTTCACATACAGTAGAAGCTCCTTATTTGCAGGGGACATATTCCGCAAATATACGTAGAAACCGTGAATATGGAATTGTAATTTGTATGGGTTATATGGCTGGGAACAATAATCACAAATAGGAATGAGATGCACAAATAAATTAAACATAGGCTCAATTCTGGAAATGCGTGCTATTATGCATTACAGAGACTCTTGATGTCCCAACTCCTTACAAAAAACGTTAAACTGAAAATATATAAAACTGTTATTCTACCAGTTATATTATATGGGTGTGAAACATGGACTCTTACTTTAAGGGAGAAAGGCGATTACAAGTATTTGAGAATAAAGTACGATTGAGGGTCTTTCCACTTTTCAGCGGTTGCCCTTTTACCAGCCGGCTGCTGGCCCTTCACATCCACATGTGTCAATCACAGAGGTAGATGATCAACAGCCAGTGTAGGGGTGACATGTGGTTAGCATGTCGAGTCCCCCAGCCGTTGTAGCTGGTTCCTCAACCTGGAGCCGCTACTTATTGTAGCTACCAAATTGCCTCACGATGCTGGGTGGGCACCGGTCCCATATTGGCCGAAATACCATGAGAAAATTTCTTCCCCATGGAGACTCGAACCTGCGCAAGTCCCGTAGCTCTGCGCCAAGGCTTGAGAATAAAGTACTTAGGAAAATGTTTGGGCCAAAGAGAGATAAACAAACAGGTGAATGGAGAAGACTACATAACAGTGAACTATATGGTCTTTATAGGAAGCCAGATATATTAAGAATAGTCAAGTCTCGTATACTGCGATGGACAGGACATTTGGCACGAATGGGGAATGAAAGACGTGCATGGAAGCTTCTTGTAGGAAAACCAGAGGGAAAACGCCCAGTTAGTAGACCAAGAATGAGGTGGGAGAATAACATTAACTATGATTTGAGGGAAGGAGATTATACAGGGAATGATTGGAAAAACATTAGCTCAGAATAGGGGTGTATGGAGAGCTTATGTCTACGCAGCCATGAACCTACGGGTTCGATAGTGCCAGTGAGTTAGTTAATGAAGGATACCTAATCCTTCGACTGGATATGCGAATAAAGAAAATGTTTTGCCGTAAATACAAAAAAATGTGTCACAATTTTTTAACCCGCGAATAACGGAACGGCGAATAAGGAGCTTTTACTGTATATCAGATTAAGTATTGGTAAGAAGATGAAAAGATAAATAACTTACATACAGAAACCACGGAAGTTGTTTAATGACGCCGACAGTACTTACCTGTGAAAAAGAAAACAAATGCATGTTAATTACATAATAAATAAAAACAGAGAATTAGAGCTTTATTCTTAACCCTTAAATTGTCAATACAATTATACTGTATATATACTGGATAAGGCGAAGTCTAGCTTCACCCAGTGTGCTGCGTATGTTAGAACCCACTAGGGCTCTTTGGCAGCTAAGTTAATAGTGGCTATCATTACGGGGTTGTAGTTCACTTAACCCGAGCCTATTTGGCGGCGCTAGCGTTTGTGTGCGAATGGTGATGAAATTTGGACAGAGATAGGGATGTGATGACCTGAAGCAGGACATCAGAAACCACATTGCTTTCAAGCCGAGAGTCGGAAATCCAGCATTGTGGAATGAGCCACGCTACTCCAGGTGAGAGCACATCACCAAATCTCTGGCTGGATTTAATGAGGAGTAAATCGGATGAATATGTTTCTATGTACAGCACGCCACTGGGGCAAGCGTCCAATACTGCGTACCATAAAATTTGTATGCAAAGATGTAAATTTGTGCATCTTGCTTACATTTTCAGTTATCATGGCATCAATATGGGGAAGTTGCGCTACGTTGTGTAGGTCTGTCATCCTTGTGAAACGCGGTGCTTGAAAAATTATTTTCAAACACTTATTCTGTATAATTTGCATTCTTCGTTTATGCTGTTTTGCGAGGATGCTCCAGGCCTCACATCCGTACAGTAGCATGCTGCGGATCACGCTTTTATACAGTAAAAGCTTGATCTTACGTGACAATGTATTCGACCTGAAAAATGGGTATAAAATTGCAATTGCTGCATTTGCTTTATGTTGTAGATGTCGAATATGAATTTTGAACGTAAGCTTGGGGTCCAGATGGACCCCAAGATACTTCACTGAAGGTTCTAGGCGAAGATTTTGAGTTCCCAAGGTTAGTTGGATGGGTGACCGTCTGGTTGATTTAGTGAAAAGGATCGCCTGAGTTTTTGTCGTGTTTATCTTTATGTTCCATAACTGGAACCAAATATAGATACGGTTGAGAGCGGTTTGGAATATTGCCAATACAATATTTTCTCGTGCCAGTTATTTAAATGTTCCGGACCGCAAGGAAAATAAATTCATGTTAAACTGTGTTAATATTATAAATTATTGCGTAATTTGACATAAATTTAAGTAATTTGTACTCGTTTGTTTATCTGTGGATCTAAAAACAACATTAAATAAATGAAATCAATGTATCCAATAAGATACATTTTTAATTTAAGGGTTTTAACTAATAACAACTGTAACAGTATATAACGATGCGAGGTTGGGAAGTAGTTTTTACAGAATCGAGAAATTTTTATTTAAAAACCGAGCGATAGTGAGGTTTTTAATTTCCGAGATTCTGTAAAACACTTCACAAACGTGCGTTGTACATTATTTTTTGTGCGATGGTGTTTTCAAAATAATAAAATGATAACATCTTTGTTGGAAATATTTGCGTTCATTATAAACAATTGACTAACGTTAACAGTGTGGGCAATGTTTATTAGTTGAAACAACAGGAGGCCTTGAGAACAATTGTTGATAACATGGCCGCAAGTACGTATTTATTGTTTTATATTGTTTCAAATAAAGTTCAGTTCATTTAAAATTCAGTGATTTGTTTTTTATAATATATATTAACACAACTCTTGGATATTATTTTAATATATATTGTACGTAGTATACATATAGGGCAATATTTTTATTTCCGCACATGGGTGTAAATATAATATTACAGTATAGTTATTTAGGTTGGCAACTGGGAAATGGAAGTTGAACTTTCAATAATGGTCGACATTGCTGTAAGTACGACGAAACGCACCATCGCGCAAAAAACAATATATTTAATATTATTTCTGGTAAAATGGTATGAGTTCATACCTTAATTTAATAGGCCTACTTCGAAATGGATTTTAAAATGTTTAACTTTTTGGTTAACAGACCCTTAATTATTACGCTTGCAAAGGAGGTGGTTAGAAGCAAAGGGAAGTGATTTTTATTTTTGCAAAACGATTTTGGTGTATAATTGCATTCTTGAAGAAACTTTTTATTTAGTGGCAAACGGATGTAAGTGTTTGTGTTGGGAGTAAATAAATAATTATTGTTGTATTTTTTTAATTATTCCTTCTGGATTTCTTCCTGTTTATTTTTTATTAAAATTTCTGATTACAAGTCAAGATGGATTCAACATGTTCATCGAATGGAAGATCACAGGACACGCAAACAATTTTATGCTATCAACCTGCAGGAAGAAGACCAGGGCGTCCACTCAAAATACTTCTGGATGCTGTTTCTCTTGAGGAAGAAAACAGGTCAACAAATGGCCTAAATTCATGAATGTACTATGATGATGATTTTTAATTTGCCTTTGATTTTTTGAATAATTTTATTGGAGATAAATTGAATAGGTCTCAATAAATTGAATAGCTTTCAATAAACACGATAATCTGAGATTTTTGGAAATCACCACAAATTCACAACATTTTCGAAAATTGCGCTAAAAATTGGTAAAACACTGCCGAAAAATCGGGAATTTTCGAGCAAGACAATCTCGACTTTAAACCTGCTGTTCTCAATGCTGCAAAACATACACCCATTTGCTTCTAAACGCCTCAATTATATACATTACGATATTCAAATAGACGTAGTTTAATGGAAGGACTAAGAATTAATTTATTTTGGAACTTCTGTCGATATGTTTCGTCTTACTTTTATCCTCAACCTCATCCTCTAAAACCTTGCATTTGAAATGAGTATCAAATTTCTCTCCCAGGTTTTGTTACAGGTTATTATTCGATCGTATGCGCGTATGTAATAGCAGTCTGCTAACAATTCCTCTTCATAGCACTTCCTCCTATTCTACTTCCTTCACAGTAGCCTCCGCCCGCTCCTGGAATCTCCTTCCTCAAGATATCAGGGGTTGCCGCACACTTGGCACCTTTAAGTCACGCTTATACAGTTACCTGTTGTCTAATAATTCATTTTTCTCTATTTATTTAATTTTATACTATGTCATTAATCTTTTCCTCGTTTTTTTATATATCTTGTACATATTATATATTTAATTCGTTAAATTTAGAGTAAATCAAAATACATTATAAATATTAATTGTATTGTATTCATAACTTGTAATCGTTTATATATATATATATATATATATATATATATATATTGTAATTTAGATTTAAGACTTTTCTTTTGTATTTTTTTTAAACCTGGTTTAGTGGTAGACAAGGCCTTAAGGCCTTAACTCTGCCAGGTAAAATAAAGCTATTATTATTATTATTATTATTATTATGTATGTACACATCATACATATTTGTCTACATTTATATGTTACACCATGTATTGGGATTCATTTAAATCTAATATATACAAATGTTTAAATAATTGGCTTACGTTACATCCCCGGGTTAGCCAACCTTGGAACTATCACTGAAAGTCTAAGTGAATATGAGATACCTAAAAAATTAATAAAATTAATAGCCTTAACCTTGGTAGATATTAAAGTAAGATTAAAATGTAGCAACGCACTCAGCGATGCGATTGAAGTAAACTCTGGGGTCAAACAGGGAGATCCTTTATCTACGACATTATTCTGTATAGTAATGGATATGGTCTTAAAACAACTTGATCTAAGAGGAAATATTTCAACAAGACTAAAACAGTGTCTTGCATATGCTGATGATGTAATAATAACAGCAAGAACAAAAAATTCCCTACTGGAAACCTTTGACAAATTGAAAAATGAAAGTATAAAATATGGGCTTGTAATCAATCTAAATAAAACAAAATATTTAAGATGTATGAGAAATAAAACAAATTTGACGGAACTAACTATAAATAGTGACTGTATTTATCAAATTAACTCCTTTAAGTACCTAGGTACAATACTAAACGATAATAATACTGTTGAAGAAGAGATCAAAACAAGAATATCGCAAGGGAATAAAGCATATTTTGCTAATTTCGATATATTCAAAAGCAAATTAATATCAAAAAATGTTAAATTCAAATTATATACAGCAATAATAAGACCAATCATATGTTATGGAGCTGAAACCTGGGTACTAAAAGAAGCAGATAAACTAAGACTATTAACGTTTGAGAGGAAAATATTTAGAAGAGTGCTAGGTCCAGTAAAGGAAAATGGAAATTGGAGGTTGAGAAGGAATGACGAATTATACCTCAAGAATAATAAAGAAAATATAGTTAGTTTCATCAAATCCAAAAGATTACAATGGTTTGGACATACACTAAGAATGCCAAAGGGAAGATTGCCGAATGATATTTTGAATTGGAAGCCACGAGGAACAAGACCAAGGGGAAGACCCAAGGATCAATGGGAAGATGACGTAATTGAAGATTTGAGAGAGATGGGGATTTTTGATTTGAAATCCACTGCACAAGATAGGAAGAAGTGGCGTAAACTGGTTGAGAAGGCCAAGACATTCCACTGGAAGTCGTAGAGCCTGACGAAGAAGAAGAAGATTATACAAATGTTTGTTTGTTTGCTTGTACTATATACACGGCCATATCGTTGATCCGATTGTGATCGGGCTTTTTGTAAAATGTTCAGGAGATTCCCGGATGAACATAGGCTATAAGAGAGTTGTGATACTCAACTCCTACACCCTTAAAAAATCGCCCTTTGGTAATGGAAAACGTGAAAAAAAGTAGCTCTTTGGACGCTTAAATGGTTTACGATGCCTAAACCAAAACAAATACACAAAATGAATGTACACAGAATTGAATATCTCAAAAAGCTCTACAAAAAAGTCCCCGACAGCGTACGTATATTTCTTACGGATAACTCACAATAACCATTTTTGTCTTTCATTGATGCCAAGAAGATCGAAACAAGTACGTAGATTCCTGTGCAGCACATGGCGGGTGTTCTTTTACAAATAAATTATTATGAGGCGTGACACAATACATCACTTGTTCTACAATTCAACTCATTAATAACCAAAGGGGGGCAGAGGCTAATTGGAATTACCGGATTCTTGATCTGGTCAAAAACCCTGATCGAACTGATATTTAACCTCTGGGGTGAATTTCGGTGAAGTCCGGAGAGTCTAACTTAGCCAAATCTACTCTCCTCGCCTCCAAGTTGGAGCCCCTCGGAACCGTCTCAAGATCTCGTAAGATTTTAAGATGCAAAAGAGAGAGTGGGGTGTGGGAAGAAACGGGAAGCTACCACGCCTATATATCCCTAGTATAGTGCACTTAATGTCTGCAGGGACGGGGGGAGGGGGGTATGAGCGTGCGGTGTGTATATGTGTGGGTGTATGTGTGTGTGCTTTTTTTTTTCTAATTTGTTTTCTAGCATTTTTTTTAATATTAATGTACGGAATGTGGATGAATGTAGATATGTATTATTGTGATGTAGTGTAGACATATATTTTACTTATATGTAGCCTGTTATTGTTTTTTGATACAGGTGTATTTGTAGGTATTTGTTTATATTATTAGTTTTATTTTTTTATTCATGGAAAAATAATGCACGTACGGCCAAGCAGGCCCGTGCGCAATGTAAATGCATAAGTATTTTCTTTATTCTGAAAAAAAGGCAATAAATTCCATATTCTATTCTATTCTATTCTATATATCCCTAGTAAAGCTGCAAACATGGCAAAGCTAGACAGAGTGGGTGAAAGTAGAACAATGCTGCAACTCATAAAAAAGAGGAAAAGAAATTGGATTGGCCACTGGCTAAGAAGAAACTGCCTGCTGAAGGATGCCCTAGAAGGAATGGTCAACGGAAAGAAAGTTAGAGGCAGAAAAAGACATCAGACGAAAGACAATATTAAAGTAAATGGTTTGTATGGAGATACAAAAAGCAAAGCTGAGTTAAGGAAAGAGTGGAGAATGCTGAGTTTGCAGCGAAACACCTGCTCTTGGACAGAACACTATGAATGAATAACCAAAGAAACAAAATGGAAACTGAATCATGACTTGCATTAATAATCCCGGATGCACCCTCCACAATCAATTTTTGCAGTTTTCAAAATTTCGAAAAAAATTGACTTTAAAAAAAACACAAAGCCTTGGAAACTCGATAGGGAAATTTTCGATTTAGACGAATCACAAAGCTATTACTTGTTGAGACACGTGAAGTACGTTCAGGCAATGCTTGTTTTCAAACGGCTGTAGCACGGAAACTGTAAGTTTCCGGACATGGTTTCCAATTCTATAGGCCTATATTATCAACTCAGTCCCGTCTACAAGTCCTAGAAGATTATAACGACTATTTAACTCATGCCCCAAATGGGAGTCAATGACCAATCACGTTTCAATGATTTCTGTTTTAGAACCAATCAGAGTCGTGTTTCACCAAATATTTATCAGTGTTATAATTACCATATTAAAGAAAGCTCCTCCTTACAATATTGAGTTCCTTTGGCAATAAATAGTATGATCTGGTTGCAGTGACTATTTAACTCATGCCCCAAATGGGAGTCAATGACCAATCACGTTTCAATGATTTCTGTTTTACAACCAATCAGAGTCGTGTTTCACCAAATATTTATCAGTGTTATAATTACCATATTAAAGAAAGCTCCTCCTTACAATATTGCGTTCCTTTGGCAATAAATAGTATGATCTGGTTGCAGTGATAAACAAAAGAAGCAGTAGAAGCGTACCTATCGTTTCTCATTTGTTTTCAAACATCGCCGTTTACATTAAATATATAAATATTTTAAAATAACTATAGTTAAATAATGATTTGTGAGTAAACAGCTTAATTTTATTCGTTAAATAGTCCTAACAAATGCCACTCTTGATTTCCAAATTCTCTAGATAAATTCACTCCTCACTTCGTGAGTCGTGAATTTATCGATAATTTGGAAATCACTCGTGGCATTACTTATGATAATTCATAATTAAATTGACTTTGGTCAATTTGCTATTGCTTTTTTTTTATTTATTTATTTTTTTAATTTTTTTTCTTCACGCTAGTAGCAATTATTACTTTACTGTATCGGACTGTCAACAGCACGTACGGCTTACTGCCCGTGCGACCCATATTTGTAAATAATATTGTAAATATCTTACTTTTTGTCTAATAAAGTCATACTACTATATATATATATATATATATATATTTGAAAATAACTATAGTTAAATAATGATTTGTGAGTAAACAGCTTAATTTTATTCGTTAAATAGTCCTAACAAATGCCACTCTTGATTTCCAAATTCTACGACTCACTTCGTGAGTCGTGAATTTATCGATAATTTGGAAATCACTCGTGGCATTACTTATGAGAATTTTAGAGCACACTGTTAGGCATATAGAAAGCGTCGTTTATATTTGTTATCTATTGGAAAGAAGGAAAAAATCTAAGAGCTAAGTATACATGAGAAGGTAAGAAACGCTGAAGAGTTGTGCGCACAATGTTGGAAAGAGATAGGAACACTGGGATGTTATGATGATAATGGAACTAGTGCAAGATCCTATCTCAGTTCGGGTTCAAGCCATCAAACTACATTACATGTCTCGTGAATCGAACCCTCGGGGCAGCTTTAGCCAGCCTCCCTTTTTATCAGCATCCCCGAGCTAAATATACTTCAAATTAGTTCATTCCATCGGGCAACCCATTTCATGAGAGCATGTTCTTCACATCGATACTGCTGTTTATACTCCATTTGTTTTATGACGTCATTCAATAGATAACGATGTTGGTATCAGACTGCATACGTATTACAGAAAAATGGTTTTATGGATATAACCTATTGTTACTCTTTAATTTCACTTTAATTTTATAATTTAATATAGGGTGGGACATAGGCTCAATTCTGGAAATGCGTGTTATTATGCATTACAGAGACTCTTGACGTCCCAACTCTTTTCAAAAACGTTAAACTGAAAATATATAAAACTATTATTCTACCAGTTATATTATAAGGATGCGAGACATGGACTCTTACTTTAAGGGAGGAAAGGAGATTATGAGTACTGGAGAATAAAGTTCTTAGGAACATTTGTCCCGCGCCATAGCCGAGTGGTTAAGGTAGGAAACCTTGGCGCAGAGCTACGGGACTTGCGCTGGTTCGAGTCTCCATGGGGGAAGAAATTTTCTCATGGTATTTCGGCCAGTATGGGACCGGTGCCCACCCAGCATCGTGAGGCAATTGGGTAGCTACAATAAGTAGCGGCTCCAGGTTGAGGAACCAACTATAACGGCTGGGGGACTCGACATGCTAACCACATGTCACCCCTACACTGGCTGTTGATCATCTACCTCTGTGAGTGACACATGTGGATGTGAAGGGCCAGCAGCCGGCTGGTAAAAGGGCAACCACTGAAAAGTGGAAAGACCCGGAATCGGAGGAACATTTTTGGACCAAACAGAGATGAACAGGCAGGTGAATGGAGAAGACTGCTAACAGTGAATTACATGGTCTTTATAAGAAGCCAGATATAATGAGAACGGTTAAGTCTCGTAGACTGCGATGGGCAGGACATGTGGCACGAATGGTGAATGAAAGACGTGCATGGAAGCTTCTTGTAGGAAAACCAGAGGGAAAACGCCCAGTTGGTAGACCAAGAATGAGGTGGGAAAATAACATTAACTCTGATTTGAGGGAAGTAGATTATACAGGGGATGATTGGAAAACATTGGCTCAGGATAGGGTTATATGGAGAGCTTATGTCCGCGCGGCCATGAACCTATGGGTTCGAGAGTGCCAGTGAGTGAGAGTTAGTTATATGGTGGGACATAAATACCTGATGATTTTAAAAATAACATCGACACTGTGAACTTGGTACAATATATTTTTTTGAGTCATGATGAAATACACAAAATTTATGGAGTTTGATACGATATGGTTCAGTTTAACATATCCTTTAATATAAAATGATTTCATCATCATCATCCATGCAAGTATTAGGCCATGTGGCTTGCTACGGTCTCAGTGAATTTTTTGGACGTCCCAGCGAACTTTTGCCTTGGGGCAATAACGAAGCATGGCTTTTGGAATTCTATGATATGGCATTTGTTGAACACGGGCTTTCCAGTTGTTCTGGTAGTTTTGTATATGGTGGAGAATGGGTTCTACATCCAACTCTTCCATAATTTCTTCATTTCTTTTGTGGCCCCACATTGTATAGCCTGCTGTACGGCGCATAAATCGCATCTCATTTGCTATTATTTGGCTTTAATCTCTTCTTCGTAGATGCATTTGAGGTAGATGGACTGAAGATAAATTATATATTAAAAACAGAATATATTGTAACCGGATGAAATTCAGAAGACCTACAAATAAATTATATAATAATTAAACGCGTTGAAGAATTTAATTTCCACATGACAAAATAATAATAGCAAATTCCGAAGATAATCTACAGAAATGCCTGTATGAACTTAACAAAATTACAGAAGAATATGGATTAAAGATATCTACAGAAAAAACAAAAATTATGGCATTTCAAGGTGTAGATCCTGTCAGAAGTAAAATTGTACTGGACAATAAAATTTTGGAGCTGGTGAATAATTTTACATATCTAGGATGCAATATCTCATATGAAGAAGAAAAGGATGTAAATGCAAAAATATCTAAATTTTTAAGAATTTTAGGGTTAATAATTCTATCTTCAAGCCACAGTTAGCATTCAAGACTGAAAGTGTATAAAATACTGGCTCTTCCAACTCTTTTGTATGGTAGCGAAGTATGGACGTTGAAACAGAAGGATATACAGAGACTTAGATCTGCTGAAATGAGATATCTTCGGAGGACTGCAGGATACACACTACTAGATCACAAAAAAATGAAGACATCTTAGAAGAATTACACATGGAATCTTTAGAAAACAAAATTTCTGATTATAAGTCAAGATGGATGCAACATGTTCATCGAATGGAAGATCACAGAATACCCAAAAAAATATTAAGATATCAACCTGCAGGAAGAAGAAGACCAGGACGTCCACTCGAAAGACTTTTGGATGGTGTTTCTCTTGAGGCCGAAACAGGTCAACAGATGGCCTAAATTCGTGAATGTACTATGATGATGATAATGAAGAATTTAATTATCTTGGATCTACACTAGATAAATCTGGTACTTGTGAAAAATATATTATTAACAGAGTAAATTGTGCAAGGAAAGCGATTAGATCCCTGAATGGCCTTCTTTATGGAATAGAAATTTGACCAGAAAAAAAACAAAAGAGATTATACAGACAATAATAGAAAGTATACTTATATATGGATCAGAAAGCTGGACAATAAATGAAAGGATGCAGCAAAGAAATTTGGCGACAGAAATGGATGAATTATGGAGAAGTATGAGAAAATCCAGGCTACAACATATTAGAAATACATATATCAGATAAGAAATGGATGCACAAGAAACTGTTATCGGTAGGGTAACAAAGAGATGGACATGTACAACGGATGTCGGAAGACCAGTGACCTAAACAGGTGTTAAATTGGATGGAACCAGGCAGAAGGAAGTGGGGGAGAAGTAGAAGAACATGGTATGAGGGAATATATGATGCAATGATGAAGAGGGCTATGGAAGAAGGACAATGGGAAGATAGGAATTTCTGGAAAGCAGGAATCAAGGGCAAACTGCTGTAAAGTGGAAAGCCTGTATTAAGTATTAAAATGAATATCTCTTCTTCCTATTGTCCATGCTTCAGTATCATATCTTAATACTGGTCTTGCGAGAACCCTTTAAAGCCGTAATGTTGTGTAAAAAAAAACCTTCATTCGACGTAAAAACTTAAGCATGTTACGATATCGATTGACCAAAATTAGAAAAGTGAAAAGAAATATGACTACTTCATCTCATGAACAAGCAGAATTTTCATTTTGAGAAGGACCACAGACTTGCAGTTTGCCTCTTGTATATTGAACCTTATTTACAATATTTTTAACCCACAGTGACACATAGTTTCTGAAGGGAGCATTGCAACTTTCAAAATCCTGATGAATAGATGTAAGGGAGTTTGTTCTTACTA
This sequence comes from Diploptera punctata, assembly GCA_030220185.1. Taxonomy (NCBI): domain Eukaryota; kingdom Metazoa; phylum Arthropoda; class Insecta; order Blattodea; family Blaberidae; genus Diploptera; species Diploptera punctata. The sequence goes on along the minus strand of JASPKZ010007418.1, from coordinate 1,239,249 downwards.
CCTGAACAGGCCACATACTCAATCACACTGCATTGTTGGATGCAAATATAAAGCTAACTTGAAGAGAAATCATTGGTGCTAGAAAGATGTACCTATATTGTAACAAGCGGATATATATATATATATATATATATATATATATATGTTATAATTAAATGTTTAACATTGAGCAATGAAAGCTTAATATGGCATGATAAAAATAAATGCCTGGACGGGATTCGAACCCGGAACTCTGAGTCTGTACCTCAGCGTGTTATCCATTACACCACCAGGCGAATCCAATTCAGACACTTACTTTTCTTATATATGTATTATATTCTCCATTATTACTAGATGTCGCGAGAACTCGGTCTTCACTGCCATCTAGTAGCTGACTATAACAAGTAAGCAAATTAAAGAGAATATTTTTACTTTATAGCAGTGACGCTTTATATGAGTTCTCGCGACATCTAGTATTAATGGAGAATATAATACATATATAAGAAAAACGAGTGTTTGTATTGGATTCGCCTGGTGGTGTAATGGATAACACGCTGAGGTAGAGACTCAGAGTTCCGGGTTCGAATTCCGTCCAGGCATTTATTTTCCTTATCATGCCATATATATATAATATATATATATATCAAGTAAGCCAAATGCGCTTCTTACGATCATTGTTAGGAGTTAATAGATGGATCACCAAAGGAACACTATTATCAGAGGAAAACTTGGGAGTAACAAGTTTGAATGAAGATATACAAAGATACCAACAAGAATGGAAAATCATCTGAGGAGAATGGCAAGAAATAGACTTCCAAAATTGGTATTCCAATATTCCCCAACTGGATATAGGGACCAAGGAAGACCAAAACATCGGTGGAAAGATCAAGACCATCTTCGCTAGGTTTACCGTACAGGCCACATGGCCTAAAACGAATTTGTTCATGATGATATATATATATATATATATATATATATATATATATATATGTATACCGGGCTTCCAATATAAATCCGGACCGGCCTCACAGGGTTTTACCCGTCAGGCAACGCTCTCTCCTCGTCCGCATTTCACTCTGCCAGCCGCTCGTCCTTGAACTAGTCAGTTTGTGCGGGTTGTACAACCACTATTGATAAACCACGCACTGCAAACCATTTGTGCAGTTTTCTTTCGGATCGTCTTTTGTTTCCGTTGCTTCTACTAGCGTAGATTTCATTACATCCAAGGTTATTAATCACAAAGCTTTACCCCGGGCCCATAGGAGGCAAAGATTGATTCATGTTTCTTTCCTAAGCACTTAAGCATGAATCATTAATAGTTCTCAAAACACCAGAGTAACTTAAAATGAATGTTTTTACTATAATTATTAATCAGGAAAGTTAGACAGAAAAATGAAGGGAGCTAGAATGATCTCCTAAATAAGTGAGTTTCCGTACAGGAATATCAAACAGCAACATGCACATAAATCACTTGAACATTAAATTGGATAAGTATAAAAATGATATTTAATGTAAACAAGAAGTCTGAAGTAAAAACATAACAAAGATAAACATTTGATCATTCAACAAAAGTAAATAAATAATAATGCTTTTACATGACAAAAAACCATATCATACCTCACACCACATTCATACTAGAGTCCAAGCCAGGGTGGCTTTCCCCGGTCTTCAGGACCAACTTAAACTCCGCCGCTCGCGGCTCCAGACGACCTTGTCCACTTAAAGTTCCGATCCAAACATCGATGAAGGAATGAAATGAATGAATGAATGGTAACGTTCTCGCTGTGCATAACGTATTTGAGCGTTCCGAGGTAGAAGGGGAGATGCGCCGCACAAACAGCGCACCAGGAGAGGTAAAAAGGGAGAGTGGGGGTAGATGCATAGAGAAAGGATATTGGCATAGTTCATGAATCTTACTGTCCAGGGAGGATTACGACACTACAGTAGTGAACCGAAAATCTCACTTTCGGTTCAAGTTTACTATCGTTCGACAAGATGAGACGTCAGCTGACATTAGAGCAGCGCATTTATGTGTGTAATTGTTGTTATAAATACGAATCAGCTCGTCGCGTTCGCGAGGAATTTATTCGGAACTTCCCTGGACAATTACATCCTTCCAGATCGACAATCCACGATCTTGTGACTAAATTTGAGACCACTGGTTCAGTACAAAATAAGAAATACTCGCTCACCAGATCTAACAGTGTGTGATTTTTATTTGTGGGGTAGCCTGAAATACAAAGTGTACAAAACAAATCCGCACACATTGGAAGAACAACATAAGAAATGAAATCAGAAACTTTACAGTGCCCGAACTACAGCGTGTCAATCTAAATGTGTTTACTCGGTATAATGCCTGTTTAACTGCGGGAGGACAACATTTCCAGCATTTTCTATAAGGTAAGAAACAGTTCAAGGACGGGTGGCAGGCAGGGTGAATTGCGGGAGGAAGAGACAGCACTGCGTGCCGGGTGAAACTCCGTAAGGCCGGTCCGGTTTTATATTGGAAGCCCTTTATATAAACATTATAGGATAGTGATATATAGAAAGCTTATGTCAGCGCGCTCATGAACCTCTAAATTCAACAGTGTCAATGAGTTAGTAATTCAAAGACTGGTATTCAGGTTTGAAAAGTGTTATAGATTTTTATACAGCCTGTAGAAATGACGAGGATTTTGTCACTGGATCAAAATGTGTAGCACATAACGTGGAATGTGGAAAATGGCGCAATATCTGTCACTGCTTGAACTGGACCTGATTTACATGGAACGTGTAGTTTCTCAGTGACTGGAGCGTGCATTTGAATTACGGCGTCATAGCAGTTCGTGTGAACTCTGATTTATTACAAGGACTGTCCGATATAATTAATCTGCCTCCAACATTTCAACAATTCTTCACATTACCAATTGTATTCATGTTTAATTTAATACACGATTAATTTGATGAAACATTTATTTTGAGAGGCAACTCGATTTAATTTTATACAAATGTAAGAGCAGGACACAGAGATTCAGGTGGCCCAGAATTAAATCCCTAGAAAAGCAGAATCTCTGTTTGGAGGAATGGATTCTTACATAAATAATAGTTTAAAAAATTAAAACAACACGCTTTTTTAGAATTCCGATTGAGGGTCTTTCCACTTTTCAGCGGTTGCCCTTTTACCAGCCGGCTGCTGGCCCTTCACATCCACATGTGTCAATCACAGAGGTAGATGATCAACAGCCAGTGTAGGGGTGACATGTGGTTAGCATGTCGAGTCCCCCAGCCGTTATAGCTGGTTCCTCATACTGGCCGAAATACCATGAGAAAATGTCTTCCCCATGGAGACTCGAACCAGCGCAAGTCCCGTAGCTCTGCGCCAAGGCTTCCTACCCTAACCGCTCGGCTACGGCGCGGGACGCTTTTTTAGAATACTGAACTAAAAAATGAAATAGTATAATGCGATATAAGTCAGGTAAGCACTTGTTACTGATCGAGATCTGTCACGTGTTTACCTCATGTGTATTGCATACTATTTTTTGGTCGATGTGACTAATTTTTATTAAATATAGTAATAAATTAATTAAAATATTGATTGGAAGTAAATGACTTCTATGAGAAAGAAACATTTGGTGATCGTTGCTATGTAGCTTTTCATTTGTTTTATCATAATCAAGGGTTATTGGCTGTGGAGACATTTTTATTGTAGTACCGTGATTAGAATATGTTTGATAATTTTATTATGGAAGGAGTCATGGTAGATGATAGAGAAATTTAAGAAGCCTGGAGAGTGGGATATTCTGCATTAATTCCGGAAAAGTCTAAAGAAAGGTACGAGTTAGTGTACAAAACATTCAAAAAATGTTTTATTTTACTTACCGAACTTGTGCCTTCTGAGTCCATATCAGCATTGCGATTTCTTTTGTTTGCATAGCAACCAGGTTAGATGTGGGAACGTTGACTTACTTCCAGTAACAACAATATTGGTAAGTGTAAGAAATTAGTCACATCGACCAAAAAATTATTTTAATTTTCAACACGCTTGGGATAAAATTGAAGTGGTCAACTAAAAATCATCTCCAACACATCTAGAATAAAACTAGAGCTATCTACAAAAAAAAATTCTACTATCAAAAGCGTAGGGTGCTCTATATCAATTAATATATTTGGTAATAAACACATATTGGTAAAAGTAAAGTCTCTAAGAAGAAAACGTAAGAAAACATAAAAAGCGCCTCACGCTTTTGATGGCTTAATTATTTTTTGTAGAAAACTCTAGCTTTATTCTAGATGTGTCGGAGATGATTTTTTTTGCCACTTTAATTTTACCCCAAGCGTGTTGGAAATTAAAATTATTTTTCATTTTTTAGTTCGGTTTTCTAATAAAATGTGTTGTTTTAGTATTTTCAAACTATTATTTATTTTAGTTTTCAGTTTGGTTTTCTAATAAAGCGTGTTGTTTTAGTTTTTAAACTATTATTTATTATTTTAATTTTTTGTTTAATTTATTGTCATCAACCAGAATCCCATGAAAATTTAATTGCTTAATACTCTTCTAAAAAAAATTCTCCGGGCCGGGTTTGAACCAGCGGCCTATGGATTCCTGAAATTATATACCACTACAGTCCACCGCTCTACCAACTGAGCTCTTTCAACGATTGACTAAAAAGTCGGTAAATCCGCATCCTATTATACCGTTTATTTTTTTGATGTCCAGATGAATCTGGCCAGGAGTATAGAAAAAAATTATGTAATTATTGTATTGTCATTGGTCCTTTACAAGTATGCGTAGTTTGAAGTCGATCCAATGTTTTTAAGTGGATGAAAATCGTGTTCAAAGATTCTGGTATATAAATACAGGTCAAGCTAATATAAAGCGTGTAATAACCCTTAAGCATATGGGTTTCTGAATCCGAAATTAGTTTTGTGGTTTCCATAAGTTTTAGAGTTATTAGAGGTTATGTCCTTCTTTATCAATAATAATCATCCCACTGGTATAAATAGTTTATTTTCAAGTAGGAATATTTTGTGAATAAATATGATCAAGGTGTCCTCTGTAATCAATTGATTTTTATGTTTACGTGATGAAAATCCATGATGTTTATTAAATTGTACCGCGATGACGTAAATTTTACTGCTGTGACGCATTATTGTAGACTCTGTGATTGTGAATATGTTCTGTGCTCCATCCTCTCCTAATTTACCCCTTCCTAGTTTCCCCTTCCTTACGTCATCGACGCTAGTTTGGATGCGTGATGACTGATGTCCGCTATCAGTGGCCTAGCTTAGTTAACAGTCGGAGTCAACATTTCGTTTCTGCAAGTACGGCGGGTCGAAGAAGGTGATCTCTTGCCAAGGACTGTTCATTTGTATTAGCAAGTAGAAAGCTGTTAAAACGAACATTGTTTAAGTTGAGAAGATTGGTATGCATGAGTGTAACATTATTATTGTTGTTTGATATTGACGACTGTTCCAATTATTTTTCATTATACAGTGCGATCAGTATAGCACCGGACAGCAGACGCGGGGATTTCACTATACACTGCTGATGCACTCGCGGCGGGGAACGGACAGCGTAGAATCGCGATGATACAACCACACACATTTTCGTAACTATTTTACAAATTGCCGTACAGGTGATGGAACTGTTCACCTTCGTTGTCCATACATTTTTGACACCTCTTTATAAAATTGTTGTACAGATTATGGACATTATAGCGTGATATGTTGACACATTTCTGTGATTTTATAATCTATGAGAGTCACAATATATGGAATTTGTGCTACATCGTGAAACTCTGACATCCTTGTGTATCGTGTGGCCGAAAATAGAATTTTGAGGAATTTATTTTGAATTATTTGAATATTCTTTTTGCCACAGGCCTGCCCCAACCGTACAGCAGCACGCTGCTCTTCGTAACTGTCTTGTCACAGAATTTAATTTTAGACTTTTCTAGAAAACAGCATATTTTGTCCCAAAGTACGTATGTAGTACCATCTCCCTGGATTTCCTCGGTCTGCTCTTGTCCCTAATTACACTCTGCTGTTTTTATTTTGTTCATTTTCTGGATAAAAGTTTCGGGCATTTGTTCTTAATACTACTTATATACAGTTCTATCATTGTATCTCCCAGGTCATCAAAAAAGGTAGATATAGCGTGAACTGAAACTTTCGTGGGGGAAGGGAGAAATATATTGACTCTTTGGATGGGGATGATAAAAGTGCTATTGCATGGTTTCATTTGGGGGGATGGATGGCCCATAATTTATCAAATGAGGAAGGCATTAAACTATGCCCACTATGCGATGACCATGAAAACTGGCAGCATATTATAGCATTCTGTAGAGAGACAGAACAACTTAGATTACAGATGCTGCCGGAGAGATTTCTCAGGTCGGATCGAGGGAGAGTGGCGTGTTGGGATCTTTTAGGACGGATCGAGAGTGAATCAAAAACATGCAAATTTTTGGGTACAGTAAGAAAATTGAGATATAACAAAATTGTAGATTAAGGATATATGTATTAACAATAAGAAGAATCTCAATATGGTCTTTGTTTTCGATCTTTAATCATGTTATATAATAAGTAGGTCTGATAAGTTGAATAGTCTGATAGTGCACTTAATGTCTGCAGGGACGGGGGAGGGGGGTATGAGCGTGCGGTGTGTATATGTGTGGGGGTGTGTGGGTGTATGTGTGTGTGCTTTTTTTTTTTCTAATTTGTTTTCTAGCATTTTTTTTAATATTAATGTACGGAATGTGGATGAATGTAGATATGTATTATTTTGATTTAGTGCAGACATAGATTTTACTTATATGTAGCCAGTTATTGTTTTTTGATACAGGTGTATTTGTAGGTATTTGTTTATATTATTAGTTTTATTTTTTTATTCATGGAAAAATAATGCACGTATGGCCAAGCAGGCCCGTGCGCAATGTAAATGCATATGAATTTTCTTTATTCTGAAAAAAAGGCAATAAATTCCATATTCTATTCTATTCTATATACAGTTATGTTTACATATTAATCTCTAACTTAAGTCTTACATGTACTACCGGTACCTAATCTAGTAATATTTACATGGAGTTGTTTAACCTACGTTTTAAAACTAATACTTAATTTACTAACTTACCACTAACTTATTGCCAAATTACATCTAGTCCCTTCTTCTTCGTCTGCCGATGTCCTCTTCTTGACGTCGAGTAAGGACCATTCGATGAACTTTCTCACTGCTTGACATGGCTGTTTTTCTGTCCAAAAGCGTTCATATCACCTGTTAGTGCAGCCTCACGTAAGTCTCTTCGTCTGGCCTCATATTTGATGCATTCGTACAGAACATGTTGTACAGTGTCCAGATCTATTCCGAAGCAATCGCAATGAGGCGTTAGTGTGAGGCCTCTTTCATGGAGTTTAGCTTTCAAAGAGCCGTGGAGTTGCGTGATATGATGATTTGGTTGGATCCAAGATTTCTTTAGCCTTTCTTTGATGTTAGGCAAAAATTCGTATGTTTTGCGTCCATATTCTGCCGCTTCCCATCGTTCTTGCCATTCCTCGGAAATACTTTCCTGGATAATCCGTCTGATGGTGTCTCGTTCATCTGGTGTCTGATATAAGTCTCGCGTGATCACAGGGTCGCTGACTAGTATCGTCTGGTCTCTTCTGAATTTAAAGTTTTGTATTCTTTGAGCGGTGTACAGATCGATAGGTAGGACTCCCGCAATCACTGGCAGTCAAACCCCTGACACCGTATTGTACGCTTTTGAACTCTTATGAGGACTTGGCGTTGGGCAGAAAGTAGCTTCTTCTTTTGAAGTGTGGTTAACTTGCGGGCCCAGCCATGTGCTGCGTTCCGCAAATTTATTGGAACAATGCCTTGTAGAGCGTTAGGTAATTAATTGCTCCATATCCCCAGTTTTGACCTCCAAGCCGTGCCATCCCGAGGAATAGGTTTTTCGCCGTGTTGGTGACATTGTTGATGTGCTGATCGACTCGCAATCTGCTTTGGAGAGTTATTACTAGGTACTTGTGTTCTTGTGTGAAGCGGAGATTGCGGTTTCCAATCCTAACGGTTGGCGGGCGTTGTTCATTCAGATGTCCTTTGAGAATCATTCCCATGGTTTTATCGGGAGATATGGTTAGCTTGTGTAAGCTAGCCCATTGTTGGAGCTGCTGTAAGACTATTTGGGAGCGTTCTTCCAGTTGTCTTCTGGACTATTCCAGAAATGATCATCACTAAGTCGTCTGCGTATGCTATTGGTAATGCATTTTGGGTTGCTTCTATATTGTTGAGCAGATCGTCCATTACCAGATTCCAGAAACTGGGGCCCAGAAGTGATCCTTGGGGACAACCTATAGTAACATGTTTTCGGATTTGGTTGTTGTTCTCGATCATGTTTACAGCTCGACCTCTGAAGTAGTCTTTTACTGCTTTGTACAGATTTGAAGGGCAATTTCTTCTCTGGAGGGCGGTAAGTGTACTTGGCCACCAGATTGTGTCGAATGCTCCTTCAGATTGCGTCGAATGTTCCTTCGAAATCTATGAAGATTCCCATCACTAGCTTTTCGGCGCAGTTTTTAACTGTGACGAAGAGGGCTGTGATAGCATGTTGAATGCATACTATTACGACCGGCAAACATAATATTAAGAGGTTCCGAGCTATATGGCATCATTGGTAAGTACTCGCCACTGAAGATGCCCTCCGTAGTTCGAAGGAGAAACGTCTGGAAGAAACACCAGTTGTAGACCACGGGCACATAGCCCGGAATTTTTTAACGTTAGGTACGAAATATAGGCTATTATTTAAGTATATTCTCTAACATATCAGATCACAAGCGTCATAATTCAAATCTGGACATGAAATTTCAGGAAAATGTTGCTAAAATACCTCTTATTTCAGGAATAAGATTCTTATGCGTGTCAAAAATCTACGATAGGATACCCACGGATTTACTTCCTTACAAAGAAACAGATGATCAAAATGTGTACGCCTTGAAAAAAATAATCGATCCTGGTCGAATTCGAACTCAGATATTTAGTCATCCTCCTCCAAAAGATGGTATTTAATGTTGCTCACTTCTAAATTTATCATCATCATCTTCATTCATGGATTAGGTCTGTTGACCCGTTCCGACTTCAGCCCATCTCTTTCTAGGTCTGCCCACATCTCGGGTGCCTTTAGGTTTGTATTTTGTTATTTGTTTTGGATATCTGTCTTCATTCATTCTGTCTATGTGTTGCTTCCATTTTTGTCTATATGTATCCATTTTATCAGTTATTGCAAATATTTCAAGTTCCTGTCTTATTTCTGTGTTCTTGATTCTGTCTTCCTTAGTGCACCCTTTAAAAGATCTCAAAAATTTCATTTCTGCCGCCGTTATCCTACTTAGGTCTTGTTTTTTATGTATCCAGGCTTCTGAACCATAGAGCAGTACCGGTACTGCCAACATTTTATAAAATTTCAGTTGGGTCTCTCTTGTTGTTTTGTTATTTAGTGTTCGTTTTATCGTACCACATATTCCCTGGAATTTTGCTATTTTATTATTTATATCATTATCATAATTAAATGAATGTCTAAATTTATAACTCTGTTATTTAATCAGCAGTTAGTAAGACACAACTAAGTAAATAATACTGTAAAAAAGTTGATATATTACTTTTATAATAAAATAATTCATTGCGCCTACATGCAAGTTGAATTATAATAAAATTTTGAATGGACATACAATGAAAATGTGTGGGAATTGTACTTTGGTACTGAGAGTGCTTGAAGCCAGAAGCGGCCCGTGTTTTTGTTCAGATAGACTGTCACTCCGAGTGACATTCTCGAGTGGCCATGTATACGTCAAGTGGTCACGTCCCTCCATAACACTCCACGTCATACTCTCATATCCCCAGTTATCATCATTGCTATTGTCATCCTTACTTATTTGAAGAAAGACATGCCACCCTTTTTTAAATAAGGGCATGTATATTATTTACTACTAGCTATAGGTCTGATGAGTTGAATAGTCTGATAGTGTATTTGATGCCTGCAGGGACGGGGGGAGGGGGGTATGAGCGTGCGGTGTGTATATGTGTGTGTGTTTTTTTTTCTAATTTGTTTCTAGCATTTTTTTAATATTAATGTACGGAATGTGGATGAGTGTAGATATGTATTATTGTGATGTAGTGTAGACATAGATTTTACTTATATGTAGCCTGTTATTGTTTTTGATACAGATGTATTTTAGGTATTTGTTTATATTATTATTAGTTTTATTTTTTATTCATGGAAAAATAATGCACGTACGGCCAAGCAGGCCCGTGCGCAATATAAATGCATATGTGTTTTCTTTATTCTGAAATAAAGGCAATAAATTCCATTATCTATCTATCTACTACTAGCTAATACCCGGCGTGCGCTGCTACTCCTAAATAAATGTTAATGTGTTTTTATAACCAGACGTGCGATGTTATACTTGCCCGGGAATCTGCTTTTCCCGATCTTTTTGGCATGAATGAAAGACAAAAATGGATATTGTGAGTTATCCATAGAAGATAATCATATGCTGTCGCGGACTTTTTTGTAGAGGTTTTTGATATATTCAATTCCGTGTACATTAATTTGGTGTATTTGTTATGGTTTACGCAGCGTAAGCCATTTAAGGGTCAAAATAGGGACTTTATTTCACGTTTTTCACTACAAACGGTGATTTCTAGGGGTGAAGGGTTGAGTATTACAGCCCTCGTATAGCATATGTTCATCCCCGGAATCTCTTGAACATTTTTCAAAAAGCTCCATCTCAATCGGATGAACGGTCTGGTAGAGAACGCTTGCCCGGGAATCTACTTATCCCGATCTTCGTGGTATCAATGAAAGACAAAAATGGTTATTGTGAGTTATCCGTAAAAGATAAATATATGCTGTCGCGTACTTTTTTGTACAATTGTGTGAGATGTTCAATTCTGTGTACATTAATTTTGTGTATTTGTTATGGTTTAGGCAGCGTAAGCCATTTAAACGTCAAAATAGGCACTTTATTTCACGTTTTTCACTACACAGGGTGACTTTTAGGGGTGAAGGGGTTGAGTATCACAACTCGCTTATAGGCTAAGTTCATCCCGGGAATCTCCTGAACATTTTGCAAAAGACCCCATCAAAATCGGATGAACGGTTTGGCCGCGCTTGGAACACGAACAAACAAACCAACAAACAAATAAACATTGATTTTTAGTAAAGTAAAGTATTCCCACAATAGGCCTCAGGAGGTCCTTGGGATAGTAGGAGGTTAAGGCTCTCACTTTTTCTGGACAATCGGCACTTGATGTCAGCGGAGTTGTCAGCCCTGCGTGACGGCCACCTTTACCCCCAGAACAAGCGTCTGGTACTCATTTCCGTTAGAGACTGAGTCGACCCCAGGGTCACAGGTGCCGCCAGAAAGTTTAAAAATACTGACCCCACCGGGACTTGAACCCTCGGCCTTCCGACTTGTACCGCAGTGCCTTAACCACTACGCTACGGCGTGCCCCACGATTTTGTAAGTAACTATTTCGAACTTGAGATACAGAACTTTGGAACCGAAAATTAAAGTTTGGAAATGAAATTCACAAAACACTATAATAATAAACAATAATGATAGTAATAATAACAACTCTATTATTTCATTTGGCACAAGGCAATATTCGCCTACAGTGTTTACTAAAAATTAATCTTACATCATATAGGTTGTTTCAGAATAAGTATTACAGACTTCTAGGGTTGAAGAGAGGTCTTAGTAGATAAAGTTTTGATGAGGAACCCATGTCCGGATATGTACCATTTCGATGTAGATCGAAACACAATGGGTTGACATCGTGTTGTATGTGTATCAGAATAAGTCGTATTACAGAATTCTAGGAGTTGTACTACAAGTGTGGTTCCACGTGGCGACCCTGTTCGTTGCACAAAGTGTACCTTCGACGCATGTTTTCATACACACGTCCCACAAAACCTGCTGTGTGTTCAATAAACCTGGTGTGTGTTCAATAAACCTGGTGTGTGTTCAATAAACCTGGTGTGTGTTCAATAAACCTGGTGTGTGTTCAATAATACACCTGGTGTGTGTTCAATATAAACCTGGTGTGTGTTCAATATAAACCTGGTGTGTGTTCAATAAACATGGTGTGTGTTCAATAAACCTGGTGTGTGTTCAATAAACCTGGTGTGTGTTCAATAAACCTGGTGTGTGTTCAATAAACCTGGTGTGTGTTCAATAAACCTGGTGTGTGTTCAATAAACCTGGTGTGTGTTCAATAAACCTGGTGTGTGTTCAATAAACCTGGTGTGTGTTCAATAAACCTGGTGTGTGTTCAATAAACCTGGTGTGTGTTCAATAAACCTGGTGTGTGTTCAATAAACCTGGTGTGTGTTCAATAAACCTGGTGTGTGTTCAATAAACCTGGTGTGTGTTCAATAAACCTGGTGTGTGTTCAATAAACCTGGTGTGTGTTCAATAAACCTGGTGGTGTGTTCAATAAACCTGGTGTGGTGTTCAATAAACCTGGTGTGGTGTGATTGTGTTCAATAAACCTGGTGTGTGTTCAATAAACCTGGTGTGTGTGTTCAATAAACCTGGTGTGTGTTCAAATAAACCTGGTGTGTGTTCAATAAACCTGGTGTGTGTTCAATAAACCTGGTGTGTGTTCAATAAACCTGGTGTGTGTTCAATAAACCTGGTGTGTGTTCAATAAACCTGGTGTGTGTTCAATAAACCTGGTGTGTGTTCAATAAACCTGGTGTGTGTTCAATAAACCTGGTGTGTGTTCAATAAACCTGGTGTGTTCAATAAACCTGGTGTGTGTTCAATAAACCTGGTGTGTGTTCAATAAACCTGGTGTGTGTTCAATAAACCTGGCGTGTGTTCAATAATTTCAAATGCAGCCAGAATTCGTATAAGAATGTCTTCCTTCGATTCGAAAGGTGTAATACTACCCCTAGAAGTCTAATATTTATACCGAAGCACGAGACACACTATATCATCCCACAAATCCTTAATCCTTGTGCAGAATCTTGTGTTACCACACTTCGATTATTGTGACATTATATATAATGATATAAACTATGACTTGTCGCAGAGACTGCAGCGTGTTCATAATGCTTGCGTTCGATTCATTTTCAATATCCGCCGTTATGACCATATTTCCGAACACTTTAGTAACCTCTCTTGGCTCCGTCTTACTGACAGACGTAAATTGCACTCTCTTTCGCTACTTTTCAAGCTTCTGAATTCCTACATTCCTACTTACCTGGCGTCCAGATTTGAGAAGTTATCCTCTTACCACAATATTGACACTAGGTCACAAGATAGCAGTCTGCTAACAATTCCTCTTCATAGCACATCCTCCTATTCTACTTCCTTCAAAGTAGCCTATGCCCGCTCCTGGAATCCCATTCCTCAAGATATCAGGGGTTGCCGCACACTTGGTACCTTTATGTCACGCTTATACAGTTACCTGTTGTCTAATAATTATTTTTTCTCTATTTATTTAATTTTATACTATGTCATTAATCTTTTCCTCGTTTTTTATATATCTTGTACATATTATATATTTAATTCGTTAAATTTAGAGTAAATCAAATTAGATTATAAATATTAATTGTATTGTATTCATAACTTGTAATCGTTTATATATATTTATTGTAATTTAGATTTAAGACTATTTTTTTGTATTTTTTTTAATCTGGTTGAGTGGTAGACAAGGCCTTAAGGTCTTAACTCTGCCAGGTAAAATAAAGCTATTATTATTATTAATATTATTATTATTGTGTTCCGATCTTCAAACTTATTTTACATCAAAATGGTACGTTTCCGGACATGGGTTAGTTACCAAAAATGTTTCTACTAAGTCCCCTCTACAATCCCTAGAAGTCTGTAATACTTATTCTGAAATTCCCTGTATATATTTTGATTAAATTAGAACAACCTTCTTGGAACAGGTCTAGAAGGTAATTGGATTGCCATCTTGCTGTCGTTCTCACTTCCAAACATGTGATTCCTGTCGTCATTGCTTCTTCTCACTACCTCAGCCTGCTATATATTACAATCACCCATGATTGTAGGTGTGCACCGGTCGAAAACACAACGTTTTAAAAAAAGTGAACGGTATAGGGCTAATTGTTTGTTCATTACTACATAATAGTGATAAGCAGCTTCATGGGCTAGTGGTCAGCGTTCCTGACTACTGTTCATGAGGTCCCGAGTTCGATTCCCGGTCAAACCATAGGATTTTTTCCTTAAAGGAAATTATTCCTGTGGTTGCCCATGGTTTGGAATTTAGGTTAAGAACTCTCCTGGCGTTTCATTATCATTTATCACTCACCATACCATCAGGGTAACGTAACTCTGCCTTCCAGGTGCCCCAAGCTAAGAAATGGATTACAATTCTGCCAATGTCAGAGAAGAAAGCCAGAAATGTCATAAAAAGACAACCTGGTGGCATTAGACAAAAAGAAGATAGGCACATGGTGCAGAAATGCGTGCTTATACTCATTCCAGGGTAGGTTGTAATGATATGTTCATAAGTCACAGGTAAATTCGACATAGGAAAACGCTTTATGAAAGGGCAGCTGTATACATATATTCCAATTCAAATTCTACTCCCCCCTTAAGATAAAACTTTATAAATAGCATTCTAGGGATCCCCAATATTTCTGGATTTAAATTTCATTACCAGGTTCCATTCCATCATAATCACCATTTCATAGTAAGGTAGGAAATTAAAAAGACTATTTAACTCATGCCCCAAATGGGAGTCAATGACCAATCACATTTCAATGATTTTTTATTTACAACCAATCACCTAGAATTTACCAATTAAAGTTTATCATAATAAAGAAAGCACCTCCTTTTTAACATTCTGAATAGGTCAGCATTAATGCAGTGACTGACTCTTCAAGAAATACGGCTACCAGATTGTATATATAGTGCATGAATGTCAACAGAAAGCGCATGCGAGATAATATAAAAACATTTGTAACAATTGATTATACCACAAAAAACACTACTTGCACTTTCTTAAACGAATTATTTTCCAGGAAATGACGTTCCAGAAAAATGTAATAAACATATTTACAATAGGACATCAGAAATTAATTAATACCTATAACGTTGGTTACAAATTTCTCCACTAGGGTGCATTATTACAACTTTGCGATTCTTTAGCAATAAATAATATGATCTGGTTGCAGTGATGAACAAAAGAAGCAAATGAAGCGTACCAATCGTTTCTCATTTGTTTCATCGCCGTTTACAGTAAACATTTAAAAATAACTATAGTTAAATAATGATTTGTGAGTAAACAGCTTAATTTTATTCGTTAAATAGTCCTAACAAATGCCACTCTTGATTTCCAAATTCTCTACATATATTCAATCCTCACTTCGTGAGTCGTGAATATATTGATAATTTGGAAATCACTCGTGGCATTACTTATGACTATTTTTTCACAAAAGCACGCCACAACAGAATAACACAGCTTACTGGATACACCTAAAGTTCTTAGAATAAACGTGTGAGATATTAAATGGAGTCTTAAATTAAATTTTACATACCTACCTCTCTGGGACATATAGCAGCGCAGATGATTAAGGTAATCTAATATATAAAAATGAATGTTTGTTTGTTTGTTTGTTTGTTCGTACTTTATGCGCGGCCATACCGTTGATCCGATTGTGATGGGGCTTTTTGCAAAATGTTCAGAAGATTCCCGGAATGAACATAGGCTATAAGAGAGTTGTCATACTCAACTCCTACACCCTTAAAAATTGCCCTTTGTAGTGGAAAACGTGAACAAAGTAGCTCTTTGGACGCTTAAATGGCTTACGGTGCCTAAACCATAGTAAATACACAAAATTATGTTACACAGAATGTTATATCTCAAGTTCACTTTACCTTTACCTTTTAACTATCCACGTCCAGCAAGATATCACTTAATAGATTATGTAATTTAGACACCCTATTATTTGCAGATGACATTGTGTTCATAGCGAATTCAGAGGATGACCTACAACGAACAGTTCACTATTTTCACCAAATTGCAATAAACTACAACATGGAAATCTCAACAGAAAAAAAAATTCCTAGGAATAGACCGAGTTCACAGTAAAGTTATTATTAATAATAAAATATTAGAACAAACTAACACGTTTAACTACCTTGGATACCAAGTTACATACGAAGACGAAAAGAGATTTTAGTAAAAAATTATAAAATTTAACAGAGTAACAGGAATTATAAATTATATTTTGAAGCCAAACACAGTACAGTAACACACTACCTAGAATTTATATAACACTGGCCAGACCCATATTATGTTACGGCAGTGAGACCTGGACAATTCGCAGTTTAGATCAACAAAGACTAACTGCGGCACAAATGAAATTTATGAGACGTACTGCAGGTTACTCAAGAACAGACCTTAAAAAGAATTCTGAAATGTTCAAAGAATTACAAACAGAATCAACCATGGAATATGTACAAAAATATATAAACAACTGGAAATCTCACGTAAGAAGAATGAGCAGAACGAGAATACCACGTCAGATCTTAAATTACCAACCACCAGGCAAGAGATCTTTGGGCAGATCCTTCAAACGTTGGATTGAGACCGTAAGAGGACCCCTAGAAGAGGAAGAAGAAGAAGAGACGAGAAGAAGAAGCGGAGGAGGATACGGTAGAAGAAGAATACGTAGAAGAAGTTTAGAAGGACGTAGAAGGAGAAGAATACGTAGAAGAGAAGAATACGTGTAAGAAGTAGAATACGTGAGAAGGACTTAGAAGAAGAATAGGTTAGAAGGAGGTAGAAGGCAGAGAGAAGAAAGTAGGAGAAGAAGGAGAAGAAGAATGAAGCAGAAGGAGAGAAGAAGAGAGAAGGAGGAGGAGAAGAAGAAGATGAGGAGAATGGAGAAGGAGAAGGAGGAGGAGAAGAAGGAGAAAGAAGAAGAAGGAGGAGAAGAAGAAGGAGAGGAAGAAGGGGGTGGATGGGGAGAAGAAGAAGAAGAGGGAGGCTAGAAGAAGGTAAGAAGGAGAAGAAGAGAGGAGAAGAAGGGAGAAGGAGAAGAGGCGAAGAGGAAGAAGGAGAAGGAGGAGGAAGAAGGAGAAGGAGGAGTACGGAGAAGAAGGAGGAGAAGGGAGGAGGAGGAGGAGAAGGGAGAAGGAGAAGGAGAAGAAGAAGGGGTAGAAGAGAAGAGATAGGAGGAGGAGGAGAGAGAAGGAGAAGAAGAAGAGAAGGAGAAGAAGAAGGAGAAGGGAGGAGGAGGAGGAGGAGAAGGAGAAGGAGAAGGAGAAGAAGGAAGGGAGGCAGAAGAGGAGAAGGAGGAGGAGAAGGAAGCGAGAAGATAGGAGAAGAGAAGGAGAAGGAGAGGAGAAGGAGAGAAGGAGGAGGAGAGAGGAGGCGAGCGAGAAGAAGGGAAGGAGAAGAAGGAGAGGGAGAAGAACGGAGAAGGAGAAGAAGAAGGCAGAAGGAGAAGAAGGAAGGAGAAGGAGAAGGAAGGAGAAAGAAGGAGAAAGGAGAGTAGTGGAGGAGAAGAAGAAGTCAGAAGGAGGAGAAGGAGAGGAGGGAGAAGGGAGAAGGAGGAGAAGAAGGAGAAGAAGAAGAAGGAGGAGGAGAAGAAGAAGACGAGGAGGAGAAGATGAAGGAGAAGAAGAAGGAATGAGAAGAAGGATGAAGGAGAAGGAATGAGGAGAGAAGGAGAGAAGAGAAGAAGGAGCAAGGAGGAGGAGGAGGTAGAAGGAGAGGAGGAGAAGGAGAAGGGGGAGAGAAGGAGAAGAGGAGGAGAAGAAGGAGAAGGAGAAGAAGAAGGAATGAGAAGGAGAAGGAGAAGAAGAAGGAGGAGAAGAAGAAGGAGAAGAAGAAGGAGGAGAAGAAGAAGGAGAAGAAGAAGGAGGAGAAGGAGAAGAAGAAGGAGGAGAAGGAGAAGAAGGAGGAGGAGGAGAAGGAGGAGAAGAAGAAGAGGAGAGGGGAGGAGAAAGGAGGAGAGGGAGAGAGGAGAAGGAGAAGGAGGAGAAGGAGAAGAAGGAGAAGAAGAAGAAGGAGAAGAAGAACAAGAACAACAACTATCTACCTATCTACTAAAATACTAACTTTTAACTCTCAGTTGATTCAATTTGGAGATCTGGGACACCAAATTCACCATTAAGTTTATTGCAGTTAATCAAATTATCTCGAGTAATCTTATTTCTGCAATAGGAAACATTTTAGTGAATTTAGATGTTCTAATTTAAGACTAGGAAAACTGGAATAAAGTGACTTAACGAAATTCAAATATATGATGAAGTTCATTACAGTCTAGCTAATATAGTCTCGTTAGAATAACCCCTAGGGTTCAGTTACCCGCAAATAAATCTAGTAACCGCTAGACTATCATTTTCTCGCTCTAATGTTTTCGCATAGGGACCCAAGTCATTTATTTAACCCTATGTGGGATGGCAGTGATAATCTGTGAGGAGGACTTTAAAATCTCACTCTGCACTGGGCTCCATTTTGTAATAATCATGCTGGAACCTGGACGTTAGTATTAGCTTCCTTCTACATAATTACATAAAAAAACTCTTATGGATTATAACAAAGATTTGGCTACATTTTAAATTTCAAAAATAATGCCACGAGTGATTCCCAATTCACGACTCACGAAGTGAGGAGTGAATTTATCTAGGGAATTTGGAAATCAAGAGCGGCGTTTGTTAGGACTATTTGACGAATAAAATTAAGCTGTTTACTCACAAATCAGGGGGCACGCCGTAGCGTAGTGGTTAAGGCACTGAGCTACAAGCCGGAGGATCCAGGGTTCAAGTCCCGTTGGGGTCAGAATTTTCAAACTGACCCAAACCCTCTGGCGGCACTATGGCCCTGGGGTCGACTCAGCCTCTAACGGAAATGAGTACCAGACGCTTGTTCTGGGGGTAAAGGCGGCCGTCACGCAGGGCTGACAACCCGGCTGACATAAAAAAATGCCGATTGTCTAGAAAAAAGTAGGAGCCTTAACCTCCTACTACCCCAAGGGCCTCCGGGTCTGTTGTGGGATCACTTTACTTTTTTTTACTCACAAATCATTATTTAAATATAGTTATTTTAAATATTTATATATATTTATATATATATATATTATAAATATTTATATATATTATATATATTTATATATATTATAAATATTTATATATATATATATTTAAATATTTACATATTTAATGTAAACGGCGATGTTTGAAAACAAATGAGAAGCAATCGGTACGCTTCATTTGCAGTTCGTCACTGCAACCAGGTCATTTATTATTTATTGCCAAAGGAACGCAAAATTGTAAGAATGCACTCTAGCGGGGAACAAATCAAACACATTAAACTGTATATTCATTCATTTCTGATGTCCTATGATGTAAATATGTCAATTATAATTTTCTGCGCCATTTCCTGGAAAATAATTCGTTTAAGAAAGTGCAAACAGTGGTTTCTTTTTTGGTGGTATAATCAATTACTACAAATGTTTTTACACGCTTTATATTAGCTTGACCTCTATCTATCTATCTATCTATCTATCTATCTATCTATCTATCTATCTATCTATCTATCTATCTATCTGTCTATCTATCTATCTATCTATCTATCTATCTATCTATCTATCTATCTATCTATCTATCTATCTATCTATCTATCTATTTATCTATCTATCTATCCATCCATCTATGTAACTGAATCTTTTAACGCGATTTTCACTCACTTAAAATCATTGGATCGACTTGAAACTTTGCATACGTGTAAAGGACCCGTGACAATACAATAATTTCATATTTAGTTTCTAAAATTCTGGCCAGAATCATGAGAAAATCAAAAAAGGTGTATTTGTATCTATGTAACGGAATGTTTGAACACGATTTTCACCCACTTATGAACGTTGGATCGACTTGAAACTTTGTATACTTGTAAAGGACCTGTGACAATACAATAATTTCATATTTGTTTACAAAATCCTGGCCAGAATCGTCAGAAAATAAAAAAAAAGTGTCTTTGTATGTACGTGACGGAATCTTTGAACACGATTTTCACCCACTTAGAAACATTGGATCGACTCGAAACTTTTGTGTACTTGTAAAGGACCCGTGACAATACAATAATTTCATATTTTGTTTCTAATATCCTGGCCAGAATCATCAGAAAATCAAAAAATGAAAACTGGTATAATAGGTTGCGGACTTGTCGACTTTTTAGTCAATCGTTGTAAGAACTCAGTTGGTAGAGCAGTGAACTCTAGTGGTATATAATTTCAGGAATCCGTAGGTCGCTGGTTCAAATCCGGGTAGGAGGTTTTTTTTAGAAGATTATTACTTTTAGCTCATACTACAATAGTATCGAATTTAAAGATATTTACATTTTTATGTTATTCTGTAAAATATTAAAAGTAAAAAATAAAAAATAAATAATAGTTTTAAAAAACTAAAGCAACACGCTTTATTAGAAAACCGAACTAAAAAAATGAAAAATAATTTTAATTTCCAACACGCTTGGGATAAATAATTTTACCATCAAAAGCGTGGGGTGCTCTTTATGATTTTTACATTTTCTTCTTAGATACTTTACTTTTACCAATATCTGGTTATCATCAAATATATTAATTGATATAGAGCATCCCACACTCTTGGTGGTAAAATTATTTATCCCAAGCGTGTTGGAAATTAAAATTATTTTTCATTTTTTTAGTTCGGTTTTCTAATAAAGCGTGTTGCTTTAGTTTTTTAAAACTATTATTTATTATATTAACTTCCGCATGCGGTATGTGTTGACATTCATGCATTATATATACAATCTGGTAGCCGTATTTCTTAGTGAGTCAGTAACTGCAAAATAATGCTATGACCTATTCAGAATGTTAAAACGGAGGTGCTTTCTTTATTGTGATAAAGTTTAGTTGGTAAATTCTATGCGAAACACCACTGTAATTGGTTGTAAATCATAAATCATTATAACGTGATTGGTCATTGACTCCCATTTGGGGCAAGAGTTAAATAGTCTTCATAAACTAGTATCAAATTTTATTCTTAGGGTTTCTTTTTTGAAATTATTTCCCACCATTTACAACGACTTTCAATTTTTTCTAACGATTACTTCAATATATTGTTCTATAACATTTAATTATATACGTAGCACGAAGTCATGACGTAGCACGAAGTCATGACGTAGCACGAAGTCATGACGTAGCACGAAGTCATGATTTTAACGAATACTCTATGCAAAAACAAAGACGTGTTTCAGTGCAGCCAACATAGAGTATGTACTAATTAACTACACGCATATACTTCAGAATTTACGAACTTGCTATTTAATTTTGGACGTTGCATTCTATCACAGGTTAGAGTACTTAAATTGTGTTAGGTTAGCTTTAGGTTCGTTAAATATCGTGTAGTGAAATAAATATTAGTAATGAAATCTTCGCTAGTCCAGAGAGATACCAGAGTACGGTTATACAAATCCGTAGTACTTTGCTACGGCAGTGAGGCATGGGCTTTGAGGAAAGGAGAAGAGCGCAGGATAACTTCTTGTGAAATGAGATTCAGAGGTATACAGCAGGATATACCAAATAGGTATCACAAACGTAATGACAATATTTTGAAGAAACTACGTTTAGAACCGGTCATTGAGTACTTACACAGATACCAGAACTGGATGAATCATTTGCTACGAATGAGTTCAGATAGAGTTCCCAAGGCCATGCTTCGTTATTGTCCAACAGAAAAGAGATCTCTGGGCCGTCCAAGGAAACGTTTGGATACAAAATTCATCAGTGAAATCGTAACAGGTTCTTGTAGGAAAGCCAGAGGAAAAACGCCCAGTCGGTAGACCAAGAATGAGGTGGGAGAACAACATTAACTATGATTTGAGGGAAGTAGATTATACAGGGAATGATTGGAAAACATTAGCTCAGGATAGGGAAGTATGGAGGGCTTCTGTCCGCGCGGTCATGAAGCTACGGGTTCGATAGTGCCAGTGAGTTAGTAAGTGAGTAAGAAATCGTAACAGGCCTATTGGCCTAAGACTTGGTTGGATGAAAAAGTAGAAGAAATATCGTGTATATGTTGGCTGCATCCTGTGATTCCATAGTGTAAACCGCTTCGCGTTTGTTGGCGCATGCGCATGGAAATACTTTACAACATGTGAGGCGAAAATTTCTTCTGAGTTCTAAACATACACCATGCGCATACTCAACAAAAGCGAAGCGGTTAAACTATGGAATCACAGGATGCAGCCAACATATACACGATATTTCTTCTTCTTTTTCATCCAACCAAGTCTTAGGCCAGTAGGCCTGTTACGATTTCTACCACGTCAATTTAAAATGTCCTTCATACATTAACAAACACTTTTCCGTTTAAATTTCCTGTACAAAATAGTATAGAATGTTGTTCAAATTGTGAAAAATCTCGTTAATTCACATTTTTACACGCTTTATATTAGCTTGACCTGTATCTATCTATCTATCTATCTATCTATCTATCTATCTATCTATATATCTATCTATCTATCTATCTATCTATGTAACTGAATCTTTCAACGCGTTTTTCACCCACTTAAAATAATTTGATCGACTTGAAATTTTGTATACTTGTAGAGGACCCGTGACAATACAATAATTTCATATGTATTTTCTAAAATCCTGGCCAGAATCATGAGAAAATAATAAAAAAGTGTCTTTGTATTTATGTAACGGAATCTTTGAACACGATTTTCACCCACTTAGAGACATTGGATCGACTCGAAACTTTGTATACTTGTAAAGAACCGGTGACAATACAATAAAAATCTCGTTAATTCACATTTTTAATTGCAATTCTTTGTTATAATTTGTTTTATTTAAAGGCAATTTTAACATTCTGTTAATTAAACTTTTGAATGTGCACAAATTCGAAATTCTGATTTTCTCAGAACTCAGATTTTTTGGCACTTAGCCCGGTTTTTATTTTCGGTGTACACATATAGTTATTTGAAAGGCTTAAATTATTTTATGAAAGTGAATTATTTAAATTATAATATGAACTGGTAATTAAATTAGGGAATGATGTGCTGTATACATTGTTAATGAATAAAAGACCATGCGAATCTCTTTGCTAGTAGCTAGAAAATTGATTGTTCACGGACAATAGCCGTGTTGTTAACCCTTGTGTTTCTAGTTTCGTCGGGATCAAAAGCGTCTGCTACAACAAGCACAAGATACTGGGTACTTTCTAATTATCCCTATGGATCCCTTCCTTTCTTGTGCATCGTCCACAAAAGAGAATGAAACAAAGACGATAATGCCAATATGTTACACTTTGAAGATTCAGTTCAAAATTGTAGAGCAAAGTCTGGGAACGCGATGCATTTTGACACTGTAACATCGCTTACACTTACTTCGCAAGACCATGCACTGAAGATATGTGAAAGGTCATAGTTCTCTATGGAAGTAATTTTACTAATCTTCATCTCAACTCCTGTAGCAAGCATTTCATTACCATTTATTTCAGAATAAATTAGAAGAGGAATATACTCTATTTATTTTATGTATTTATGTCATGTATTTATTTCATGTATTTATTATTTCATGTACTTATTTCAAGTACTTATTTCATGTATTTATTTCATGTACTTATTTCATGTACTTATTTCATGTATTTATTTCATGTATTTATTTCATGTATTTATTTCATGTATTTATTTCATGTATTTATTTCATGTACTTATTTCATGTACTTATTTCATGTACTTATTTCATGTACTTATTTCATGTATTTATTTCATGTATTTATTTCATGTATTTATTTCATGTACTTATTCATGTATTTATTTCATGTATTTATTTCATGTACTTATTTCATGTATTTATTTCATGTACTTATTTCATGTACTTATTTCATGTATTTATTTCATGTATTTATTTCATGTACTTATTTCATGTACTTATTTCATGTATTTATTTCATGTATTTATTTCATGTACTTATTTCATGTACTTATTTCATGTATTTATTTCATGTATTTATTTCATGTACTTATTTCATGTACTTATTTCATGTATTTATTTCATGTACTTATTTCATGTACTTATTCATGTATTTATTTCATGTATTTATTTCATGTACTTATTTCATGTACTTATTTCATGTACTTATTTCATGTATTTATTTCATGTACTTATTTCATGTATTTATTTCATGTACTTATTCATGTATTTATTCATGTATTTATTTCATGTATTTATTTCATGCATTTATTGTATGCATTTATTGTATGCATTTATTGTATGCATTTATTGTATGCATTTATTGTATGCATTTATTGTATGCATTTATTTCATGCATTTATTGTATGTATTTATTTCATGTATTTATTTCATGTATTTATTTCATGTATTTATTCATGTACTTATTCATGTATTTATTTCATGTATTTATTTCATGTATTTATTGTATGTATTTATTGTACGTATTTATTGTATGTATTTATTGTATGTATTTATTGTATGTATTTATTGTATGTATTTCTCTATGAATTTTTTTATGTATTTTTTTATGTATTTTTTATGTATTTATTTTATGTATTTATTTTACCTGATAGAGTTACAATATTATAATGATATTGTGAAATATTATTATAAGATGATCCATTATTGGAACTGTGTTAAAATAAAAATATTGGAAAATGTTAAATAACATCGTTTACTGCTTATAAAAGTGGTGGTGTAAAAATTCTCAAACATAGATACTTCTAAATGAAGCCGGCCGTTGGCGTTGGTAGTGACACCTACCTGGCAGCGGACGAAACGAGAATTATAGATTTGTATATGTGGAAAGATCGGCCGCGGTAGACTAGTGGTTATGCTCCTTGCCTCTGGTCCCGAGGGTCGCGGGTT
Source organism: Diploptera punctata (assembly GCA_030220185.1). Classification (NCBI taxonomy): domain Eukaryota; kingdom Metazoa; phylum Arthropoda; class Insecta; order Blattodea; family Blaberidae; genus Diploptera; species Diploptera punctata. The sequence goes on along the minus strand of JASPKZ010007418.1, from coordinate 1,214,402 downwards.
CAAACCCAGCCGGGGTAGATGGATTTTTTTAGGACGGAAAAATCCAAGGAGCAAGTCTTCCGGGAGGGAATTTAAGCCGTGGGTCCCAAGTCTGAAGATTTTCAGGCTCGTAAAAAATCCTTAAACCTGAATGAAAAGGCCTCTAAGCAAAATTTACCGAATTTTCCCGTCCTAGTACTACCTTGGTTTCCTAGATGTCACTATGAGGCGGAACGCTGACCACGGACCACTCAAAAATGATATCTATACGAAAACAAGTGTAACTAAATTAGTATGGTTCAAATTCTTCCCTGTAGGGGGAGAGTGCCTAAATCTCTGTAAAGGGAAAAACATGGGCTTACAATACAATATGTGGAAAGAATTGTTAATATTTGTACCATGTCTAAAATGGTGTAGTGGGCTGCATACTGATACAAAGGAGGAGAGGTCCACGGTTCGATTCCTGGTTCAGATATTAATCTTTATTTTCACAATATTATTATAATATGATCCATTATTGGAACTGTGTTAAAAGAACAGTATTGGAAAATGTTAAATGATGGAGTTAAGACCTTAAGGTGTTCTCTTTCACTTCGCCAGGGTTTAATTATTCATATAATAACAATTATGAATTATCTACATGTTGATTAATAATACATAATAGGCATAGGCTACACAATATAGAGTTGACAAGGAAAGAAAGTTAAAATATGCAGTCAATATACCCAATTCACCAATTAATGATTAAAATGGTCAATGTTTCTACAGCTAAGTTGTCATCCTCAAAACCAGATATTGACTGAAGATAAAAATAGTAATGAATAAACAAAATCAGTTAAAAACAAACTACATCACATGACGCAATCAATCACAAGTAAACAGTATATAACATAAAACGAATCAGTGTATTTTATGTCTTTCGGGCTAACTGGCCGTGGTTAGGTTTTATTATCACTCAACGTTTCGTCTACTACTGCGGTAGACATCCTCAGGTGATTCTACGTGCTCTATGGCCTCCTAACTCTTCAAATGTCAGCTGCAGACTGGCTGTGCGTTGGAAATCGTGTCCTTATTTAGTTGAGTATTGTGTGTGTGATGTTTTATAATAACATAATAAGGACACGATTTCCAACTCACAGCCAGTCTGCAGCCGACATTTGAAGAGTTAGGAGGTCAAAGAGCACGCAGAATCTCCTGAGGATGTCTTCCGCAGTAGTAGACGAAACGTTGAGTGATAATAAAACCAAATCACGGCCATTTAGCCCGAAAGACAAAATACATTAATCAAAACACCTGCCGTGAAATTCTACAATTTTATATAAAACGAATCCTCTTTTCTTTCAATTAAAGATAAGAGGGCGCTGTACGAAATAGGACCCTTGTCTTTATTCATAATTTTATCCTTATTTTTATAGATTCCCAAATTTTCAAGGACGTCAAGGAATTTGAATTTAATGACCGAACGAATCAGCCTAAGGTTACTTCTACTGACAGCATGAACGTAAGAAGAAATATGCTGAGCAACTCCAGATTTTTTAATTCTATTAAATCTAAAATGTGCTATAAGTTCATTGAATGTAGTTAAAAATATATCTTCTAAACATTAGCTATCTGTCCACCGCTGTGGTCTCGTGGTAGCGTGCTGCCTTGTCACGCAGCAGGCCCGGGTTCGATCCCCGGTCGGGACAGTTTTTCTGGGTAAGGTTTTCATCGGGGTTTTTCCTCACCTGTAAGATAAATGTCAGGAAAACTTTAAGGCCCAAACGGTCCCCGAAATCATATGGCCATCGCAATCATCATCATTCATATTCATCTCAGGTTAAGTTTAGGATTAGGGACTCTCCTGGCGCACCAGTATCATCATCATCATCACCCATGATATCATCGGGGCAACGTAACCCCACCTTCCAGGCGCCCCAACCTCAGAAGTGGGTTACAAGTACGTCATGCCAGGAGAGAAACCAGGAATTCCGAAAGACAAACCTGGGGCATTTAAAAAAAAACACTAGCTATCTTATTAAAGGTAAACTCAAAATTGGAAATTTAATTGTAGTCTAAAAAAAAAGTTGTACGAGTCTTCCCCATAATGATATTAAAGACCCTCTATGTTAATTATGAAACGGGAGTAAACATCTTAATAACTATGAGTTCGATACGAGGACATATATTACTTTTTTTACTTAATTTTCCACCAACCATGTATTAAATTAACATTGTGTTCTATTGCAAACTCTGTAACTTACAATGTTAAAATTTCGCTTTTTGTCGTCAGTTCGTCTATACACTGGGGTCATGACGGTTCTTTTGAGTTCACTTGAAACCTTCACTTCCTCTGAAGCTGCACACGCCACAACAGAAGGGGATGAAACCCTCAGTACCCTCATGGTTAGCGTTTCATTGCAAGTAGCGCTTCTTCTCATGCATGCCCTTTAGAGTTGAAACTTGGATCAGCTTCATGCACTCTATATTAGCAGATTGTTCTAAAAATGATTGAGTTTTTCAACTCTCCCTACAATCAAATTGTTTTAATTATAGCAAAATTTAAAACGTGGCCTTCCTTTTATACAGAAGTGAGATTTGGATATTAAGAAAAACAGACATGTGCAGAATCAAAGCAATGAAAATGAAATTTCTCAGAAGGACAGCAGGATACACTATTTTAGATCGAAAAAAGAACGAAGAAATTTTAAAACAATTACAAGTACGGGGTGAACCATAAATATGGCTATACGTTTGATCGCCTTGTGTGATGAAAATATTACCATTACAGGAAATATGAAATTACTGTTGGAAAGGCAATTATTCAAATTACAACAATGGATTAAAACAAAACAGTGTAGAACTTACGTCATTAGTCAAAATGGCATTGAATGTGCAACAGCAAATTACAATTGCTGCATGGGCAATAATGTATGCTAATGATCGTGAGGCCTCAAGACGGGCAATACGTGAGTTTAACGTAGCATTGCAGCCGTCGACTGTGGGGAAGTGGAGAAAACGGCTGCTGGAAACGGGAAGGATGCAAAAAATCAAACCTCCTGGACGGCCTCGTATTTGCACGAATGCAGAAACAACGAAGAGAATTGTGGAGTTTGAAGCAATAAAGTGACTTGCTTAGTGTTGTTGTGATTTGCTTCGTTTTGTTTTATTGTTGTAATTTGAAGGATTCCCTTTGCAATGATAACATCATATTTCCTTTAATAATAATATTTTCGTTACTAATTGCGATCAAACGTATAACGATATTTCTGAATCACTCTGTAGAATCAGCAGAATAAAAACTCAACAGATATAAATTAAATTGGCTAGACCATGTAAAAAGAATGGATAATTTAAATTCAAAACATAATGATGCAATATAAATCCAACGGATGGAAATGGATGTATGTATAAATACACTGGAAAACTACGTTGTTTGTATTTCATGAAAAGACAGTTTTTTAAGTTTATTATCCCGTCTACCAGGAAAACCTCATGAAAGACTGCTAGATGAGGTCGAAACAGGTTAACAAAGGCCTAATTCTTGACGCAAGATGATGACATGTTGGGATTTTTTTTACGGATAACTCACAATAACGATTTTTTTTCTTTTAGCTCATTAATGCCAAGAAGATCGAGGTAAGTAGATTCCCGGGCAACACCGGAAAATCAGCACGGGAAATCTTAAAATAATTACGATATACGTTTATAATTATTTTTCATTTTACTTATTCAACTAATCATAAGAAATATATTAATTTATGTATTTCAGCTCATTTATGCCAAGAAGATCGGACTCAGAAATTTCCGGACAACGCCGGGTAAACTGCACGGAGTATCTAAAAATAATTACGAGATAAATGTATCCTATCACTTATTTAACTAAACACAAAACACATTAATTTTCGTATTTCAGTTGATTTATGTCACGAAGATCGGGATAAGTAGATTCCGGTAAACGCCGGGTAATCAGCACAGGGTATCTAAAAATATAAATTTATAATTTTTTTCCTGCTACTTATTCAACTAATCATATGAAGTACATTAATTTTCGTCTTTCAGCTCATTTATGCCAAGAAGATCGGGATGAGTAAATTTCCGGACAACGCCGGGTAAACTGCACGGAGTATCTAAAAATAATTACGAGATAAATGTATCCTATCACTTATTTAACTAAACACAAAACACATTAATTTTCGTATTTCAGTTGATTTATGTCACGAAGATCGGGATAAGTAGATTCCGGACAACGCCGGGTAATCAGCACGGGGTATCTAAAAAATATAAATTATAATTATTTTTCCTTTTACTTATTCAACTGAATATAAAAGCACATTAATTTTCATTTATTTAGGCGCAGCAGCGCACGCCGGGTATTAGCTAGTATAACCTATATAAATATCCAGAGTCTAATTATATGTTCTCAGTCCATTCTTTGACGGCACCTCCACCCATACATAGTTATTAGTATAAATTTATTATCTTCTTCTTCTTCTTAAACTTAATTTGTAGAATTTTCATCCTGTTTATTTCCAAAATAATTTCTCGAAGGAAGGCGTATTGGATGTGCATTCACTGTCTATCCATCTCTTGGCTGGTCTTCCTCTTGTTCTTCTCCCGTCTATTGGTCTATCTTCTTTAGATCTTTTTGCAAGCCTGTTTTCTTCCATTCTTTCTATATGACCCAATATTTTCGTCTATCTATAATAAATTTGGTTATGTCTCGAATATGGCATTTGTCCCTAATTTCTGTGTTGTGTATTTTATCAAATAATGTTTTCCCCTGAATAGTTCTTAAGATTTTAATTTCGCATGTGCGTAATATTTGTTTAGTTTTTGTTGTATCAGCCCTAGTTTCTGCTCCATATACGATAACTGGTCGAACAATCCTTTTGTATATGCGGGTTTTGCTTTCTATTGACATATGTTTATTGCGCCAAATTAAATCTTTCATATACCCTGATATGTGTGCTGTTTTATCAGCTTGTTTCTTTACTTCTTTTATTAAATTTTTAGTGTTTGTTATTAATACACCTAAATAATTAAATTCTGACACTTGTTCTATAATTTTTCTTTCCACTTCTAATTTGCATCTTACTGGTTCTTTTGATATTGTTAAGCATTTTGCCTTATTCGTGTTAATTTCCATATTGTATTTTCTGGCATTTATATTAAATTGATGTAAAGATCTTTGTGAAGTATCTTCAGATTCTGAAAGGAGAACGACATCATCTGCGTAACATATTAAGTGAAATCTAGTGTTTCCCATTTTATAACCCAAACGTGGTGGTATGTTATAAAAATCACGCTGGAGGAATTAATTAAATTAATATCTAATTTAATTGTAATAAAACAGTTTAATGAACCGAAAGTGCGATTTTCGGTTCGTAACATCAGTGCCGGGAAATTCTCGTATAAGACTTGAAAGCATAATAATAGTCCCTTCGATTGGTTGCCGGCCAAAGGAAGCTGGAGGGAAAATTTTCTATAGGATCGTAACAGGCCTTGGCCTAATACTTGGAAGGAAGAAGAAGAAGAAGAACATCAGTGCCGTTATCCTCCGTGAACTGAAAGATTCGTGAACTATGCCAATATCTCTCCTCTATGCATCTACCCCCACTCTCCTTTCTACCTCTCCTATTGTGCTGTTTGTACTGCGCATCTCCCCTTCTACCTCGGAACGCTCAAATACGATACGCACATACAGAACATTATCATTCGATCGGAACATTTTGTTGCAACTATGTCGTCTGGAGCACGCGAGTGGCGTGGTTTCAGTTTTTGGTCCGGAGGACCAGGGAAAGCCACCCTGGCTTGGACTGAAAGTATGTGTGAATTTGTTTGAGTGAGTTATGATATTTTTTTGATGTTAATGATTATTATTTGTTTTTCTTTTAAATTCAAGAATGATCAATATTTATATTTTATTATATTTTTCCTATACTTCAGACGTCTTGTTTATATTAAACATCGTTTTTATATACATCATATTTAATGTTCAAATTATTTATGTGCATGCTGCTGTTCGGTATATTCCCGTACATAAGCTTACTCACTTAGGAGATCATACAAACTTCCTTTTTTCCGTCTAGCTTTCATGGTTAATAATAATAATGATACCCCACTTTAGCTAAGTATCATAGATTACTCAAGTGTTTTAAGATATATTGTTGATTGATGTTTAAGTGTTTGGAAAAGAAAGATGAATCAATCTTTGCTTCTTAAGGTACGTACACATATGCGCGCCGCGAACACGAACGGCGCGCGCGCGGCGCGTGTTATGTTCGTCGAAATGATTAATTTCAACGAACCTCCTGCGATCCGTAGGAAACCCACAAACCTTCAGTAGACATTTTGCAGAGCAGGTGTAACCAACCATGTCTATTCCCTTTCCGTTCTCCCGCTTGTCCTGCATTCTTTCCCAAAAATAGGGACTTTTTTTAAATGCCGCGGGATGCGGGACAAATTGTTAAAAATCGGGACTGTCCCGCCAAAATCGGGACGTCTGGTCAAGCTTATTACTTATTACATCTTATAACTTTATTTATACTTTTTCAAATATTATAGCATTAAAGGAATTTAAAAAAATATATGATTTGTATATATATATTTAAAATTATTAAGAATCTATCTCACCATAACATGGCCTTAATTTTTAATAAAGATGTATATGATTATTATACTAGAGGTTGTACTTTATTGCACAAAGATACTAGTTTCTCAAAAAAAAAGGTATAATAGGGATTCGTTATGCATTAATCAACCATTACAATAACTTACCTATTGAATATCAACATTTCACGAATGTTAAACATTTTTCTAATTGTATTAAAAAATATTTTTTCTCATTGCTTCCTTAGTTAATTTTGTGAATTTTATTATTATTAATATTATCCTGTTTAAATATTGTATTTATATGTGTATATATATATTGTGCATCTATAGTAGTTTGTATTACTTAAACTTATGCCTGAATTTGTTTTCTTGTTTTTATTGTTAATTGTTTTATGGCCATTATTTTTTGTATATTGCCCCTTAACATGAGCAATCTTGCTCTTTGGAGTCTTCGAAGAAATAAATAAATAAATAATTAGTAATAAATGTGTTTATATATTGATTGTTTTGTGATACTTCATACATAATATTATGAAATGAACGTCTTAAATAAATAATGTTTTCTAAATAATTATAATTTATTCATACAATTACAGTACACACGAAAAAAATACATAACATTAAAAAAAAAAATAGGCATCTCCTTTCAATGATTTTTAAAAATGATCCTTATGTTGAGGATCCCACAATAATTGCTTGCTTCTATAAATATCAATAAGTTTTAACATGTTTTCCTCCGACCACTCCATACTCAAATAATAGGTGCGCACCGGAAACAACGAACCTCTCAGGTACCCGTCCAAATCTAAACAGCGAACCATCAAAGTGTTTGTGGAAAAAACCGACAATGAGTGGATCGTGGTGAGAGACGCGCGCGCGCACCTTAAAACCCCGTCCAAATCTGACGAACATGGTGCGCGCGCGCGGCGCGCAAGTGTGTACGTACCTTTATGGGCCCGGGCAAAGGCTTTTGAATAATAACCCTGAGTGTCATGAACTCAAGGCTAATATATACAAAAGACACAAAAGACGATACACGGCGGCGCAATAAAGGGTTTACCAAAAATTATAAGGCGCCACAAAATGGTAGCAGTCAGCGTGGTTATAACTGCACATTGTATTCTAGTAAAAGTATTTAACTTATAAATCATCATCATCATCATCGTCCTTTCAAGTATTAGGCCCAGTGGTCCGTTACGGTCTCCCGCCATCTCCGAAAAGGTCTACCCACAGATCTTCTGCCTCGAGGAATGTAGTGAAGAATTTGTTTTGGTATTCTGTGACGATCCATGCGCTGAATATGGGCTAGCCAATTGTTTCTATATTCTTGGAGGTATTCAGATATAGGTGCGATGTTTAACTCTCTGGCTATTGTTGAATTTCTTTGGTGGTCTAGAAGGCTATAACCTGCAGTTCGTCGCAGAAATTTCATCTCCGTGGCTGTAATATGACAATCATCCTGAGTTCTGATGGTCCAAGCTTCACTGCCATAACAGATTATGGGTCTAGCGAGAATTTTATAGATTTTCATTCTTGTGTTCTCTGCACTTTTGATGGTTTAAAAACTTGGTTGATAATTCTTAAAGCATTATTATAGTTTTGTATTTTAAAGGATATATCACATTCCTCATTATAAGTTAGATTATATCCTAAGTATTTAAATGAATTAACTTGCTCTAATATTGAATTCTGAATACAAATTTTACTTCTTACTGGGAATTTCCCTTGAAAGGCCATAACTTTAGATTTTGTTGTTGATATTTCCATGTTAAATCGTTGGGCTATTATATTAAGATGATGAGTGGAATATTGTAATTCATCTTCATTATTGCCGAAAAGAGCCTGATCATCTGCATATAAGAGTGTGTCTAAAATTGTGTGTCTTGAGAGAGGAATATTACCATGAACTGTCAATCTCCAGTGTCTGATGATAGCATTAATGTATACATTAAATAGAAGTGGTGATAGAGGGCATCCTTGTCTGACTCCGCAATTTATATCTTTCCAATCTGACAAATCTGTTCCTATTTGTATTGCTATGATGTTATTTTTATAAATTATAAATTAAATATATGAAATTGATCAATTGTATGGTCAATTTCATATATTTAATTTTTAATTTATAAGATAAATAATTTTACTAGAATACAAAACTGTTTTATTATAATTAAATTAGATATTAATTGAATTAATTCCTCCAGCGTGATTTTTATTAAAACAAACTGCGGTGTACTTAGTTTGGTACTACATTTGCACAAACATATAGACACAATTTCATGTCAATCGGTTCGGTGAATTGGAAATTGATAGGGGCACAAAAAACATGCGATGATCATTTTATGTCTTGTTTCCCTGCAGATACGTTTTATAAAATGGAAAATTCGCTAGAGTAAATTCATAGCTACAGCTCTGTTATTGTGTGGTTATTTATTTTAGAATTGAATGAATGTGGGGTCGAACTGAAGCCAATACCACGATTTAACACATTGTCAACATATTTATATGATGATAAACTGGTTATAATTTCAGAATAGCATTCCATTCTAGTTACAGCATAATTAAACACGTCACTTTGCGAAATAATGTGCAATAGACATTCTTGAATCTTTTTTACACTGTTCAAAAGATATAAAATTAAATATATGGTCACATATAGCAATGCATTGTATAATGGAAATGGACAGCTAATGACAAATGAGGGAAATTTTGAGAAGTGGCTGAATTCAAATACTTAGGAACAATAATCACAAATAGGAATGAGATGCACAAAGAAATTAAACATAGGCTCAATTCTGGAAATGCGTGCTATTATGCATTGCAGAGACTCTTGACGTCCCAACTCCTTTTGAAAAAACGTTAAACTGAAAATATATAAAACTATTATTCTACCAGTTATATTATATGGGTGCGAAACATGGACTCTTACTTTAAGGGAGGAAAGGATATTACGAGTATTTGAGAATGAAGTTCTTAGGAAAGTTTTTGGACCAAAGAGAGATGAACAGACAGGTGAATGGAGAAGACTTACATAACAGTGAACTACAGAATCTTTATAGGAAGCCAGATATAACAAGAACTGTCAACTCTCATAGACTGCGATGGGCAATATATGTGGCACTAATGGGGAATGAAAGACGTGCATGGAAGCTTCTTGTAGGAAAACCAGAGGGAAATTGTCCAGTTGGTAGACCAAAAATGTGGTGGGAGAATAACATTAACTATGATTTGAGGGAAGTAGATTATACAGAGTATGATTGGAAAACATTAGCTCAGGATATGGATTTATGGACAGCTTATGTCCACGCGGCCATGAACCTACGGGTTCGATAGTGCCAGTGAGTTAGTTAGTTAATTCAAAATGTAGATAGATGTCATGTTATCGTAGACCGAAAGTCTTATATTCCACAATGAACAATTTTGCTTAAGTTTCATTACGTATATATATATATATATATATATATATATATAGGCCTATATTTTTTTTGCAAATGCCCCAGATTGTCTTTCAACATTCCTGGTGTTCTCTCCTGGCATGGCGTACTTGTAACCTACTTCTGAGGTTGGGGTGCCTGGTAGGCGGGGTTACGTTGCCCCGATGATATGATGGGAGCGATGATGATAGTGATGCGCCAGGAGAGTCCCTAATCCTAAGCTTAACCTAAGATGAATATGAATGATGATGATTGCGATGGCCATATGCTTTCGGGGACCGTTTGCGCCTTAAAGTTTTCCTGACATTTGTCTTACAGGTGAGGAAAAACCCCGATAAAAATCTCACCCAGAAAAACTGTCCCGACTGGGGATCGAAATCGGGCCCGCTGCGTGACAAGGCAGCACGCTACCTCGAGACCACAGCTGTGGACTCATTATGTATATATCAAAGCCTCATATAACAACATTATCGGCTCATCACAATTTAGGAACAAGATCACAAGACTCTTCTTTACTTTTGATACCACAACACAGGACCTGTCTGTACTCTGAATCTTACACAATATCTATGGCTAGAGCATGGAACTCACTTCCCAGTCATGTCAGGGACTGTCAATCGCTATCATTATTTAAATCCAAATTAACTGATATCTTAAGTTCGACACAATGAAAACATTAACTACATAACAACTATATAGATCATTCCATTAATAATCATGTAGGAAGCTACTTACTTTATTTTATATCATTTTAATTTTATTATATTCTATGTTTTTGTTAGCATTAGCTAGTATTAGATCCATCATCATTGTATTTTGTTTAGTCTGTATTTTAATATCTTAAAATTGTAATATGTACGTAATTTTTGTATAATTTTACTATTCGCTGGTTGAGTGGAAGAGAAGGCCTTATGGCCTTAACTCTGCCAGCTAAAATAAATCATTATTATTATTATTATTATTATTATTATTATTATTATTATTATTATTAATGTACGAAAATATAATACGTGTCGTTGGCTAAGATTTTTTTTAGTCATTGCATAGGCCATCATATTGTCACAGATAACCAGGGTTTTTCCTTTACGTTTTTTTTTTCGGCGTTAATGAACCCACAGATGTTGTTTAAAATCTCACATAACACTTTATTTCCCTCTACAAATTAACAGTAAATTTTTAATCACAATTTTCTTTCAATGTTTATCTCAGTCACAATTATTACACAGTCACTGATGAATCCGTTCACCACAATTTTTCTTACACTCAACTTCTCGCCGTTCAACACAAGACTAACTGGTTCTGTTCTGTTGGCAGCACGTAGCGCTGCCCAGTGTGCCGCGTTTGGAACCAGTTGTAGCTCCCTGGCAGCTAATACCATAGTGTCTATCGTTTTGTGATTTCATCATTTGGCGCTAGTTAGCGGCATCAGTGTTCAGTGATTTATTTATGTTTTTTATTATTATATTAAGTTTATAAATTGCCCTGGGGTCGACTCAGCCTCTAACGAAAATGAGTACCAGACGCTTGTTCTGGGGGTAAAGGCGGCCGTCACGCAGGGCTGACAACCCGGCTGACATAAAGTGCCGATTGTCTAGAAAAAGTGGGAGCCTTAACCTCCTACTACCCCAAGGGCCTCCGGGCCTGATGTGGGATCACTTTACTTTACTTAGAAATTGAGGGTGAAATGAGGTGTTTCCCCTCCAGAGCAGGGCGTCGGAAACCACTGGTCGGGCAAGCAGAGAGTCCGAAAGCCGACCAAGTGGAATGAGCCACGCTACTCTAGCTGTAGCACAGCTCTCATTTAATTTATTTGGACCATCTTTGGGCCTTTATGGGGATCTGTGGAATATATTTTTGTGTACAGCACGCCGCTGTAGCATATGAACACTAACTGGTGTCTGTCCTCCCCACATTTATATAGGCGCGAGGAATTTTCTAGACTTACGTTCGAGGCGCTTTGAACCGTAGAAGCCTCTGGCCACCGATTTTTCCCGAAGGAGATATTGGTGTAAAAAATGTCAGGAAAACTTTAAGACACAAACGGTCCCCGAAATCATATGGCAATGGCTATCATCATCATTCTTATTCATCTTAGATTAAGTTTAGGATTAGGGGCTCTCCTTGCGCACCACTATCATCATCATTCATCATATCATCGGGGCAACGTAACCACGCCTTCCAGGCGCCCTAACCTCAGAAGTGGGTTACAATTACGCCATTGCCAGGAGAGAATACCAGGAATGTCCAAAAGGACAAAACTGGTGGCATTAAAACATAATAATTGTGCAAAGATGAGTCCATTCTTACAGCGGACTGTAGTAGAAGTCTGTCCCGAGTAGCGCGTGTCAACGTGCAATTTGTAAACATAACGGTCCATGTACGATGCAGCCTACTCTATAACGACTACTTTTTTCAGCCCTAATTATCATATAGGCTAAGCATTGAAAAACTATTCATTAAATTGGCAATATACCGAACGGGGAATAGAGCCAAAAACAGCGGACTCTCTCGAACGTTTAGCAAAATATGACGATTCCTACACTATACCTGAAACCATTGTACGTTCACGTTGGTGAATTACATTTGATAAAGTAATATTAATCAGAAAAAAAGAGTACGAAGTACTTGTCAAATATCTATAAGGTTAGATGCTTCCTACATGGCAAAACGTTCAATGTACACCGTGCCCCATTCAAACCTCCCACATTTTAATTAATCATAACTCTCAAAGTATGCGGAATTATGAAATGAGGTTGATATTAAAACAGATAGAAACTCAAAGAATTGTTGTTTTCATTATTGCAGTTAATTCATCTGTCGCATGTTGGACAATAATGACATAAAACAAAATGGCGACTCCTCAGCAACGAGCATAAACTGTTTTCTGGTATGCAAACACGAAGTCAATAATTACAGTGCAAAGAAATTACCGGAGAGAATATGGAGGAAATGCACCTGATTGGATGACTATTAAGGTATGGCTTGAGAAGTTTCTGGAGACTGGAAGCGTTAAAAAGCAATCAGGAGGTGCTCTTACACATGTTTCAGAAGAAAATATTGAAGAAATTAGAGCAGGATTTCAGAGAAGTCCACAAAAATCAATTCGCCAAGCTTCCTGGCAGCTCAATGGACACGTTGGACAGAACGTGGCACGAAATCGAATACAGACTTGATATTGTTCGAGCTACTAATGGCGCACATATAGAGGTGTTTTAGTGTGTGGCGATGAAAATTCTTTGAGTTTCTGTTTCGTTTAATACCGGCCTCATTTCATAATTCCGTACACTTATTAGTTATGATTAATTAGACAAAACAAGTAAGATATTTACAATATTATTTACAAGTATGTGTCACACGGGCAGTAAGCCATACGTGCTGTTGACAGTCCGTTTCAATAAAGTAATAATTGTCAATAGTATAAAGAAAAAAAAAACAATAACATTTCAATTACATGAAGAAAACACAATATTACAATTACATAATAATACAATAGCATTATACATTAATTATGTATAATTATTAAGAATTAATGGTATTGCATTTTGATAACATATATTTATTCATGAATGAGTGTTGTTATTTTCCGCGTTTTGTCCAGAAATTTACCCTAGCTTATCCAATTTTCTGGATTTACCAATAACTCGTAGCATGCCAATCTTTCCCGATTTGAATTTAGAAATCTATCCGGTAATAACTGACGTCTCCAATATTCTAAATCATCACATTTTCCTAATATATGTATCTCGTCTTCAAAGTTCCCGCACATTGGACATATTCGCATATCGTGATCGTCGCTAATTTTTAGAAATTTCCATGCCCCTAGCCTAAACCAAGCAAGCCCTGATCTCTCTTTAAATCCTAGGTTTGAGTATATGAGATTCTTTTCCCCAAACGTGTTTCAGTAATTCATGAATAATTAAAATATGGGAGGTTTGAACGGGACAATCTGTATATTGGAAAAAAACATAGGAAAAGATTATTATTTTATAATGCAGTGTAATTCATGATGTAAATAACAATAGGTTAAAAACAAAAGATCAGAGTTGGACGTTAATTTACAAATTAGTAACAAACAAAGCAGAAACGATGCATTAGCATTTGGTTGCACGTTTGTAGCATGAGACAGAATCTAAACACTTTTCTGAATGAATGCCAGGCGCCCATTGCAGCCAGGCAGTCACGGGTAAACACGCAATCGCTCCAGTCACGCAATACATATATTTTATGTACACAACACTGTATTTAACTGGGGGTTCAGAACAGCACCCCTTTCTTACACTAAATTCTTGCCACTTTGCGTCAAGGCAAAACATATCACACATTTTCGTTAGAAGTCCTTTTCTGGGCATACAGGAGTACATGAAACATGTCACATATTCAATAATTCGTTTTGAGAATTTCCCTTATCATTGAGGGGTTTCTAGGACCATTGTTAGTACAGAGTGATTCAGAAATATGGCTATACGTTTTATCGCATTTTGTGACGAAAATAATATCATTAAAGCAAATATGATGTTATCATTGGAAAGGGAATCCTTCAAATTACAACAATACGACAAAACAAAACAAATCACTGTTCACGTGCAGCTTGGCGGGTTGATTTTTGTGGCCTAGCGTCGAACGCCTCCACAATTCTCTTCGTTGTTTCTGCATCCCTGCTAATGCGAGGCCTTCCAGGTTTGATTTTCTGCATCCTTCGCATTTCCAGCAGTCGTTTTCTCCACTTCCCCACAGTCGACGCGACGGCTGCTATGCTACGTTAAACTCACGTCTTGCCCGTCTTGCGGCCTCACGATCATTAGCATACGTTATTGCCCATGCAGCAATTGTAATTTGCTGCTGCATATTCAACGCCAGTTTTACTAATGATATAAGTTCTACGGTGTTTTGTTTTATTCCATTGTTGTAATTTGAATCATTGCCTTTCCAACGGTAATTTCATATTTCCTGTAATGGTAATATTTTCATCACACAACGCGATCAAACGTGTAGCCATATTTATGATTCACCCCGTAATTAACATGAATTTAAAAATAAATAAATAAATAAATAAATATAAATGACTACGGACTTATAGACTATCAGTTTGCAACAAACATTCACATATTTCCCTTAATTAAAGTTCTCCATCGTTCTCTGTCCACTGTGTCTTCATCTGTTACACCAAATTTCCTCATTGAATCTTGAAGATTATATGAAATATATGATAAATAAACTAATGGAAGAATATAAAAAAATGGGGACTGAATATAAATTTACAGAAAACAGAATATATGTGTTTGGGAAAGGATGTGGATGACCTCATACTTGAAAGAGCGAAAATAAAAAAAGTGTGAATTTTTTTAATACCTTGGGTCAATAATTACAAGTTTAGGTACCTGCGAGAGAGATGTACAGACTAAAATTGCAATGGCAAAAAATGCAACTAAGACATTACTTACTTACTTACTTACTCACTGGCACTATCGAACCCGTAGGTTCATGGCCGCACGGACATAAGCTCTCCATACATCCCTATCCTGAGCTAATGCTTTCCAATCATTTCCTGTATAATCTACTTCCCTCAAATCAGAGTTAATGTTGTTCTCCCACCTCATTCTTGGTCTACCAACTGGGCGTTTTCCCTCTGGCTTTCCTACAAGAAGTTTCCATGCACGTCTTTCATTCCCCATACGCGCAACATGCCCTGCCCATCGCAGTCTACGAGACTTAACTGTTCTTATTATATCTGGCTTCCTATAAAGACCATGTAGTTCATTGTTATGTAGTCTTCTCCATTCACCTGTCTGTTCATCTCTCTTTGGTCCAAAAATTTTCCTAGCAACTAAGACATTACGTGGAATAATTTGGAATACAAATATTACAAGGGAAACTAAAATGAAAATTTATAAGAGCATAATACAGAATATTTTGTCATATGGTAGTGAAACTTGGTGTCTGACGGAATTACAAAAGAATAAAATTAGAACAGTTGAATTTGATTATTTTAGAAGAAGCCTCCAAAAAACAAGACAGGATAAAATAAGAAATGAATTCCTTTGGAGAGAAATGAATGTCACCATATCTGTTGTTAAGAGGATTGAAAATCAAACGCTTAAATGATATGGTCAGTACAAAGAATGGGAAATGAAAGATGGCCAAAAAATATATACCAATGGTCATCCCCTGGATGAAATAAACGTGGCAGACCAAGATGGAAATGAAAAACCTACGTCAGAACTATAATGGATGATAGGAATTTGGAAGAGGGAGATTGGAATGATAGAAATAAATGGAAACTGAAGACGGCAAACCTATAAGTGGGGGAAAGCCGAACAAGAAGAAGAAGAAGGAGAATTTTGAATGTTGTTCTTCCTTTTCTGTTCCTTCTTTCAATTTTCCATGCATAGATGACCTTTGGTAGTCTTCCATCCTGCATTCTTCTTACGTGTCCATACCATTTTAATATCACATATCAGTTATTAACAATGCCAAAGGTTGTCATTTTTACATGTCTGGTGTTTTCTCCTGGCGTTGGAGTAATTGTAGCCCAGTTCTGAGGTTAGGGCGCCTGGAAGGCGTGATTGTGTTGCCCTATAATATGATGAATAATTATGATATTCGTGAGCCAGAAGAGTCCTTGATCATCATCATCATCATCAACAAGGATTAAGTCCAATGGCCTGTTCCGATCTCATTATAGGTCGAATTGGTCCTTCCATATCTTCAATGGTCTTCCCAACACTCTTCTCCCTTTTGGTTTATAATTATACATTCTTCTTGGTACGCGCTGTTCATTCATTCGTAATACGTGCTGAAGATAAGCATTTTGATAATATTTTATTCATTCACAGAGATTAAATATATTAACTTCTGTTCTTATATCTTCGTTTTCCTTTTTATCGGTTCTTTGGTATCCTGCTATTGCTCTCAACATCTTCATTTCAGCAGCCTCTATTTGTTTACTATCTGCCTTTGTTAATGTCCAGGTTTCACATCCATAGATACGAGATGGACCTGCCAATACTTTGTAAAACTTCTAAATAATTTATTGTCTAGTCTTATTCAATAAAGTGCGTTTAGTTGTGCCACATAGATAATTGAATCGTTGTATTTTAGTGTGTTTATCTAAATTTCTGTCATTACCCAAATGACATCGCAAATAATTAAAATTCTGAACTTGAATGATGATGTTTACGATGACCATATGATGTTCGGGAACGATTTAAGTCTTAAGTTCCCTGATCAAAGAAGAATAAGTAAAGATACTTACTTACTTACTCACTGGCACTATCGAACCCGAAGGTTCATGGCCGCGCGAAGATAAGCTCTGCATACATCCCTATCCTGAGCTAATGCTTTCCAATCATTCCCTGTACAATCTACTTCCCTCAAATCATAGTTAATGTTGTTCTCCCACCTCATTCTTGGCCTACCAACTGGGCGTTTTGCCTCTGGCTTTCCTACAAGAAGCTTCCATGCACGTCTTTCATTCCCCATACGTGCAACATGTCCTGCCCATCGCAGTCTACGGGACGTAACTGTTCTTATTATATCTGGCTTCCTATAAAGACCATGTAGTTCATTGTTATGTAGTCTTCTCCATTCACCTGTCTGTTCATCTCTCTTTGGTCCAAAAACTTTACTTATTCGTGGACTGTAGTAGGTCAAGAATAAGTAAAGATGGAAACAGTAATTTGGAGCCGGAACAGGCTAGTAAATAAGCCTAAACCGTGTGATGATGATGAAGAAGAAGAAGGTAATAATTTCTCAATGTTTCAATTAACGAAGAAGTAGGTCCTTTTAAAATTAAAGGGTTCACTCGAGTGACAGCATCGCACATTTTTAAACATAACTCGAAAAGTAATAGAGATATCAATGAAAATCTTTCACTAATTTAAAGATGAAGTTTCAATCTATATGAAATAAAATAAATTGAAAAAATACTTTTTTTGACCCTTAAAGGTGTAGGTCCCCCCTTAATCTACACTATAATCCACACAATTTTTAACTGGCGTTCATCACGCAAGAAGTATTCTCTGCTACTGATATATGTTTTTATCACACCGCTTCACTAGACTCTCTGATACACATAAATTAGGTACCCGATCCCTTGAGCCCAGTGTCCTTTATATCCCTCCTCACCACACTACCTGTTATTCGAAATCTTTTACAATTTCTCTTGATAGAACATGGAATTCCCTTCCATCCTATGTCAGAGACTGCCAAACTTTACCATCTTTCAGAAACAAATTGAAAATAAAATTACTAACAGAAACAACTCACTAATATTACTTTTTAAAAATTAATAATGTGTTTTTTCATTATTTAATAAAAATAGATTTAAGATTTGTTAATATATTTACCTAATGCCTTGTATAATAAGCGATAGATTAATTCATTGTAGTTTATTACTTTCCTTGTATTTTTTTCTTTCTTTTCTTTTTATGTATAGTAGATTCGAGCTGTTATTCCTTTCTGTATTCATTCTATCATTAATTTAATTTTAATTGTATTTAATTTCATTGTATTATTAGACATTATTTTCATTATTATTCAATTTGACAGATAATTAATTGTTTAGTATGACTATTATTGTAATTTTTTTGTATTTATATGTAACATATGTTTGTCCTGGTGAGTGGAAGGGAAGGCCACATGGACTTAACTCCAGCAGGCTAAATACATTTATTATATATTCTATGTTTTTTAAATAAATTAGAATTTTTGTGCGTACACATCCTGATTGGTTAGTATCTTATAAGAAACATTGATTTAATTTATTTGTTATAGTTTATTAAACAGTAAAAATAAAACAAATTATCATAAATTACCTAAGATTGTGTCAAATTACGTTAAAATACAGTAATAACTTACTTTTACATGATTTTATTTTTCTTTGCGGTCCGAAACACTTGAATGGTGGGCACATAAATTATTGTTTCGCCAATTTAAGGGTTAAGTAAGTGCTAATAGGAACAATATCAAGCAACTGTAAATATTAATCATAACTTGTTAGTGCCAAGAGGAACCATAACTTGCTTAAGTATAATTAACAGAGAGCATTGTTTGAAATGCAAATAACAACCACAACGAAATAGAACAATTTAGCGTCACAATAACTCAAAATTATATTTTAAAGAATCGAAAATAGAAAAAAAAAATGTCACACTTTAGAACTAGTAAATAACATTATAAATGCATAGTCAGGAACATCAACACACATAAAATGATAGAGATATTTTAATATTGCTAAACCAAAGCATGTAGTACTGCAGAAAACTGTAGTGGAGCATGCTGTCATATGAAGACTCTCATAAAAAAAATCCTGATTGGTTAATAAAAGAATACAAATCGTCACTCAACTCAAAATTAAAAAACCATAAATGACTAATTACCACATCACTTTGTATTACAAATTACTCAGAAACATCAAAAGTAGGCTAATTTGTTTCAAAAACTAAATTCTTCATTATAAACCAATATCCATGGAAATATCATTCTTTTTACTAATTCATCAAACATATCCCGCTGATTGGTGCCAATCCGACCGATACAATTAGAAGCTATGAAAAAGCAATCCAGACATGCTTTTTTTTTTCTACGTCATAATTCGATTATCATGAAATGGCGCTGGTGTGAGGTCAATACATTAGCGATTTGGGCACCATGTCATTAACAACACTTCTTTTTTATACAATCTCGGTCGATGTGGGGCAGGGGGTTTTCATAATAAGGCATCCCTGATTTGGTTTGATGGATGGCCAGAAACACCCCCCTCCCCTCCTCATATCTCTTTTAGCCTTGTCGCTGAAACTGCGCATTATTTTTTTATAGCTGATCGTATGTGTACATCCCCAAGCCTGTATAATTCTGTGGATTGGTGCAAAACAGCAACATATTAAAATTAACTGTCTGATATTAAAAAAAAGTTTATTCAATTTTAAGTGTCGTGCTTTGCTTTTAGATTAAAATTGAATTAAGAACTAAAATGTTTGATTTTCCGGGAAATTCTCGTATAAGAATTGAAGGCATAATAATAGTCCCTTCGATTGGTTGCTGGCCAAAGGAAGGCAAGACCAGTGATGGGGCTGCCATCTTATAGCCAGTGGTCAGGTTTTTCTGGAGAAGAAAAGAAAATAAAGGAAAGAAGAAATGGAAGAAAGGAAAGAGTCCCTAGCCCTCGGATGCCCTAATAGCGTCGGTGTCGAAAAAACAAGAGTTAACCAAGAGAGGTTAGATAGTAAAGTTAAAAGAGTGCAAAACACAAGTAAATGGAAGAAATGTTTTGCTCAGCTTGGGCACCTTGTGGTCGCCATCCACATATCCCCTGTAGAGAAAATGTTCTATAGGATCGTAACAGGCCTTGGCCTAATACTTGGAAGGAAAAAGAAGAAGAACTAAAATGTTCAGGCATAACTAATGACAACCAGTTGAGTCTCATTTGGGGTCCTGAAAGAAAAAGGGACTTATCAACTTAGAATTGTTACTATAATTTTAAAGACTATAATGCATTATGCAATAGCAATATTGAATGGAATTTTGTGGGACTATTTAACTCATAATAGTATAATAATATTGTGAAAAGAAAAATTAATGTCTGAACCAGGAATCGAACAGTGGACCTCTCGTATTCCGTACGACCGTATTAAAATTTAATTAAGATTTAAAATTTTCAGGCATAACTAATGACAACCAGTTGAGTCTCATTTGGGGTCCTGAAAGAAAAAGGGACTTATCAACTTAGAATTGTTACTATAATTTTAAAGACTATAATGCATTATGCAATAGCAATATTGAATGGAATTTTGTGGGACTATTTAACTCATAATAGTATAATAATATTGTGAAAAGAAAAATTAATGTCTGAACCAGGAATCGAACCGTAGACCTCTCGTATTCCGTACGAGCGCGCAAGACCATTACACTATTCCAGACATGGTACAAACATTAACAATTCTTTCCACATATACAAATCTATAATTCTCGGTTAGTCCGCTGCCAGGTAGATGTCACTACCAACGTCAACGGCCGGCTCCATTTAGAAGTATTTATGTTTGAGAATTTTACACCATCACTTTTGTAAGCAGTAATCGATGTTGTACGCTCGTACGGAATATGAGAAGTCCACGGTCCGATTCCTGGTTAAGACATTAATTTTTCTTTTTACAATATCATTATAATATTATAATATCCATTATTGGAATTGTGCTAAAATAACAGTATTGGAAAGCGTTAAATATTTAACTCGTGCTCTAGATGGGAGTCAATGACCAATCACGTTTCAATGAATTATGTTTTACAACCAATCACAGTCTTGTTTCCCGATTTTTATTAATTAAGTTCCCATCATATTAAAGAAAGCTCTTCCTTTTTAATATCCTGAACAGGTTACAGCATTATTTTGCAGTGACTGACTCTCTAAGAAATACGTTGAATATGGCAATTTATATTAAGATGTAAAAATCACAAAATACATGTAGCTTTCAGATTGTATATATAATGGACGAATGTAACCACATAACTCTTGCGAGATACAACAGAAAAAAAATTGTAGCAATTGATTATACCACAATAAAAAGAAGCCACTATTTACACATTCTTAAACGTATTATTTCCCAGGTATTTACGTTGCAGAAAAATATAATTGATATATTTACATCATAGGACATCAGAAATTAATTAGTAACCTATAATGTTGGTTATAAACAGTTTGATGTGTTTAATTTTTTCTCCACTAGGGTGCATTCTTAAAATATTGCGATCCTTTGGCAATAAATAATATGATCTGGTTGCAGTGATGAACAAATCAAACATAATAAACGCGTCTGATTTGTTTTCAAACATCGCTGTTTACATTAAATATATAAATATTTTTAAATAATTATATTTAAATAATGTATTGTGAGTAAACAGCTTAATTTTATTCGTTAAATAGTCCTAACAAATGCCACTCTTAATTTCCAAATCTTCTAGAGAAATGCAATCGTCACTTCGTGACTCATGAATTTAATCATCATTTGGAAATCACTCGTGCATTACTTGTGAAAATACAATTTTTGCGCGACAGTGCGTTTTGTCATACGAGCAATGGCGACCATTATTGAAAGTTCAACTTCCTACATTTCGGGGTTGCCAACCTAAATAACTATACTGTAATATTACATTTATACCCACATGCGGGAAGTAAAACCACTGACATCCTTGTATACTACGTATAAGTATATACAGAAAATATCCAAAAGGTTGTGTTGATATACATTATACGAAACAAATCACTGCATTTTAAAAGAACTGAACTTTATTTGAAACAATATAAAACAATAAATACGTTCTTGTGGCCATGTTATCAATAATTGTTCTCAAGGCCGCCTGTTGTTTCAAGTAATAAACATTGGCCACACTGTTAACGTTAGTCAACTGTTTATAATGAACGCAAATATTTCCAACAAAGATGTTATTATTTTACTATTATTTACTATTTTGAAAACACAATCGCGCAAGAAATAATGTAGAACGCACGTTTGTGAAGTGTTTTACAGAATCACGGAAATTAAAAACCTCGGTATCGCTCGGTTTTTAAACATTTTTCCTCGATTCTGTAAAAACCACTTCCCAACCTCGCATCGTAATATACTATTTATCCAATTTGCTATTTATTTTTCTTCTTCTTTCTTCTTCTACTACAAGGTTTAGACTATGCAGCCTGTTCCGGCGAAGTTAAAAGTGGAGTCCATCTTCTACGTGGTCGGCCAACATCTCTTGTTCCTCTGGGATTATACAAGAAGGTTCTTTTTTATATTCTTTCGTTGTTCATTCTCATTAAGTGTTCTGTCCATTTCTTATTATTGTCACTGATTTTATCTTCTATTTTATATATATTTAATTCTTCTCGTATAGTTTCATTCCTTATTCTATCCGCTCTTGTGCATCCTTTCACATTAAGTAAAAATAGCATTTCCGCAGTCTGTATTCTGCATTTATCCCTTGATTTCATTATCCAATTTTCACTTCCATACAACAACAAAGAACAGCCATTGTTTTATATAATTTAAGCTTCGTATCTTTCCTTGTTTTCCGACCTAAGGTTCTTTTTATGGTTCCACAAATAGCCTGAAATTTATTTACTTTATTTTCTAATGTCTTTATTTTTTCTATAAGTTACATCACATCCTAAATTTCTATTTATTTTTTTGTAATGTAAACTCGCAGTAAAATTAATCGGCAAATGTCACATCGCAATAAGAGACAAGCGCCACCATAACCGTGGATTACGTACTGCTATAAAATAATCTCGCATTGTGTGCATTACGACTTGATGGTCATGAAGCAGGCAGACATTCTGGAATCATACACGAGTGGTCGAAAACAGAAACTATAATTAATCAGACCCCCACTCCATCCTAAAACAAGGTAATTTACATTTATCCTCCTAGTGAACTGGAGTTGTAACTGTTTTGCAGAGAATATAAACATGCTAGGCTTGTCGCTTTGGTTGTAGGAATAAATGAGACATGGTGTGTTTAATAATACGCATTACTGTGTGAGTCCTCACTGTGGGGGACTACGCAATGTCGCTCAGCAACTACTTTGTTTCTCCATGTTCCACTAATTCCCTCTAAATTTAGTAATTAACATTGTCAAATGGCATCGTTGATTATAGCAATACTCCATAGCTATAAAACTCTTTCATTATTCTTAATGAATAGAAACTTTTTAGATGTTTGTAATTACTTTCACTTCCCCCATTTTTCGTTTATGCTGTTTTTCCTTCTTGTTTTTACACGCTTAAAATCATTTGTATACTTGTAAAGGACCCGTAACAATACAATAATTTCATATTTGTTTCTAAAATCCTGGCCAGAATCATCAGAAAATCAAAGAAAGTGTCTTTGTATCCATGTAACGGAATCTTTGAACACGATTTTCACCCACTTAGAAACATTGGATCGACTTGAAACTTTGTATGCGTGTAAGGACCCGTGACAATAGAATGATTTCATATTTATTTTCTAAAATCCTGGCCAGAAACATCAGAAAATAAAAAAAGTGTCTTTGTATGTATGTAACGGAATCTTTGAACACGATTTTCAGCCACATACAAACATTGGATCGACTTGAAATAAGCATACTTGTATTGGAATTCTTGGGTAGCTCAGTTGGTTAGAGCGCTAAAGGTACAGACTTTAGAGACTCGAATTCAAATCCCGACTCAAGCATTCTTTTTTTCTTTTCATATCATATTTGCTTTCATTACCATATGTCAAAAATATATTTATAATATATATATATAAAAGCGTTACTGCTATAAAGTAAATATTCTCTTTAAAAATTTGCTTAACTGTTATGTTAGCCGCGAGATGGCAGTTGGAATAAATTTCCGCTACCCCTTGTGTGAATTGAGAATACTACATGTATAAGAAAATTGTATGCTTGTATTGGAATTCTTGGGTAGCTCAGTTGGTTAGAGCGCTAAAGGTACAGACTTTAGAGACTCGAGTTCAAATCCCGACTCAAGCATTATTTTTTCTTTTCATATCATATATATATATATATATATATATATATATGGTAGGAAAACCAAAGGGAAAACGCCCAGTTGGTAGACCAAGAATGAGGTGGGAGAATAACATAATCCACGATTTTAGGAAGTAGATTATAAGGGGACAATTGGAAAACAGGTCAGGATAGGGATGTATGGAGAGCTTATGTCCTCGCGGCCAAGAACCTACCGGTTTGATAGAGCTAGTTAGTTAGTTACTTTTGACATTACGAACTTCGTTTATAGCTTCTTGTTAAGTCAACGAGGTCTACGTTGCCAAATCCTTGGATGATGGCGCACTTCATCTGCAGCATCATTTCTAGATATCTCCCTCATCTGATAGATCTAGAGCTTTCTGGATACCAATTCTGATAGAAATCGAATGCCTCGTAGATGTACTTTGATCTATAGGGACTCCTGTCTTGTGAATTTGGTGAGTGTTTGAGTACTTCCTAATTCCACATTCTAAACAAATTCTACTGAACATATTTTTAGGGAGTTATTACTTACTACTATGTGAAAAACAGTGAATGTAACGGGCTTCCAATATAAAACCGGACCGGCCTCACGGAGTTTCACCCGGCACGCAGTGCTGTCTCTTCCTCCCGCAATTCACCCTGCCTGCCACCCGTCCTTGAACTGTTTCTTACCTTATAGAAAATGCTGGAAATGTTGTCTTCCCGCACACGTGCTATGGAATCACCTTGGTTTAGACAATGAACACGTGTACACTTGTAAGGTTTGAGTTTTAACAATTTTGTTGCTGTATGTGCAGAAGATACTGAAATCCCAACTTGTTGTGCTAATTTCGGTAATGATTTTTGTGGTGAACGTTCCAAATTTTCGCCAATTTCGTCTAATTTTTCTTCGGTGAGAACCGTACGCCTTCGCGTGTGTTTCTTATTTTGTACTGAACCAGTGGTCTCAAATTTAGTCACAAGATCGTGAATTGTCGATCTGGAAGGAGGTAATTGTCCAGGGAAGTTCCGAATAAATTCCTCGCGAACGCGACGAGCTGATTCGTATTTATAATAAAATTTACACACATAAATGCAATGCGCTGCTCTAATGTCAGCTGACGTCTCATCTTGTCGAAAGATAGTAAACTGACTAGTTCAAGGACGAGCGGCTGGCAGAGTGAAATGCGGACGAGGAGAGAGCGCTGCCTGACGGGTGAAACCCCGTGAGGCCGGTCCGGGTTTATATTGGAAGCCCGGTATTAATAAAATATTGCTACTTCAAGACTTTCAATATTACAGATTTATACAACAGAGACTGCTAAAGAAAATACTACAAGATTACAATGGTCACCACTAGGATCGCTGTTTTATAACAGTTATTATTGGGCTACACATAAGAGCATCAATACCATTATTGCTAACCTAACCACATTTAAAACTTATTTCATAATGGTTTATCAATACTGATGAAATATTTACCTAAAAAGTTCGTCTACTCAACTTACAGATTATTTATCTCTAGCACTTACATGACTAGTCCCAATATTGAATCCTGCTGATGATGGCACTAGTCCCGAAAGCGCTACAGACAAATGATAATCTTTAAGTTAAGGAGACGGACCTTTTTGGTAAATATTTCATAATCTTATATTTTAATTTTATCTATCTATCTTCGGGTTTTTACAGCTGCTGCCGTCTTCCCGTGCCAAACCTCCAAAGCCTACGGTCTTGGGCATCTTCGATGCTTAGCCCTC
This sequence comes from Diploptera punctata, assembly GCA_030220185.1. Lineage (NCBI taxonomy): Eukaryota > Metazoa > Arthropoda > Insecta > Blattodea > Blaberidae > Diploptera > Diploptera punctata. The sequence continues at coordinate 1,188,163 of JASPKZ010007418.1, read as the reverse complement.
TAGCTTGCAATTACTGTCTTCATGTTTTCCTTCCATGTTACATTTGGTCTCCCTCTTTTCTTCTTTCTGTTCGGATGCCATTCATACAGTTGCTTCGGCCATTGCTCATCTTCCATTCTTAAAACATGTCCTAACTACTTTAATTCCTTCTCCTCAATTCTTTCAATTATGCTTTCTTCTGCTTCCATTATATTTTAATGGTTTATATTCAAAATAGATCAGGCTCATGGGCTTTCTGACTACAATTCTTGAGGTCTCGGGATCGATTTCTGGTCAAACCATGGGATTTTTTTCCTTAAAGGGAATTATTTCTGTGGTTGCCCATGGTCTGGAATTTAATGTAAGTTTGAGTCAAGGACTCTCCTGGCCCTTCATTATAATTTATAACCCATAATTTCACGGGGGTAACGTAACTCCGCCTTCCAGATGTCCCAACCTGGAAATGGATTACAATTCCGCCATTGCCAGGGGAGAAAGCCAGAAATGTCATAAAAGACAACCTACAAAGAAATTAAACATAGGCTCAATTCTGGAAATGCATGCTATTATGCATTGCAGAGACTTTTGATGTCCCAACTCCTTTCAAAAACATTAAACTGAAAATATATAAAACTATTATTCTACCAGTTATATTATATGGGTGCGAAACATGGACTCTTACTTTAAGGGAGGAAAGGAGATTACGAGTATTTGAGAATAAAGTTCTTAGGAAAATTTTTTGGACCAAAGAGAGATGAACAGACAGGTGAATGGAGAAGACTACATAACAATGAACTACATGGTCTTTATAGGAAGCCGGATATAACAAGAACAGTTAAGTCCCGTAGACTGCGATGGGCAGGACATGTTGCGCGTATGGGGAATGAAAGACGTGCATGGAAACTTCTTGTAGGAAAGCCGGAAGGAAAACGCCCAGTTGGTAGACCAAGAATGAGGTGGGAGAACAACATTAACTATGATTTGAGGGAAGTAGATTATACAGGGAATGATTGGAAAGCATTAGCTCGGGATAGGGATGTATGGAGAGCTTATGTCCGCACGGCCCTGAACCTACGGGTTCGATAGTGCCAGTGAGTAAGTAAGTAAGTAAGTGGGGCGATGAGGGCGGGGAAAATAAGTTTTTGTCACAACGATAAAGAAATGCAGTACGCGTTATATGTTTCTAGTTTTGGGCAATTTATAAAATATATTAAGATGATTAGCAGAATCTTCGTATAAAAATTCAGTTAATAATGATCAAATATTTATTTTTAGATATAGTGCTCAACTGATATTACCGACTTCAAGAGTGAAATGCATTAACATTTATGTGGAGGATACAATATTTGTTTCACCAAAACACATTCTTAGTTCCCTCATTCATGTATGACTAATTTAAATAAGGGTTGGGGGTTCCGAACTCTCAGAGCGACGCTGCACTCACACAAACATTACCGCATTGACTACATATAAGAGAAAAAAATAAACCAGTTCAGTGCTGTGACTTTTAAAATGCATATCCTGTAGTAGAAAAAATGTACTGGTGACGTAAAAAGCATTACACCCCGCTGATAAGACTTCATGCGTTTATGTATACAACTAAGGGATTGAAAACTGTACACGGGGAGAGACGCGGTCACATTTAGTATCTAGATGCTCTACATTACTTTAACTTTATATAAGTTTTCTTTCTGAAAACAGTAAAATGTAGACTTGGTCTACTTTTGCTTTGAACCCCTCATATATTCCAAGTCATATTAAGGGTATAACATATTTATTCTGAAATTAATGTACGAGACTTTTCTTTCTGATCTACAAGAACTTTAAAAAGCTCACGAACACATCCTAAACACGGAAAACCCAATGCATAGCCAGTTGTATTTCAATAACAAGCTAGAGAGTAGTATATGATATTTTCTTCGGCTTTCGGCGGCAAGCGGGCCCGGCGTCAACTTGTCGTTTCCTGTCAACGGTGTCAGAGTCTGTCATTCTTGAAGGTAAGGAAATATAGAGGGCGGAGTAGGAGAGAGAGATAGGGTTATAGAGAGAAAGAGCAAGAATTATTGTAGAGTGCGACTGTAGCGGACCCCGTTCACGGAAACACCAAGCGTTGAGTCGGTATGTTGTAGATAACTCTGTCCTTCATTCATATCAAGTGAATTATTCAATAGGTTGATTGCCCAAGTCTTGAAGTGCGCTACATTGTGATATTTTGGAACACATAATATTTATTCTAGTAACATATTTTGTTATAATAATCTATTGTATTTTAATTGATTATTATATACGGTTACTAACAGAACGAAAATTATAATTTTAACTACAAAACAATATCTCATTTTCATTTATACCATTAATGCCTTACGATATATAATTCACGTGTTGTTACATTTTTTAATATTATTTATTTTATTTAAGATTTATTTAAGATTTATTTAGCCTGGTGGAGTTAAGGCCATGTGGCCTTCTCTTCCACTCACCAGGAAAAAATATATTACATAAGAATATAACAATCTTAATTAACTCTAATATTAAACACTAAGTAAAAATTTGATCAAAAGATAATATCTAATATACATATTACGATCTATAATACCACCAGTTAATATTAGTTAAAATTAAGACTAAAACTAATAATAAAATGTATACAAGCAAGACATATTAAATTGTCCCTGTCTAGTGTATATAAAAAACAGGAAAATAATGAGATATAAAAAACCTAATTTTACGATTATACAATATTTAAAACAAAACAAATAAAAATATTTGTTATTCCTAATATTATTTACATAAATAATTAAATATATTAATATTGCTAAAAGAATACTATCAGTGAGGTGTATAAGTTAGTTTGTTATTAAATAATTCTTTAGTTTGTTTTTGAAGGATGTTAGATACCTCGTTAAATTATTGTGATTCAGTATCAATGGCAGATCAATCAAACATTCCTATATGTATTGCGTACGTCATAATTGGAATGAAATAATTACTGAAACTTTCCACACACATGATATATACACATTAATTCACCTATTTGTGTTTTAGAAAAAATGTAATCGATATTATATAAAAAAAACATTAATAAAATACATCATTTTAGAATTTAAACTCTCATATTTGCATAATGTTAACATGTACATAGAAACAATTGAATGATGTTACTCATATTACTACATCCATATTAATTCTGCCCGAGAACAGGTCTTTCACTGCGATCATAGCATTTTCCTTGAACATTACGACGGAATGAGGAAAAGCAATTGGAAGCTTTTGAGATGTGGATATGGAAAAGAATGGAACGTACAAAATGGACAGACAAAGTAAGAAATAAAGATGTGCTAGACAGAGTGGGTGAAAGAAGAACAATGCTGGAACTCACAAAGAAGAGAAAAATAAATTGGATTGGCCACTGGCTAAGAAGAAACTGCCTGCTGAAGGATGCTCTAGAAGGTCAACGAGAAAGTTAGAGGCAGAAAAATACATCAGATGATAGACAATATTAAAATAAATGGTTTGTATGCAGACACAAAAAGGAAAGCTGATTTAAGGAAAGAGTGCAGAATGCTGAGTTTCCAGTGAAAGACCTGCTCTTGAGCAGAATACTATGAATGAATGAATGAATAGCATTTTCATGCTATGCTTTGCGGTTTTACTAGGTGTGGTAGCTTCCCGTTGCTTTCCACACAGGTGAAGTATGATGATCATGATGGCCGGATGATTTTCGGGGACCGTTCGGCCCTAAGCTTCCTGACATTTGTCTTACAGGTGAGGAAAAACCCCGAAAAAACATCAGCCAAATGCCTGTTTTTCATCTGTAAGACAAATGTCAGGAAACGTTAAGGCCAGAACGATTTCTGAACTTCATCTGGCCATCATTTTCGTCATTATCATGCTCGCCATGTTTATTATTAATGTTTGAGTAAGTAATGTGTTTTGTCTTACATGTGTGTCGGATGAGGCCGAACACTGAGCTGATTATTCATTCGGGAAGACCCTCATGTTTTGCGTGGACAAAAAAGTATGTGCATGATTGAAAGTACTTAGATATAAACCGACACAATATTTTGGCCAAATGTGCGGGAAAACGATCACTGTTTTTGCAAAGAGACCTAAAACAAGTTAGGGGAAAAGAAACTTATATACTCAATCTAGGATTTAAAGAGAGATCAGGGCTTCTTTGCTTCAGGTTAGCGACATTGATTTTTTTTAAAATTAACGACGGTCACGATATGCAAACATGTCCAATGCGCGGGAGCTTTGAAGACGAGATACATATATTTGGAAAATCTAACGATTTGGAATATTGGAGGCGTCAGTTATTACCGGAAAGATTTCTAAATTCAAATCGAGAAAGATTGCCATGCTACGAGTTATTGTTAAGCCCAAAAATTGGATAAACTTGGGTAGATGGCGACCACAAGGCGCCCAAGCTGAGCAAAACATTTCTTCCACTCACTTGTGTTTTGCACTCTTTTAACTTTACTATCTAACCCATCACTTCGCGTTAAATACCTGTGTTTCTTGCGATTGCCGATGCTATTTTAGGGCAGCCGAGGGCTAGGGACTCTTTCCTTTCTGCCATTTCTTCTTTCCTTTTATTTGCGTTTCTTCTCCAGAAAAGCCCCCCTGACGAGAGGCCATAAGATGGCAGCCCCATCACTGGTCGTCTTGCCTGATCTCTTCCGGCCAGCAACCAATCGAAGGGACTATTATTATGATTTCAAGTCTTATACGAGACCATTTCCAGGCCAAGGATCAAAACGCTGGAGGGAAAATTTTCTATAGGATCGTAACAGGCCTTGGCCTAATACTTGGAAGGAAGAAGAAGAAGAAGATTTCTGGACAAAACGCGGAAAATAAGAACAACACTCATTCATGAATAAATAAATATGTTAACAAATTGCAATACCATTAATTCTTAATAATTCTACATAACTAAGTTAATGTATAATGTAATTGTATTGTTATCTAATTGTAATATTATTGTGTTTTGTTTTTTTTTTTTGTTTTAAGTATATTATTACCAAACATCAACTTATTGTAACGGACTGTCAACAGCACGTACGGCTTACTGCCTGTGCGACCCATATTTGTATATAACATTGTATGAATCTTACTTTTAGTTTAATAAAGTCCTTATGTACGAATTAGTCCACCGCTGTGGTCTCGAGGTAGCGTGCTGCCTTGTCACGCAGCGGGCCGGGGTTCGATCCCCGGTCGGGGCAGTTTTTCTGGGTGAGGTTTTTATCGGGGTTTTTCCTCACCTGTAAGAAAAATGTCAGGAAAACTTTAAGGCCCAAACGGTCCCCGAAATCATATGCCATCATCCTTATCATTATCATCCTTACCATTATCATTATCATCATCATCATCCTTTACCGGTGTGGAAAGCAACGGGAAGCTACCACACCTACACAATTCCCTAGTAAAGCTGCAAGCATAGCATGAAAATGCTATGATTGCAGTGAAGGACCTACCTTCGGGCAGAATTACTATGGATGGATGTTAAAAAGTGATCCCACAACAGACCCGGAGGCCCTTGGGGTAGTAGGAGGTTAGGGCTCCCACTTTTTCTAGACAATCGGCACTTTATGTCAGCCGGGTTGTCAGCCCTGCGTGACGGCCGCCTTTGCCCCCAGAACAAGCATCTGGTACTCATTTACGTTAGAGGCTGAGTCGACCCTAGGGCCATAGTGCCGCCAGAGGGTTTGGGTCAGTTTAAAAATCCTGACCCCAACGGGACTTGAACCCTCGACCCTCTGGCTTGTAGCTCAGTGCCTTAACCACTACGCTACGGCGTGCCCCCACTATGGATGGATGTATGAATTTTAATCTGTCTCCCGAGAGATCGTACCACTGCAAGACCGAGTAGCGTGGGGTGCGTAAAACTACCTATAATATGTGAGGTTAACTTACAATGGAGAAAAAGAAGAAGAATTCTTGGATAATATTTTTCAAACACTGTATAGCTTGAACCAATAGATAGATCCTTATGTAACCAATGAAAATACATAAATTCGGTTGACAATTGCACTTCAGGATTTCGTTTCATGTCAGATTCAGTTTATAATTACTCATTTTTTAATATTTTTTCCCTTAGGAAAGGAAAGGGCCTGCTTTTACGTTCCACTACATTAGGTTGACTTTTACTAATTTTCTCCCCTCCCCCATTTTGCTTCAACCTCTCTCGTCTTACAGCAGTACCCGACGGCTCGTTGAAAAACGATGAAATAAAACCGACCTTTTTATTCCCTGTATGCAGGCACCCGGACTGCGTTCGCTCTATACTCCAACCAAAGCTATCTGATTCCAACAACTCGTATGATGTTTTACAAAATGGTAAAAAGTAAATTCACAACCATGGAATTCGTAGCTTATTTTCAGGGAAAGAAAACCATTACCAGTTTCAAAATATATTCATTTTACCATCATCATCATCATCATTTTTTGATTGCAGATGAGCCCATGTAGGACTACGCAACGTACTTAGAGGCGTTTCCTTTGAGCCCAAATTTCTTTCATTCTTTTGCTATGAGCTTGTTTTCTATCATCTGTCCAAGTTGTTCCAGTTTTTTTCTTCGGTTTGTCCTCTTGGCCAACTTGTCACTTATTCACCTTAATTCTAAATATATCTCTGTTTGGGATATTTTCTTTAGTAATTCCTGCCAATTTTAAGTCCTTTTTGACTTCATCAATCCACTTCATAGTATTCACTGGAGCTTTACTTCTGTTTTCGTAGAATTCCATTATCTGTTTTGTAAGCCTATTTGAGTTCATTCGTTTAATATGACCGTTATTATTATTATTATTATTATTATTATTATTATTATTATTATTATTATTATTATTATTATTATTATTATTATTTATTATTATTATTGCAAGCTAGAGGGCTAAGCATCGAAGATGCCCAAGACCGTAGGCTTTGGAGGTTTGGCACGGGAAGACGGCAGCAGCTGTAAAAACCCGAAGATAGAGAGAGATTATTATTATTATTATTATTATTATTATTATTATTATTATTATTATTATTATTATATTATTATTATTATTATTATTATTATTATTACCAAGGGCAATATCATCTTGATGATAGTGATAGAAATTGAAGACATATTTAGTGAGTGCATTTTGTAATAAATAATCATAAAATGGAGGTAAGTAACGTATTTTATATAATATTATTTAATTGAATTTGTGTAACAATGCTTTTTGGTAGAAAGGCCTTCTGAGTTCTGCAGCTTACAAATCAAAAAGATTTGCCAGTGAGAATACTCAATTTCCGAACAATTACAGATCTAACAATTACATTTCGACATAATTTCAATTATTGTCAACCGTGACTTATTGAAACTGAGAAGGTAGTAAATTGGCTTGACTCGTATCGTAGAGTTCGATGGACAGGACTTGTGGCACGTATGAGGAAAGAAAGACTTGCATGGAAGCTTCTTGTAGCAAAGACAGAGGGAAAATGCCCAGTTGGTAGACAGAGAATGAGGTGGGAGAATAACATTAACTATGATTTGAGGGAAGTGGATTATACAGGGAATGATTGGAAAACATTAGCTCAGGATAGGGATGTATGGAGAGCTTATGTCCGCGCGGCCATGAACTTACGGGTTCGATAGTGCCAGTGAGTAAGTAAGTAAGTAAGTATAAAGGGGACAAAATGAGCGGCTTCAAAAAGCAGAGTCCCTGTTATGACCCACTGCGCATGCTCGAAAGAGCTGAAGCTGTGGTTCACGAGGTAACGCAATTTTAATGTTTTATACACACTGTATTTTGGTTTTAATCGTCTTAAATAGTTAAACAACAGTGAACGAGAGACGTTTTTAGATATTTACGAGCGTTCGACAAATGCAATATTACTCAAATTGCGACTTTCAAATAAAGTTGAAATCTCGTCAAAGTGTTAACCCTTAAATCTGCAAAACATACATTTACTGTGTTAGTTATTTAAAAGTGGCGGACAGCAGTGAAAACGGAATGTTATGAGACTGTTATTATTAGGTATAGTGTATAATAAGACACACATTTAAGTTGTTTCTTTTTGTTCGTTTTTTCTGATTTATTTAAAATATTAAATTAATTGAACCTACTGATGTATCCAAAAGGATACATTACGAATTTAAGGGTTAAAGTAAAGAAGACAACCAGGACTTAGACAAGTAGCATCCGAGTTCAAATAGCGTAGATCGTTAACCCTTAAATTCATAATGTATCCTTTTAGACATATCAGTTGGTTTAGTTAATTTAATATTTTAAATAAATCAGAAGAAAACAAACAAATATAAACCACTTAAATGTGTGTCTAATTATACAATATACCTAATAATAACAGTTATACAAGATTCCGTTTTCACTGCGGTTCGCAACATTCAAATATCTAACAGAAGAAATTTCTGTTTTGCCAATTTAAGGGTTAAATCAATTACAAAAGGATGAAGCATATATGACAGCCAGGGTTCAAATCCCTCGACAATGCTTTTTATTTTTTTTTATTTACGCAAAATACATCCTATAAGTGCTATAACATTTGATTCCTGCTCAAAATCTCCGTCCACTTTACACTGTATTAAATAATATTCCTGCCATTGTAAACTCTATAACACTATTTAGCTACCGATATAAATTTAATTGTGTGTGCAGTACCACATTTTAATAGTAATGCCATAAATGTATGTAATAAAATATAATATCTTCTTCTTCTTCCTTCCAAGTATTAGGCCAAGGCCTGTTACGATCCTATAGAAAATTTTCCCTCCGGGAAATTCTCGTATAAGACTTGAAAGCACAATAATAGTCCCTTCGATTGGTTGCTGGCCAAAGGAAGGCAAGACCAGTGATGGGGCTGCCATCTTATAGCCTCTGGTCAGGCTTTTCTGGAGAAGAAAAGAAAATAAAGGAAAGAAGAAATGGAAGAAAGGAAAGACTCCCTAGCCCTCGGATGCCCTAATAGCGTTGGGGTCGAAAAAAAACAAGAGTTAACCAAGAAAGGTTAGATAGTAAAGTTAAAAGAGTGCAAAACACAAGTAAGTGGAAGAAATGTTTTGCTCAGCTTGGGCACCTTGTGGTCGCCATTCACATATCCCCTAGATGAGGACCCCTGAGGGGAAAAATAACTCCATAAATTTATGTGTTTATTTATTTATTACGTATTAGTAAGGAAAAAGTTTTAGCCTTCAATTAAAATATTTTGTCAAATAAAATAAATGTCAAGTCCAGCATAATAATAGCCCATAGATGAATAATAATAATAATAATAATAATAATAATAATAATAATAATAATAATAATAATAATAATATATAATAATAATGTATAGCGCACAATGTGCAAATATTAGTTAATCTATATTAGTTTATCTGTCCATACAGAATCCTGTCAGAGATTGCCCTCTGTTTTTGCACTTTAGCACATGGTATCTCTCTCATAACATGCCGCATCGCTCGCACACGCATTCTGGTCCCGGGTCATGAAACTGTTTCGTTTTGCACAGTCTGTGATGGAAGCCGTGTACTGCTAGCCGGGTCACTAGGTGTCGTAGTTCGTAGTTCGGCTTCTTCCAGTCTTCTGAGATCATGGCATCGGTGTTGTAGAAATCGGTCCAAATGGATTCTTTTTTTCAGCTGCAGCTCTCTTAGTACAGTATTATAGCTCGCTGTAGATGGCAGGAACAGTTTCAATCGGAGCTCTTCTATGAGAAATAGCTCCTTTGTCAGTTCATAGACCGTGCGGGAGGGTGCGAACTTTGACAGACCCGCTGCCTTTTTCAAATACATGGATTTCACTTTTTCCAGGAGTCTAAAGCTGTTGGTGTCCAGATGATCCCATATCAGTTGAAGACCGTATGTGGCTATGGGTACAATCTTGGTGTGGAAGAGTTTTATTGCTGCTTCCATGGACATCTTGGTTATGTCTTTTATTTCGTGCATGGCTTTGATTGCTTGGCTCGTCCTGTCCGATATATGCAGGTTGAAGGAGTTTCCCTTAGGCTGGAGAGTGATACCTAGGTATTTGAAACTGTTGACTGTGGACAGCGCTCGGGTATTCAGCAATAATACTATGAAGTGGATTTATGGAGTAAAAAAGGACTTAAAATTGGCAGGAATTACTAAAGAAGATATCCCAAACAGAGATATATTTAGAATTAAGATGGATAAGTGGCAAGTTAACCAAGAGGACAAACCGAAGAAAAAACTGGAACAACTTGGACAGATGATAGAAAACAAGCTCATAGCAAAAGAATGAAAAAAAAATTGGGCTCAAAGGAAACGCCTCTAACTACTTTTCGTAGTCCTACATGGGCTCATCCGCAATAAAAAAAATAGTAATACTTCCAAATAGTTACGTCTTTTTTTCTTTACAAATCGACAGACAGAATAGAATAGAGAGCATTGCAATATTATAAAAAATTAACCTCATGGGGAATCAAATCTGTGACCTTTTGCATACGAAGCAAGCCATATTTATATTTTGATACCACATTATGAAAATAAAATATAAACAGTGTTAACAATATGATAATACGTATATTTTGTCTAAGATACTGGGTTCCCAATCTTTAATTCTTTGACTGTAGCTCTTCCGTATCTAGAAAAAATTCTTTACTATCTGCTTGAAAATCATTTAGACTACGTGTCATTGATTTATATCAATTTATAGACTACGTGTCATTGATTTATATCAATTTATAGACTACGTGTCATTGATTTATATCAATTTATAGACTACGTGTCATTGATTTATATCAATTTATAGACTACGTGTCATTGATTTATATCAATTTATAGACTACGTGTCATTGATTTATATCAATTTATAGACTACGTGTCATTGATTTATATCAATTTATAGACTACGTGTCATTGATTTATATCAATTTATAGACTACGTGTCATTGATTTATATCAATTTATAGACTACGTGTCATTGATTTATATCAATTTATAGACTACGTGTCATTGATTTATATCAATTTATAGACTACGTGTCATTGATTTATATCAATTTATAGACTACGTGTCATTGATTTATATCAATTTATAGACTACGTGTCATTGATTTATATCAATTTATAGACTACGTGTCATTGATTTATATCAATTTATAGACTACGTGTCATTGATTTATATCAATTTATAGACTACGTGTCATTGATTTATATCAATTTATAGACTACGTGTCATTGATTTATATCAATTTATAGACTACGTGTCATTGATTTATATCAATTTATAGACTACGTGTCATTGATTTATATCAATTTAATAGACTACGTGTCATTGATTTATATCAATTTATAGACTACGTGTCATTGATTTATATCAATTTATAGACTACGTGTCATTGATTTATATCAATTTATAGACTACGTGTCATTGATTTATATCAATTTATAGAGACTACGTGTCATTGATTTATATCAATTTATAGACTACGTGTCATTGTTTATATTCAATTTTAGACTACGTGTCATTGATTTATATCAATTTATAGACTACGTGTCATTGATTTATATCAATTTATAGACTACGTGTCATTGATTTATATCAATTTATAGACTACGTGTCATTGATTTATATCAATTTATAGACTACGTGTCATTGATTTATATCAATTTATAGACTACGTGTCATTGATTTATATCAATTTATAGACTACGTGTCATTGATTTATATCAATTTATAGACTACGTGTCATTGATTTATATCAATTTATAGACTACGTGTCATTGATTTATATCAATTTATAGACTACGTGTCATTGATTTATATCAATTTATTATCATTTCTGAAAGAACATTTGAAATATGAGGAATTAAATTTTAGGAGTTTTGTATTTTAATCTACTGCCTCTTAATACGATGTTGAAGTGAAGGCCGCAGTTTTACATGTTAAAATATTCCATAACTACCGGGGTGTAAAATTAATCTTCCTTGCTGTTATTTTAGTCTTCGCTATGCATTAAAAAAAAACCATGCATGTTTAGAGTCTGTAACAGTGTGTTTTAACCACACTTAAGTAGAAACTTCATTAGACCATCACTACTTCATGAATAAAACCCTCTCTTCTATAAGAAAACGGATTTTTACCCTATTTATTTCCATCCAAAAATAAAAATAATTAATTCCTGTTGGGTTTGTCTTTCGGGCTAAATGGCCGTGGTCTGATTGTCTTAAACTCACCGTTTCGTCTACTACTGCGGTAGATATCCCCAGGAGATTCTGCGGTTCCGTGCTGTATGAAATCCTAACACTTCAACTGTCGGCTGCAGACAGTTGAAGAGTCAGGAGTCCATACAGCACGCAGAATCTCGTAGGGATGTCTACCGCAGTAGTAGACGAAACGTTGAATTTTAAGAAAACCAGACTATGGTCATTTAGCCCGAAAGACAAAGCCAACAGGAATCAAGACACCTGCCGTGAATTCCTACAATTTTACATAAAATAAATTGTTTCGCAGATTAATAATATTGACTGCTGTATTCACGTAGACTTTCACGGCCGGGGTTGCTATGATGATCTTGAAGAAGATTTTCGGGCTGTAGGCCGTGGTCGTGAGGCTTATAGTTCCCCGACGTTTGTACGTTCACCCTAACGCGGACCAATCAGAAGGCAGATATAACCTACGAACACATCGCGGTGAACGTACAAATAGGACAGAGAGTGGACAGAATTGCCACTCTCAAGACAACCCTTGAGGATGCCAGACGCAGTCTCTGGTGAAACGTCGGGGAACTACAAGCCTCACGACCACGGCCTACAGCCCGAAAATCTTCTTCAAGATCATCATACTATACGACTGTTTCTGCTACCGGAGGCGGGAGTAATCGCAATGATATAGATGTGAAATTAATTGGATATACATTCCCTTCAAGTTGTTTCTCATATGTTCTGATCATCTCCATAACACGAGACCAGATAATTTCAACTTCCCTCCAAAGAAAACCGTATCTTCAACATTTGCTCAACAGAGAATTGAATTGATCTTGGTCGCGATTGATCCGATGTACCACTACTCTAAACCACCAGGAGCTACTTCGTACTCTAAACAGGATCAGCAACTGGTTCTCCAAATGGAGAATCAGACTAAACGCTGAGAAAACACAAGCCATCACATTCACAAGAAGAAGACCAAACCCACCTACATTACAAATAAACAATACAAACATTGAATATACAGACTCAGTTAAATATTTAGGAGTAATACTAGATAAAAAACTAACATTTAAACATCACATTAAACAACTGAAAACAAAAGCGCAAACAAGAACTTCACACATCTTTCCCATACTTACATCAAGCACACTTTCACTAAAACACAAAATAAACTTATATAAAGCTCTCATCAGACCACTCATGACATATGCCAGTCCAGCCTGGGGACATGCAGCAGCCTCGTACATTAAAAATCTACAAATTGCCCAAAATAAAGCCCTAATAATTATACTTTGTGCAGACCGCCAAACTCAGATCTCCATACTACACGATGTCACAGAAATCTCATACATAATAGACCACATAAAACACTTAGCACGCAGACAAAGAGACACAATTCTTACACATAACAACACACTAATAAACGAGATAGGAAATACACAAATCCACACTACACTACAATACAAGACACCAATGCACATTACACATTAATTCCAAACACATCAGAAAATACTCTAAGAATTTTAAGGCCGAGTTACTTAAGCTTTCTACTCATGTCAACTCCTCGTCGAAAATAAAATCTTGCACATATGTCTATAAAAATAAAGCATTAAATTCTCATATATACTCACACAGCAAATAAATTACACAAACAAGACACCTAAGCCACAAAACAGGGAGAGGAACACTCTCCTTGTTATCAATATAAAATTACAAACACCTCATTAAAAGCACACAAAGATATTGGGTCAAGACCTTCATAAGGTCGGAACCAACTCCACACTTAAAATAATTGCTCTAGGACACCCGTGTGAGTTACTTATAAAGCATTATTATTATTATTATTATTATTATTATTATTATTATTATTATTATTATTATTATTATATTATTATTATGTGGGTCCCGAGACTGAAGATTTTCAGGCTCGTAAAATATCCTTAAGCCTGAATGAAAAGGCCTCTAAGCAAAATTTACCGAGTTTTCCCGTCCTAGTACTACCTTGATTTCCTAGATGTCAGTATGAGGCGGAACGCTGACCACGTACCACTCAAATGACATCTATACGAAAACAAGTATAACTAAATTAGTATGTTTCAAATGCTTCCCTGTAGGGGGAGAGCGCCTAAATCTTTGTTAAGGGAAACATGGGCTTACAAGAAGATTATTATTATTATTATTATTATTATTATTATTATTAAATGGTAATTAATTATTTTAACACTAATTTGATATTCAAACGTACATACAAATTAAAATAACTTTAAGATAGAATCAAATGTTTCATACCTCTCCTCATAATTATCTTCTAAGTAGATCGCGATTTCAAGACCATTGCGGTCCCATCCTCAGTACCATCTTGACGACTGATATGTCGATCGGAAGAACCACTTCTTCTTCCCTCTGTTGGTGGACCGATAAACCTCTGGATAGGTCAGAATTCGTGGGAATTTCGAGGTTCATAAGTTTTTCTTTGTTTTTCAGAATGTGGACTTTTTCCAAACTTTGTTCAAGCTTTGAATTTGCTTCAATCAGTGATAACGGGATTTTTTGGATATTTTACGACTGTTTTTAAGTTATTAGTGGAATTAAAGCGCATTAAGTTATAATATAATTACACTACTGTATGCATTATTTATATTAGTACCATTATCGCTTCAATAACGTATGTAGTTTTCACAATAAACCAAGAAAATATTAATTAGATTGATGATGATGATGAGGATGATGAGGATGAAGATCAACATCCATACAGACATAGTCGAAGTAAACCTCTCTATGATGACGATATTAATAATAATAATAATAATAATAATAATAATAATAATAATAATTTTTTGTATTGTAAGCCTATGTTTTTCCCTTTACAGAGATTTAGGCGCTCTCCCCCTACAGGAAAGAATTTGAACCATACTAATTTAGTTACACTTGTTTTCGTATAGATGTCATTTTGAGTGGTACGTGGTCAGCGTTCCGCCTCATACTGACATCTAGGAAATCAAGGTAGTACTAGGACGGGAAAATTCGATAAATTTTGCTTAGAGGCCTTTTCATTCAGGCTTAAGGATTTTTTACGAGCCTGAAAATCTTCAGACTCGGGACCCACAGCTTAAAGTTCCTCCCGGAGGACTTGCTCCTTGGATTTTTCCGTCCTAAAAAAATCCATCGACCCCGGCCGGGTTTGAACCCGCGACACTCGGGACCAGAGGCAAGGAGCATAACCACTAGTCTACAGCGGCCGACATAATAATAATAATACTTACTTACTTACTTACTCACTGGCACTATCGAACCCGTAGGTTCATGGCCGCGCGGACATAAGCTCTCCATACATCCCTATCCTGAGCTAATGCTTTCCAATCATTCCCTGTGTAATCTACTTCCCTTAAATCATAGTTAATGTTGTTCTCCCACCTCATTCTTGGTCTACCAACTGGGCGTTTTCCCTCTGGCTTTCCTACAAGAAGCTTCCATGCACGTCTTTCATTCCCCATACGTGCACCATGTCCTGCCCATCGCAGTCTACGAGACTTAACTGTTTTTATTATATCTGGCTTCCTATAAAGACCATGTAGTTCAATGTTATGTAGTCTTCTCCATTCACCTGTCTGTTCATCTCTCTTTGGTCCAAAAATTTTCCTAAGAACTTTATTCTCAAATACTCGTAATCTCCTTTCTTCCCTTAAAGTAAGAGTCCATGTTTCGCACGCATATAATATAATAATAATAATAATAATAATAATAATAATAATAATAATAATAATATTTAGGCTCTATTATTACTATTATCATTATTATTACTATTATTATTACTATTATCATTATTGTCATTATTATTGTCATCATAATCATCATTATTATAATTATCATCATCGTCATCATCATCATCATCATCATCGTCGTTGTCATCATCATCATCGTCGTCGTCGTCGTTGTCATCATCATCATCAAAATCATCATCATTATCATTATTATTATTATTATTCTGCAAGAATAAATTACGAATGCAAGAAGAAAGATTACCCAGGAATACATTAGAATGGTGTTCACCTGGAAGAAGAAGGAAAGACAGATCACGAAACTCGTAGATACAAGAAATAATAACTGCAATGAGAGCAAGGGGACTGGAGGACATACTTTTACCATCAAAAGCGTGGGGTGCTCTATATCAATTAATATATTTGATAATAAACATATATAGGTAAAATTAAAGTATCTTAGAAGAAAATGTAAAAACCATAAAAAGCGCCCCACCCTTTATATGGTAAAATTATTTTTTTGTAGGTAACTCTAGTTTTATTCTAGATGTGTTGGAGATGATTTTTTTGTTGACCACTTTAATTTTATCCCAAGCGTGTTGGAAATTAAAATTATTTTTCATTTTTTAGTTCGGTTTTCTAATAAAGAGTGTTGTTTTAATTTTTTAACTATTATGTATTTTTTATTTTTTAGTTTGGTTTTCTAATACAGCGTGTTTTTTTTTTAGTTTTTTAAACTATTTTTTTATTTTTCGTTTAATTGAATGTCTCATAAACTGAAATCCCATGAGAATTTAATTGCTTACGAGATTTTTAGTGTCTAGGCACACGCATATAATTATATTTTTTAAATTATTATTAAATAACATTATTATAATATTTTTGAATATTTTATTATAAATAAATAGTTACAGTTAATCGTATCCTTCTCATATTTTTGGATAAATTACAATGTGGTAAGTTTACAAAATTGTCATTAATATTTTACAGAATAAGATAAAAATGTAAATATATTTAAATTCGATACTATTGTAGTATGAGCTAAAAGTAATACTCTTCTAAAAAAACCTTCCAGCCGGATTTGAACCAGCGACCTATGGATTACTGAAATTATATACCATTAGAGTTCACCGCTCTACCATCTGAGCTGTTACAACGATTGACTAAAAAGACAAGTCCGCAACCTATTACACATTATATATTATTTATGAAATGACTGTATTGCCATTGGCCCTTTACAAGTATACAAAGTCTCAAGTCGATCCAATGTTTTTAAGTGGATGAAAATCGTGTTGAAAGGTTCCGTTAGATACAGGTCAAGCCAACATAAAGCGTGTAAAAAAGGATACCAAAACAAATAACTCTCGAACTTCTTTGAGATAACTTTATACAAATGTCAAATTAGGTACATCTCCCTCGTAGGATCATTATCGAAATATTTATGAACTCTAGAATATAAAATCGTGTCTTAATATAATGCAAGGGTAATTACGAACCCTCAATCTTTAAAGAACTCGGGACATTAATTCTTTGTGTAACCTTTTAAAAATGACATACTGGTAAGCATATTTAGAAGGTCAGAAATTCATAATGTGACAGCAAACTAATGCGATGTACAGCAGTTAAGAAAAAAACCACAATTTTACACGCTTTATATTATCATGACCTGTATCAGTCTATGTAACGAATCTTTCAACTCGATTTTCATCCACTTAAAAATATTGCATCGACTTGAAACTTTGTATACTTGTAAAGGACCAATGACAATACGATAATATTTCATACATATTTTTCTAAGATCCTGACCAGGATCATCAAGACATAAAAAAAATAAAGACCGGTATAATAGGTCTAATCGACTTTTTAGTCCATCGTTGTAAGAAATTAATGTTATATCCTCTGGTAGCTCAGTTGGTAGAGCGGTGGACTGTAGTGGTATATAATTTCAGTAATCCACAGGTCGCTGATTCAAATCCGGCCCGCAGCATTTTTTTAGAACCAAAAATATCTTAAGTTATTAAATTTTCATGGGATTCCGGTTTACGACAATCAATTAAACTAAAAATTAAAAAAATGAATAATAGTTTAAATAAACTAAAAAACACGCTTTATTGGAAAACCAAACTAAAAAATAAAAAAATTAATAACAGTTTAAAAAAGCTAAGACAACACACTTTATTAAAAAACCGAACTAAAAAATGAAAAATAATTTTAATTGCCAATATGCTTGGGTAAAAATTAAAGTGGTCAACAAAAAAACATCTCCAACGCATCTAGAATAATACTGGAGTTATCTACAAAAAAAATCATCAAAAAGCGTGGAGTGCTTTTTATGGTTTTTACGTTTTCTTCTTAGAGACTTTACTGTTTATTATCAAATATATTAATTGATAAAGAGCACCCCACGCTTTTGATGGTAGAATTATTTTTTTTGTAGAAAACTCTAGTTTTATTCTAGATGTGCAGGACACGATTTTTTTGTTGACCACTTTAATTGTATTCCAAGCGTGTTGGAAATTAAAATTATTTTTAATTTTTTAGTTCAGTTTTCTAATAAAGCGTGTTGTTTTAGTTTATTAAAACTATTATTTATTTATTTTATTCATTCTTCTTTCTAAATATCAATTCTCCCAATAATACCAAAGAGAAGTACGCTTCTAAAGGATTTTCTTCGTGCCAGGAAATCCACATATCAGAAAAATGTGGCAAAAATCGAATGATATTAAAATGCAATTATTTTGTGTTTCGGAAGCCATGTATCCCCAACGTTAAATTAAATGCATGATTTCTCACGATACATCCAAATGATTGGTTTCATGTTTAAATTCAAGTTTCAAATTGGTTAATGAATTGCCAGTGAGTAAGTATCATCATCAACTTCAAAAGTGAAAGTTTTGGCCTTCTCAACAATCCTCCTCCATGCCAATCTGTCTCTTGCCATATTCAAATTAGTCACTTTCATTTTCTTTAGATCGTTCAATGTGTCATCCTCCCATCTGATATTCGGTTTTTCAACAATTCATTTGTAGAGTTTTTTGATCAGTCTCTGATCATCCATTCTTATCAAATGTTCAAGCCAACCAATTCTGAGAGATCTTACATGGTTTACTATATTCTGATTTTTGGTTAATTTGTTTAGTTCGTTATCATCATCATCATCATCTGCATTCATGAATTAGGTCTGTTGACCCGTTCCGACTTCAGCCCATCTCTTTCTAGGTCTGCCCAAATCTCGGGTGCCTTTAGGTTTGTATTTTGTTATTTGTTTTGGATATCTATCTTCATTCATTCTGTCTATGTGTTGCTTCCATTTTTGTCTATATGTATCTATTTTATCAGTTATTGTAAATATTTCAAGTTCCTGTCTTATTTCTGTGTTCTTGATTCTGTCTTCCTTAGTGCACCCTTTAACAGATCTCAAAAATTGCATTTCTGCCCCGTTATCCTACTTAGATCTTGTTTTTTATGTATCCAGGCTTCTGATCCATAGAGCAGTACCGGTACTGCCAACGTTTTATAAAATTTCAATTGGGTCTCTCTTGTTGTTTTGTTATTTAGTGATCGTTTTATCGTACCACATATTCCCTGGAATTTTGATATTTTATTAGTTATATCATTATCATAATTAAATGAAATGTCACATCCTACATAATTTACAGAGAACTGACCCCCCTCCACAGAAAATAATCGACTAGAAGTTAGTACTTTTTTAGAGGAACAAGAGAGGAGTAGGCCTATATATATGAAACTACACGCTACTTCCATCCCTTTTCTAACTTCACTCACCCCCCTAGAACGATACAAAACTTTCCCGTATTACGTTGCAAAGAGAAGAGAACGGACCAATAACCACCGAAACCTTCCTTCCCTTTCAAACTCCATTCTCTTGCTCTCTTTCACTTTATACCTCATGCTTTACTCGTTACCACTTATCGCGTGTCATCTGTTACCCCGCGGCTAATAGATCCAACTACTGACGGCGCTACCACCACAAATCATTGCAACTTCCGTTTCTGGTAAAGGAAAAGAGAGTTGTGGGAGAGGAGGAAGGGTTGCATAACTCTCTGGCTAGGAAATATCGACGATAATATTTGGAGAAAGAGGTTCTGGTGCGGAGGGGTTTGGAATCGGTAGAACGAAGGAAATGAAATATGTGTTCTGGAAATGAGTATAGGCAGGAAAATCCATCTTGAACTAACATTGAGGGGTTGTTGGGTATATCCACATTCAAAGACAGAGTTAGTAGCTTTATAAAGTATAGAATATTCAAAGACAGAGTTAGTAGCTTTATAAAGTATAGAATATTCAAAGACAGAGTTAGTAGCTTTATAAAGTATAGAATATTCAAAGACAGAGTTAGTAGCTTTATAAAGTATAGAATATTCAAAGACAGAGTTAGTAGCTTTATAAAGTATAGAATATTCAAAGACAGAGTTAGTAGCTTTATAAAGTATAGAATATTCAAAGACAGAGTTAGTAGCTTTATAAAGTATAGAATATTCAAAGACAGAGTTAGTAGCTTTATAAAGTATAGAATATTCAAAGACAGAGTTAGTAGCTTTATAAAGTATAGAATATTCAAAAGACAGAGTTAGTAGCTTTATAAAGTATAGAATATTCAAAGACAGAGTTAGTAGCTTTATAAAGTATAGAATATTCAAAGACAGAGTTAGTAGCTTTATAAAGTATAGAATATTCAAAGACAGAGTTAGTAGCTTTATAAAGTATAGAATATTCAAAGACAGAGTTAGTAGCTTTATAAAGTATAGAATATTCAAAGACAGAGTTAGTAGCTTTATAAAGTATAGAATATTCAAAGACAGAGTTAGTAGCTTTATAAAGTATAGAATATTCAAAGACAGAGTTAGTAGCTTTATAAAGCATAGAATACATTCAAAGACAGAGTTAGTAGCTTTATAAAGTATAGAATAACATTCAAAGACAGAGTTAGTAGCTTTATAAAGTATAGAATATTCAAAGACAGAGTTAGTAGCTTTATAAAGTATAGAAATTCAAAGACAGAGTTAGTAGCTTTATAAGTATAGAATACATTCAAAGACAGAGTTAGTAGCTTTATAAAGTATAGAATATTCAAAGACAGAGTTAGTAGCTTTATAAAGTATAGAATATTCAAAGACAGAGTTAGTAGCTTTATAAAGTATAGAATATTCAAAGACAGAGTTAGTAGCTTTATAAAGTATAGAATATTCAAAGACAGAGTTAGTAGCTTTATAAAGTATAGAATATTCAAAGACAGAGTTAGTAGCTTTATAAAGTATAGAATATTCAAAGACAGAGTTAGTAGCTTTATAAAGTATAGAATATTCAAAGACAGAGTTAGTAGCTTTATAAAGTATAGAATATTCAAAGACAGAGTTAGTAGCTTTATAAAGTATAGAATATTCAAAGACAGAGTTAGTAGCTTTATAAAGTATAGAATATTCAAAGACAGAGTTAGTAGCTTTATAAAGTATAGAATATTCAAAGACAGAGTTAGTAGCTTTATAAAGCATAGAATATTCAAAGACAGAGTTAGTAGCTTTATAAAGTATAGAATATTCAAAGACAGAGTTAGTAGCTTTATAAAGTATAGAATATTCAAAGACAGAGTTAGTAGCTTTATAAAGTATAGAATATTCAAAGACAGAGTTAGTAGCTTTATAAAGTATAGAATATTCAAAGACAGAGTTAGTAGCTTTATAAAGTATAGAATATTCAAAGACAGAGTTAGTAGCTTTATAAAGTATAGAATATTCAAAGACAGAGTTAGTAGCTTTATAAAGTATAGAATATTCAAAGACAGAGTTAGTAGCTTTATAAAGTATAGAATATTCAAAGACAGAGTTAGTAGCTTTATAAAGTATAGAATATTCAAAGACAGAGTTAGTAGCTTTATAAAGTATAGAATATTCAAAGACAGAGTTAGTAGCTTTATAAAGCATAGAATTGATATCTGAAACATGTTACTTTCGCTATTCAACTTATTATTGGGGCACGCCGTAGCGTAGTGGTTAAGGCACTGAGCTACAAGCCGGAGGGTCGAGGGTTCAAGTCCCGTTGGGGTCAGGATTTTTAAACTGACCCAAACCCTCTGGCGGCACTATGGCCCTGGGGTCGACTCAGCCTCTAACGGAAATGAGTACCAGACGCTTGTTCTGGGGGTAAAGGCGGCCGTCACGCAGGGCTGACAACCCGGCTGACATAAAGTGCCGATTGTCTAGAAAAAGTGGGAGCCTTAACTTCCTACTACCCCAAGGGCCTCCGGGCCTGTTGTGGGATCACTTTACTTTACTTATTCAACTTATTATTTGTTAATAATTAACACTGGGCAACAAAATGTTTTTTTTTGTCTCAGAAAGAACAGTATGTGATTCTGATAGTATTTTTTCTCCCGAATTCAAATATCATATCGTTTTTTCTCCACCACGCAAGGTTTCCGAGAGGCAGGCATTTATAATTTCAAACACTAATATTTTCTACTTTCGTAACTACACAATATTCGAACATTCGGACTCACCTAGAAAGTAAGAAATGGCGATTTTCTGCTATATTTCGCCCGTGGAGCATCTCTCTTGAAGATCCAAAAATAATCGGCTAGTATATTAGGATTCCATTTGCCTTAATATCTCTTTTCCATAGCTGAAATCTCCTGATGAAACTGTTCCCCGTCTTATTTTAAAATGGACAAATGGATGAAAAAAGTTTATTAAAAAAATAATTATTTCAATCCATTAATTGAAATTGAAATAAAAAACTGTGGGTGATGGAGAAATTCCGAATACATATTTGAAAACACGATAAAAACTGCATTAAGTACAATTATTAGTACTCACGTGACAAAAATCATGTTGACCAGAGTAATCTTGAGTATTTCTGTTATTCAGTTTTTCGAATATTGAGCCTTTCACACTTTTATTAATTGAGTAACTAACTCACTCACTGGCACTATCGAACCCGTAGGTTCACGGCCGCGAGGACATAAGCTTTATCTATATACATCCCTATCCTGAGCTAATGTTTTCCAATCATCCTCTGTATAATCTACTGCCCGCAAATCATGTATAATGTTATTCTACCAACTGGGCGTTTTCCCTCTGCTTTTCCTACAAGAAGCTTCCATGCATCTCTTTCATCCCGATACGTGCCACATGTCCTGCCCATCGCAGTCTACGAGACTTAACTGTTCTTATTATATCTGACTTCCTATACATCTCAGATTTTAGTAGTTAGGGGATTAATAATATAATAAAGGAAATATAATACTGTCAATAATTGTCCTGTAATGATATAGGGGTCTTCAACGGGGCGTGCCCCAATTCACGTTAGTAGGATTACTGTATTTACTATAGTTCAGAATATAATTCCTTATTATATCTGACTTCCTATACATAACATGCAGCTCACTATTATGTAACTTTTCTCCATTCACCTATCTGTTCATCTCTTGTAGAACCAAAAATTTCCCTAAGAAATTTATTCTCAAATAATATTTAATAATTGACTATAAAGATTTGCACAACTTTACATTATCAGCATTTATTCAAATTAATTTCGTTTTAGGAGAGAGATAATTTTTTGTTTTAGTTCACTTTGTTTGAAGCTACGGTGATAGTTAAGAAAATACATTTTAATATCTATATTTTCTTCTTCTTATTCTTCTTCTTCTTCCTTCCAAGTATTAGGCCAAGGCCTGTTACGATCCTATAGAAAATTTTCCCTCCAGCGTTTGAGGGAAATTCTCGTATAAGACTTGAAAGCATAATAATAGTCCCTTCGATTGGTTGCTGGCCAAAGGAAGGCAAGACCAATGATGGGGCTGCCATCTTATAGCCTCTGGTCAGGATTTTCTGGAGAAGAAAAGAAAATAAAGGAAAGAAGAAATGGAAGAAAGGAAAGACTCCCTAGCCCTCGGATGCCCTAATAGCGTCGGCGTCAATAAAACAAGAGTTAACCAAGAGAGGTTAGATAGTAAAGTTAAAAGAGTGCGAAACACAAGTAAGTGGAAGAAATGTTTTGCACAGCTTGGGCACCTTGTGGTCGCCATCCACATATCCCCTAGATGAGGACCCCTGAGGGGATTTAAAACACTCTATACCTGCAGAAGGAAAACAGCTGCAAATTTCGAAAGCATTTTTTATTTAATATTGATCTTGTAAAATAGTCGACAATGGGGCATTACAAGTAAGCCTACCATGTTCCTTAATGTCCGTACAGCATAATTATTATGCACTAACCAGGAAAAAATTAATCATCATCATCAATGGCAGGCATGGATTAGGCCATTGGCCTGTTCCGCTTCAGGAAAGAAATATCCCTCCATCTCTTCTTAGGTCTTCCTGGGTCTCTACGCCCTGTGGGTCTGTAGTTCAATAGCTGCAGAGGTAGTCTATTGTTTGGCATTCTAAGAAGGTGTTCATGCCAATTATTTTGATATTTTTGAATGATTTCAGTTATTGCCGGTGTGTTGAGAGCTTTGCGGATATCTTCATTACGTACGTATAACCCGCTAAAGGTCTTAATAACTTCATTTCTGCAGCTACTATCCTATTTAATTTACCTGTAGTAAGAGTCCAGATTTCAGAACCATAAAGTAGAGTTGGAAGAGCCATTGTTTTATACAATTTTAGAATTGTATCTGGACGTACTTTTCGGAACAGAATGTTTTTATTGTTCCTATAAGTTTTTGAAATTTGACCAATTTTATGTCTATGTCTTTACATGTGTCGTAGGAAAGATTGCAGCCAAGATAAGTAAAGTTATTAACTTGTTATATTATATTGTTGTTAATAACAATTTTAGTTCGTATCGGTATTTTCCCTTGAAACGCCATAGTTTTTGTCTTACTCACCGAAATTTGTAAATTATAATATTAGGTTATATTTGACAATCTATGTACTGCTCTTTGTAGGTGATCTTCAGAAGTAGCCAATATTACTTGATCATCTGCATACATTAATGTGTTGAGGGGTCGACTATCAATCATAAAGTGTGATTGTGATTGGTTTTGCCATAATTTTATGATTTCATTCATATATAAATTAAATGGAAGAGGGGAGCCTTGTTTTACACCTTGGGATATTAGTCTATCTGATTTGCTGATTTGATTATTTATTTTTATTCGAATTCGCGTGTTATGATATATGTTTTGAATCGCTTGAATTAAATGCTTGGGTATTCCTGCATTATGTAAGATATCCCACTAAACTTTCTCAGCGATGGGTTGGTAACCCATTCTGAGGAGATCTATACATACTCAGAATCTAAAGGAAAAAATTAATGAATAATTATTTTGCAACAGTGAAGAAAGAAATGTATTCAATAGAAATTACATGGATATATTACTTCATAGCCTATCATCATCTGGTATATAAAAATTAATGTTTGTTTGTTTCTTCGTATAATATGCGCGGACATACCGTTGATCCGATTTTAATGGGTTTTTTGCAAAATGTTCAGGAGATTCCCGGGATGAACATAGGCTATAAGAGAGTTGTGATACTCAACTCCTACACCCTTAAGCACCCTTTGTAGTGGAAAACTCTACAAACTAGTCCACGACAGCATATGTTTATCTTTTACAGATAACACACAATAGCCATTTTTGTCTTTCATTGATGCCAAGGAGATCGGGGTAAGTAGATTACCGGGCAAGCATGTGTTGCCATACCATTCATTCGATTGTCATAGGGTTTTTGCAAAATGTTCAGCATTCTACCGGGAAGGTTATAGGTTATAAGAGAGTTTTAATGCTCAAGCCCTTCACCCTTAAAAAACAGCTTCTGTAGTGAAGAAACGTGAAAAAAATTAATTTAGAGTACAACAGTATTATATTAGAAAACTAATGTACATTATTCAATAATTATTATTTTCTTTTCCCAACCTTAAACACACAGCATCATTACTGCTGTACAATTATCAAGTTTAAACTTTGTCCCAAGTTAAGGGTTAAGGAAATTCTGCTGGAAGTGATTAAACTTGAAATCCTATAGACGTAAATTCTCCTAAGACCACCCGCACTTAACTGGAATTTAGACAGGCAACATCTCGTTTGACAACTATTTTAAGCACAGGAGATCAACTAAACTGCAATTATCACTTATGATCATAATTTAGTTGTGTCTCACTTTACTAAATATATAGCAGCAATTATAATTTATCAAATACTAGCTAATACCCGGCGTGCGCAACTACGCCTAAATAAATTCAACGTGTTTTTATGTTTAGTTTAATTAGTAAAAAGAAAAATAATTATGAATTTATATCGTAATTATTCTTACGATACCCCGTGCTGATTACCCGGCGTTGTCCGGGAATCTACTTATCCCGAACTTCTTGACACAAATGGGCTGAAAGACAAAAAATGGTTATTGAGAGTTATCCGTAGAAGAATACCTGCCACGCGCTGCTACGCTTGTCCGGGAACCTAGTCATCCCGATCTTCTTGGCATCAATGAGCTGTTAAATACTGTGTATATGTTAGCTGTATCCGTGATTCCATAGTGTAAACCGCCTCGCGTTTGTTGGCGCATGCGCATGGTGTGTGATTAGAAAAAAATTCGCGTCACATTTTGTAAAGTATTTCCCAAATTTTCAGCTAATCCAGGTTTCTTAAAACCTATACAATAACGTGTCACCATCGATTCCGATTGGGTATGCACCTTACATGAAAGAAACATATGTTAACATGAAACAATTGTTATTGCGATTGAACTATAACAAGTTTAAATTACAGATTTCCGGGGGTCTGAAAATCATAGGCAAATTACTTGGTCTACAACAGGGCTATACCAAGTTCTGTTGCTTCCAGTGCCTCTGGGTAGCCGCGCCATAGCACTTCGTTATAAAATGAAAAATTGGCCTAAGTATTAACTTCATTATAATAGATAATAGTTTAAAAAAACTAAAAGAACACGCTTTATTAGAAAACTAAAAAATGAAAAATAATATTAATTTCCAATACGCTTGGGATAAAATAAAGTGGTCAACAAAAAAATCATCTCCAACGCATATAGAATAAAATTAGAGTTATCAACAAAAAGAAAATAATTTTACCATCAAAAGCGTGGGGTGATTTTTATGATTTTTACATTTTCTTCTTAGAGAGCTTACTTTTACCAATATCTGTTTATTATCAAATATATTAATTGATATAGAGCACCCTACGCTTTTGATGGTAAAATTATTTTCTTTTTGCTGATAACTCTAATTTTATTCTATATGTGTTGGAGATGATTTTTTTGTTGACCACTTTATTTTATCCCAAGCGTATTGGAAATTAATATTATTTTTCATTTTTTTAGTTTTCTAATAAAGCGTGTTCTTTTAGTTTTTTAAAACTATTATTTATTTTTTATTTTTTAGTTTTAATATTTTACAGAATAAGATAAAAATGTAAATATCTTTAAATTCGATACTATTGTAGTATGAGCTAAAAGTAATACTCTTCTATAAAAAACCCTCCCAGCCGGATTTGAACCAGCGACGTATGGATTACTGAAATTATATACCACTAGAGTTCACTGCTCTACCAACTGAGCTCTTACAACGATTGACTAAAAACTCGACAAGTCCGCAACTTATTATACCAGTTTTCATTTTTTTGATTTTCTGATGATTATGGCCAGAATTTTAAAAACAAAATATGAAATTATTGTATTGTCACGGGTCCTCGACAAGTATACAAAGTTTCAAGTCGATCCAATGTTTCTAAGTGGGTGAAAATCGCGTTGAAAGATTCCGTTTCATTGATACAAAAACACTTTTTTTGATTTTCTGATAATTATGGCTAGAATTTTAGAAAATAAATATGAAATTATTGTATTGTCACGGGTTCTCTACAGGTATACAAAGTTTCAAGTCGATCCAATGTTTCTAAGTGGGTGAAAATCGCGTTGAAAGATTCCGTTACATAGATAGATAGATACAGGTCAAGCTAATATAAAGCGTGTAAAAAGAAAGATTGGCCTTAGTATTAATCACTTGAACCAGACCTCACAATATTATGCAAGAAGCACTTGTCGATTCCAAGAACGTAATGGAGACAACTGGGGTAGCATTTATCTATTTGCGCCAGAACTTTTCACGGCTCAGTGAGACGAAAAAAACAGGGGATTTTCGTGAGTCCCCAGATACGGAAAGTGTACACCCTTAGACAAAAAAATTAGTCATCTCTTGAACGCACATTTCTTCTAAGTCATACTCGGCACAGCGCTGGGTTCAAACTAGAAAACTAGTCATAATTGTGCAGTCCCTGAGCTACTGTATCATGTGGCATGAACTGAAGACACTCCTACATGTCTTGTTAGGTGAGCGGTAAAGCATGCAGTCACAATTTCTATTAATGAAAGTCGCAAGTTCGCGTCCTCAATTATGCAGTTTTTTCGTGATAACTGTATTAAAATGTTTTATGAATTAAATATAACATTTTATTTTGACATTTGAATTGAATCAATGTTAATGTCGCTATTGTAACAATTATATTTACCACATTCAGGGTTTGTTCTAGGTAATTTCAATGTATTGCATTCAATAGACAGTGATGCGCAGATGTCTGCGCAAAAGCAACTGCCTCTAACACGTTTGTTTATAGTGAATCATATTGAGTTTTACCTTGGCTCAGCACACACACACACACACACACACACACACACACAAGGACATAGGCATAAGGCAATCTCAATGCCCCGCAAATTGAGAGCGATAATAGATGCTGAAAGTTCATACACCCGATATTGATTTTGTTTTTGTTAAAGTTTTCATTTTAGAAGATATTATTTTCTTTCCTCATTTATTTACTAGAATAACGTTTTAATTTGTGTTTTTGTGTGTTTTGTGTGTGCATTAAAGCCATAAAACTCTAATATAAAATTAAATATGAAACTATCCATCTATCCATCCATAGTAATTCTGCCCGAGGGCAGGTCTTTCACTGTAATCATAGCATTTTCATGCTATGCTTTGCAGCTTTACTAGGGAATTGTAGGTGTGGTAGCTTCCCGTTGCTTTCTACACCGGTGAAGGATGATTATGATGATGATGGCCATATGATTTTGGGGATCGTTTGGGCCTTAAAGTTTTCCTGGCATTTGTCTTACAGGTGAGGAAGAACCCCGAAAAACCCCCACCTAGGAGCCTGTCCCAACCGAAAAAGACGTTCATTAAAAACATAATTATTTAAATCCATTACCGGTAATTGAAAATGAAATAAAAAAACTGTGGGTGATGGAGAAATTCCGAATACATATTTGAAAAGACGATAAAAAACTGCATTAAATACAACCAATAGTACTCATGAGACAAAAATCATGTTGAACTAGAACTAAAGACGTAAAGAAGCTTCTCTATTTATAACTTCGAAGGTTATTTGTTTAATTTAACTTAAAATATTTCTTTTTCTTCTTCTTCTTCTTCTTCTTCTTCCTTTCATGTGATAGACCTAGTGGTCTGTTACAGACTCAATCCAACGTTTGAAGGGTCTGCCCAAAGATCTCTTGCCTGGTGGTTGGTAATTTAAGATCTGACGTGGTATTATTTGTTCTGCTCATTCTTCGTACGAGAGATTTCCAGTTGTTTCTGCATTTTTGTACATATTCCATGACTGATTCTGTGTGTAATTCTTTGAGAATCTCAGAATTCCTTTTATGGTCTGTCCTTGAATCGCCCGCAGTACGTCTCATAAATTTCATTTCTGCCGCAGTTAGTCTTTGTTCATCTACACTGCGAATTGTCCAGGCCTCACTGCCGTAACATAATATGGGTCTGGCCGGTGTTTTATAATCTTTATTTTTAAGGTTAATTAAGTTAAATAAACTTTAATAAATGTTGATAATAAGCGTTCTTAGTGACCATTGTAATTTTTTTGTGTTCAATATTTCGGAGCCAGCCATTGATCATAAAATCATAGGTTTTAAAGTTGATTTATGTGACAACGCGGTGTCCACCATCATGTCACTGTGAGTCACATTAGTATTGTGGCAGAAATACATTACTTCTGGGAACTCTTAATGACTCAGGCTACTAATGAGTCTCTTTTAGCGATTGGATCTTCACATGCGAACATGATATTGTCATAATGTCCCTAATGCTACTAATTTTAGGAACATTTTAATTTATAGTTACTCTAAACTTTAATTCCCTGCTGTAACTAACTTTACAACTTTGAATATTTGTAAAGCCACTCTCTTCCAATCATAATGTTTCTAACTCGTTTGTCTTTCTAACTTTGTGAACTGAAGCCTGCACATTTATACAGGCTACTTTTCTAAAAAAATTATTTAAATAAGCACAGGAAGATGTCAAATATATTGTAAAGCCTAAGAATAAATAAACAAAAGCAATATTTCAAAATATTTGCTAAAAAGCAATCATGGCTAAAACTCATACTTATAAATATTCAGTCAGGCATTTCCAATAGTATTAATTAAATAAAAATAAAACGTAGCTTTATTTGATTTTCATATTTATTATATAATTCAGTGACAGCTGTTTCGGTACACTGTACCTTCTTCAGACATGTTAACAAATTATGAATTGTGTTCCAACTGATCTAAGCAATCAACTTTTATAAGATCCATAATGTGTTCCGTTGAGGTTTATTCAAAATTAATATAAAATTATAGAATATTCACCTGGAAGGTCCGTCTCCTCAACTTAATTATCATTTAACACCAGTTTTGAATCCTGCCGATGATGGGACAAGTCCCGAAAGCGCTACAGTTAAATGATAATTAAGTTGAGGAGACGGACCTTCCAGGTGAATATTCTATAATTTTATATTAATTTTGATCTAAGCAACAATACAACAATATTTATTTAAATTTTTAAATTTAATTCCAAATAGTATCTGTAACAATGAAATTAACGGAAATTAATATTGTAAATTGATAGAATTGAATGGAAATATATCATAAGTTTTTTTAATGCCCCAGGTTGTCTTTCGACATTCCTGGTTTCTCTCCTGGCATGGCGTACTTGTAACCCACTTCTGAGATTGGGGCGCCTGGAAGGCGGGGTTACGTTGCCCCGATGATATGATGGGTGATGATGATGATAATGGTGCGCCAGGAGAGTCCCTAATCCTAAGCTTAACCTAAGATGAATATGAATGATGATGATTGCGTTGGCCACATGATTTCGGGGACCGTTTGGGGCTTAAAGTTTTCCTGACATTTGTCTTACAGGTGAGGAAAAACCCCGATAAAAACCTCACCCAGAAAAACTGTCCCGATTGGGGATCGAACCTGGGCCCGTTGCGTGACAAGGCAGCAAGCTACCTCGAGACCACAGCGGTGGACTACATTATACGAAATAAATCACTGCATTTTAAATGAACTGAACTTTATTTGAAACAATATAAAACAATAAATACCTACTTGCGGCCATGTTATCAATAATTTTTCTCAAGACCTCCTGTTGTTTCAACTAATAAATATTGCCCACGCTGTTAACGTTAGTCAGTTGTTTATAATGAACGCAAAAATTTCTAACAAAGATATTATTTTGAAAACACCATCGCGCTAAAAATAACGTATAACGCACGTTTGTGAAGTGTTTTTACAGAATCTCGGAAATTAGAAACCTGGCTATCGCTCGGTTTTTAAACATTTTTCCTCGATTCTGTAAAAACCACTTCACAAGCTCCCATCGTAATATAATATTTAATTAAATATGAACTGATGGTTTCAACTCATTATTTACGACTATTGGATTCCATTAACGCAGTTTACCATCTCGCCTTATAGGTACTATACATGCCACACGCCCCCCAGGCCTTACAATGGCATGACCTGTCGGGAGAGGGATTTTATCTATAGTTACTATAAAAATGTTAAACTGAAAATATATAAAACTATTATTCTACCAGTTATATTATATGGGTGCGAAACATGGACTCTAACTTTAAGGGAGGAAAGGAGATTACGAGTATTTGAGAATAAAGTTCTTAGGAAGGTTTTTGGACCAAAGAGAGATGAACAAACAGGTGAATGGAGAAGACTACATAACAATGAACTACATGATCTTTATAGGAAGCCAGATATAATAAGAAAAGTTAAGTCTCGTAGACTGCGATGGGCAGGACATGTTGCGCGTATGGGGGATGAAAGACGTCCATGGAAACTTCTTGTAGGAAAGCCAGAGGGAAAACGCCCAGTTGGTAGACCAAGAATGAGGTGGGAGAACAACATTAGCTATGATGAGAGAAGTAGATTATACAGGGAATGATTGGAAAGCATTAGCTCAGGATAGGGATGTATGGAGAGTTTATGTCCGCACGGCCCTGAACCTACGGGTTCGATAGTGCCAGTGAGTAAGTAAGTAAGTACTATAAATCACACACATACTTTTTTGACAACACAAGGAATGTAGGACTTCCCCGAATAAGTTATCAGCTCAATGCCAGGGCCCCCTCCGAGACAACACAACATTAAGACAAAACACACCATTCACACACACATTCACACTAAACATGGCGAATAAAGTAATGGTGATGATGATGGCCAGATGATGTTCGGGAACACGATTGGGCCTTAAACGTACCTGACATTTGCCTTACAGATGAGGGAAAACCCCGGGAAAAAAAAACTCACCCTGTAAACTTGTCTCGACCGGGTATCGAACACTGATCCGCTGAATAAGAGACAGTAACGTTACTACGACCATATCCATCCATAGTAATTCTGCCCGAGGGGCAGGTCTTTGACTGCAATCATAGCATTTTCATGTTATGCTTTGCAGCTTTACTAGGGAATTGTAGGTGTGGTAGCTTCCCGTTGCTTTCCACACCGATGAAAGATGATGTTGGTGATGATGATAATGATAAGGATGATAATGATGGCCATATGATTTCGGGGACCGTTTGGGCCTTAAAGTTTTCCTGACATTTGTCTTACAGGTGAGGAAAAACCCCGATAAATACCTCACCCAAAAAAACTGCCCCGACCGGGGATCGAACCCGGGCCCGCTGCGTGACAAGGTAGCACGCTACCTCGAGACCACAGCGATGGACATATATATAAGTAAAGAACACAAAGCGATTATGGTAAGTAGACTTAAAATAAATGCGCGTGTAATATTAAGATTTTCATATGGAAATAATAAAGTGAGGGAACATTATTGTATTCACCCTGTGACAGCTATCAGATATGGAATATTCTATGCAGCTCTTATTATGAAGCGATAACACACGCAAGTAACACACGCACACAAATAATGCTTATTGTCGAAACAATTCCTACTTCAGAATTGTATTCCATAACTTGGATCTGCGTTGGCGTTGCAATATAAAGTAATACAATATTGAACGAATCAAGATTTCACCATATGTAGAGTTTCTAGCAAAGCTATATCAGTATTTTTCTGTTGTCTGTGTTGTTAACTAGTTTATCAAATTTTTAGTAGATTGCGATACAAGTGAGGCAAGCACTTGTTACTGATCAAGAAAAAGTTTTTTTTTCAATTTTCGAGATCTGTTACGTGCTTACCTCATGTGTATTGCATACTATTTATTGGTCGATGTGACTAATTTTTATTAAATATAGTAATAAATTAATTAAAATATTGGTTGGATGTAAATTACTTCTATGAGAAAGAAACATTTAGTGATCGTTGCTATGTAGCTTTTCATTTGTTTTGTTATAAGCAAGGATTGTGGGCTAGCGGTGGAGACATTTTTTATATTTCATACACGCGGGTGATAAATCAAGCTATGCTAAACATCTCATTAACGCAGATCATCGAATGAACATAATTGAAAACACTCTCACGATAATTCACCGAAAAAAACATTCCAGCTAGGATAAATATATTTGAAGACCTCGAAATTATAAAGAAAACAAACAACACCTCACTTCTTAATGAGAACGCACCCCAGTCAAACCCATTATACGAGATCGTCAAAAACACGTCATTTGCTGCTACAAACAGTTGGAGTATACATCACCGTACACAACAACAACAAGTAGCAGAAACTCAACCTGCAGAAGATGGAAGGTAACTTCCGAAAGCGCTCCAGTCAATTTTATATACAATATATTAACAAAGTTGAGGACGACGGCACCTACCAACAGGTACAATTTAATTTTTAACTTTCATCATATTTTTAATAACTCACCTCATACAATTTCAAATTTATATGATTTAAGACCATTTGTTTCGAATGAATTTTTCGTTCTTCTTCAGTTTATTTTCATGACTCCAACTGTTGAAATTCTATGTTTGTTGATTTCACCATGTAATGATTACAGCAAAGTATATATAGGGAAAACGAAAAGGAATTTTGGAAACACGTACTAAAGAACATTTTAGAAATATTAAAAATTGTGAAATTGAAAAATCAGCAATTGCTGCACATAGTATATTAGAACATCATACAAATAATAGAGTTGCAAAACTTTTGAAACAATTGGGTAAACCATTAGAATTAACAGTTTTGGAGAAGATTTTCATTCAAAAGAATAAATATCGATCTATGAATTTCGATATTCCTATAGAAAAAAAAATATTTCAAATTTATAAAGCCAACCAAAGATGGCAGCATTAGAGGTAACCATGGTGAAATCAACAAACATAGAATGTAAACAGTTGGAGTACACACACACACACACACACACACACACAGACAGAAACACATTACACAATTATTCAATTATAATTACAACATTGACATATAATGCGCATTAATAAAATATATTAATACAACAAATTAAAAAATAATAACTAATCTTACTGCTACAGGATCATCCCACCAGTTCCACAGAAATTTACGTCACCTGACAACTACAAATACAATGGCAACAAAAACTGAGGAGTAAAACAGATTTTAAAATCCACTTTACCATAATTGTATGAATAATTGTAATTATCTGAAATGTACGCACATTGTATTTAAATAAAGAGAAGCCTGGATGTCCTCCCAATATAGAGTCATCCGAAAGCCAAACTTCGCAAGATCCCGCGTGATCGACTATTCCGATTGAGGTTTTAAGCGGTTTCCCTCAATCCAAAGAGCAAATGCTGGAATAGAACCCCAAAAGGTCCGCTTCCGACTTCACTCTGCTAATTAACTTCAAATTTGAATTCAAAATTTAAACCGGGGCTAATGTATTTTACAGGAACCCGGGGTTCTACCTATTAAGGAGGACCAAAATGGATCGCTCATCGCCAACACTTAAGTGATAGCCGCAGAGCTTTCCATCTATCTATCTAGTCATGAAAATAAACTGAAGATGAGTAAAAATTTCATTCGAAACCAATGGTCTTAAATCAAATAAATTTGAAATTGTAAGAGGTGAGATATTAAAAATATGTTCTCCACTCAATATTAATGATATAACCTCATAATCTTTACTTCCCAACATTAATTCTAATACAATACATTAATTACCCACTATTTCTGCTAAACACCTTGTATCATGTGTTGTAAGTTAGGCCTAATTATAATTAATTTTTACATTCTTTATCTTAGCTTGACCTGTATCTATCTATGTAACGGAATCTTTCAATGCGATTTTCACCCACTTAAAATCATTGGTTCGACTTGAAACTTTGTATACTTATAAAGGACCAATGACAATACAATAATTTCATGTTTTTTTTCTAAACTCCTGCCAGAATCATCAGAAAATCAAAAAAAGTGTCCGTGTAATTATGTAACGGAATCTTTCAACACGATTTTCACCCACTTAAAATCATTGGTTCGACTTGAAACTTTGTATACTTATAAAGGACCAATGACAATACAATAATTTCATGTTTTTTTTTCTAAACTCCTGCCAGAATCGTCAGAAAATCAAAAAAAAGTGTCCGTGTAATTATGTAACGGAATCTTTCAACGCGATTTTTACCCACTTAAAATCATTGTATCGACTTGAAACTTTGTATACTTATAAAGGACCAATGACAATACATTAATTTCATAAATGTTTCTAAAATCGTCGCCAGAATCAGCAGAAAATCAAATAAAAAGCGGTATAATAGGTTGCGGACTTATCAACTTCTTACTCAATTGTTTTAAGAGCTCAGTTGGTAGAGCGGTGGACTGTAGTGGTATATAATTTCAGTAATCCATAGGTCGCTGGTTCAAATCCGGTCCGGAGGGTTTTTTTTAGTAGAGTATTACTTTTAGCTCATACTACAATAGTATCGAATTGAAATATATTTACATTTTTAACTTATTCTGTAAAATATTAAAACAAAAAATAAAAAATAAATAATGGTTTAAAAAACTAAAACAACACGCTTTATTAGAAAACCGAACTAAAAAATGAAAAATAATTTTAATTTCCAACAAGCTTTGGATAAAATTAAAGTGGTCAAAAAAAATCATCTCCAACGCACCTAGATTAAAACTAGAGTTATCTACAAAAATAATTTTACCGTCAAAAGCGTGGGGGGCTCTATATCAATTAATATATTTGATAATAAACAGATATTGGCAAAAGTAAAGTCTCCAAGAAGAAAACGTAAAAACTATGAAAAGCACCCCACGCTTTTGATGGTAATTTTTTTTGTAGATAACTCTAGTTTTATTCTAGATGTGTTGGAGATGATTTTTTTTTGTTGACCACTTTAATATTATCCAAAGCTTGTTGGAAATTAAAATTATTTTTCATTTTTTAGTTCGGTTTTCTAATAAAGCGTGTTGTTTTTGTTTTTTACACTATTATTTATTAATTGTTAACATCTGTACATTTTATGTATGTTTTGTTAACAGAAATGTTGATACCAGCAAAACTTAGCCTATTTTAGCAGTATGTTTGTAAGGTTGGTACAAAGCTACTTATGTCTGGAGGGTGATATGCGGGGTTACTATAGTAGCTGTGGTGTGTCAGGGTTGGGGGAGGAGGAATGGAATATGTAAGCCTGGAGAGGAAGCAAGCAATGCGGAACAAGAAGTAAAGTTTCATAATAACACCAGCATCTACAGTAGGAAGATGAAGGTTTCTCGAGGTTTGATTTTCATCTCCAGATTCCAATGTTAGATGCATGCCTCAAATATGCCTCAATATTTTCAAGATTATTAAGTAAATTCCAATATATTACACTCAATTTCATTCTAAAATGTAACTTAAGTCTATACTTGAAACTCCTTTACAGCAAATCAGGGATGTATTCTGCGATAAATGTGATGTAAATTTTAATATATAAAAATGTCGTGTCACGTTGTTTGTCCGCGATGGAATCCTAAACTACTGAACCGATTTTAATAAAATTTTGCACACTGTGTGCAGTTTGATCCAACTTGAGACTTAAGGTAGTTTATTACTAAATTTTTCATCGCATTATTTTTTTATTGCAAATTATTTATTTATTATTTAACAAAGAGTTATAATTATCTGTGAGTTCCATACGATTCTAACAGATGGCGGTGTAATTATCTGTGAGTTCCATACGATTCTAACAGATGCCGCTGTAAGGTAATTTGGTAAGGTAAATTGGTTTATTATTTAACAAAGAGAGATCCAGATGGCTGTGCTTTTTTTTTGCAGCCGCGAATTTCAATTGAATTACAAATATTGATTATTTCATAATTTAAGTATGTTCAGTGTTTATCTTATTTTCAATATTATTAATTTCGTGTGTAAGTGTTAGTTTTAAGTAATCTGGCTGAAAGACAGCAACTTAATTTAAATTTTCAACGTATGCCTTAGTCACAGCAACGCGTGGTCGGGACTTCCAGTTCTCTATAAAAAATGGAGATAAAAAAGAGGCGCAATTAAGTGTTTTAGATTTTTGAGAATCTCTCCAGGTTTTAACATAAACTTGTTGGATTTTTATCATCGTTTAAACAAATTTGTTTAAATCTTTCTTGAAGAATGAGAGTAAATCAAGTTTTTTCAAAACACATAGCAGAAGCAAGACATCAATTTAACAAAATATACTATATATTATCGATCCTGCAGAGAGAAAACGATACATCGAAAATCAACGTTCTCGAAGAGTTATAAATTAATGAATGGAATCCAAGCATTTACTTCTCTTCCGAGGTGGTATTCAGGACTTTTTCTCCCTGAAAATTCATTGTCCCCGCTCGATTTTGTACTCGTCAACCTCGGAACCAGAGCCGAGCACGGTAACCTTGTAAGAAGTTTTAAGTCGTTGCCACGTCAATTAATTTTACTTCAGTGTAAATAGTCATTGTAATCCACCGCTATGGTCTAGGGGTAATGATATATCAGACCCAATGTGCCCGAGTTCGATTCCCGATCGGGATAAGTTTCCTGGGTGAAAATTTTTCGTTTTTTTTTCTTTCGCTCTAAGACAAACGACAGGAAACGTTGCGGTCCGAAGAGTCTCCAAACACATTATTTATGAATTAAAAGTTTATACTGGAGTAGTAACAGTTATGATCTATGAGTCTCAAAACGGATTGTGGGATCTAATATCTGAAAATTATATTAAAATGTATCAGATATCTAGGACCCTCCATGGTATCTTCACCTTGTCGTGGTGGAGTGGCTTGCGTGCTTAAATGATCCTGAGAGCTATGTCGGCGGTAGCATTGCTGCCGACAGGGTTACCCATGCCGGACTGGTCGAAGGTGATAAGCCAGACGAAAAAAGTACCTTGGTCGAAAGAGTGACGATCTTTCACCGTAAAAATACAACCGTCAAGAAATGCGGACATGGGTTCAACTAGGGTAAAATTTTCCGGAGGTCAGATAGTCCCCCATTTGGTTCTCCGGGTGGGGACTACTTCAGGGAACCCATGCCAAAGGCTCAAACACAGGGACATGTTCCTAGGAAAATTGAATTTTAGAACTTCATACAATAGCGGGGCACTAGGGATATTAACACGGGAATTAGATAAATCGCCCTTGGATATAGTCGCTTTACTGGAAATTAGCTGGCCAGGAGAAGGTAGTCAGGATTCAGGAAGCTTTGCATTATACTATGGGGGTGCAGAAAGACCTGCGTTTGGAACGGGTTTTTTAGTCAGAAGGAGGATCCTATCCACTATCCGAGTTATTAAGTTTGTTAATGATAGGATATCATACATAATTCTAAAGGGTAAACAACATTATTTTATAATTGTAAATGTACATGCCCCCACAGAAGATAAAGATGACAAGATCAAAGATGAGTTCTATGAAGAATTAGAATGCGTATTTGATAGCCTTTCACGATATCATATCATATGTAGGTGATTTTAATGCAAAAGTGGGGCGGGAAGATATATTCAAACCAACAATAGGCAAATTCAGTCTTCATGAAGATAGTAACGACAATGGGGTTAGATTAGTCACCTTCGCCACATCAAAGAATCTCATTTTTAAGAGCACAACATTTCAGCATAAGGATATTGCCTTTATAGGAAGCCAGATATAATAAGAACAGTTAAGTCTCGTAGACTGCGATGGGCAGGACATGTTGCACGTATGGGGAATGAAAGACGTGCATAGAAGCTTCTTGTAGGAGAGCCAGAGGGAAAACGCCCACTTGGTAGATCAAGAATAAGGTGGGAGAATAACTAACTATGATTTGAGGGAAGTACATTATACAGGGAATGATTGGAAAATATTAGCTCAGGATAGGGATGTATGGAGAGCTTATGTCCGGGAGGCCATAAACCTACGAGTTCAATAGTGCCAATGAGTGAGTAAGTAAGTAAGTAAGCAAGTAAGTAAGTAAGTAAGCTCTAGCTATTGGTTCAATTGTAAGCTTTAATTAGATGACTGTCAATTTGCACATAACAAAAGAGAATCGGTTGTAGCGGTTAAAAATAACAGTTACTATACATTTGAGAAAAACAAAACAGCAATTCTTCCAGTACGGCAAAAGGAAACTTGTTGTAAAAAAGTATGGATTTTATGTGAACTTGGAACGGAGAAGGAAATAAAATCCGTAATAAACAACTGGAAAACGCAGACAGGGAGCAAAACGTGACAAGTTAAAGTTCAGAGAGAGGGAGAAAATACTTAAGTCTGCTAGTGACAACATGACCTGCAGGAATGACTTCAGACAATGAACATCCTTACGACTCTAGAAAAAGAAACAAAACAGGTAAACTAAGTTCTCAGTCATAATAGAAGTCAGACACGCCTTTCCATTAATATAGTACTTATAAGAGCATTAT
The DNA here is from genome assembly GCA_030220185.1 of Diploptera punctata. Classification (NCBI taxonomy): domain Eukaryota; kingdom Metazoa; phylum Arthropoda; class Insecta; order Blattodea; family Blaberidae; genus Diploptera; species Diploptera punctata. The sequence goes on along the minus strand of JASPKZ010007418.1, from coordinate 1,148,194 downwards.
AAGGAGAAGAAATGGAAAATATAAACCTCAACACTGGAGAAGAACTAAAACCTAGTATTGAATGCACTTATTTCAGGAACAAAATTAGACCATTCAGGCGATAACACAGTGGAGATTAGAAATAGAATCGCACAAACAAAACAAGCAATAAATACTTTAAACTCTGGTGGAGCAAAAATATTACAAAAAATAGAAAATTACAAGTATGTCAAACCATAATTCAGAGCATTTTAACATATGGTGCTTTAGTCTGGCAAATTCCTACCAGTGAAATGAAAAGAATTTTAAGTACAGAAATGGATGTTTTAAGAAGATCAGCTGCTAAATCTAGAATGGATAGAATACGAAGTAAAGAAATAAGAGAATTATGGGTGTAGAAGAGGAGCCGTATATCATAGACATTATAGAAAAGAAAAGATTACAGTGGTATGGCCATGTCAAAAGAATGCCAGAACAAAAGATTGCCTAAAATTGTTATGGAATGGATCCCATTGGAAAGGACGAAGAGAGGAAGACCGAAGATAACTTGGATAGAAGGGGTACAAGCAGCTATGAATATCAGAGGAATGGAGGAAGATCAATGGATGGACAGAGAGGAATGGCGTTTGGTTTCCGGAAGACGGCGCAGCTGCCATGATATCGGATGACGATGATGATGATGATATAAGATCATTACATACATTCAAAATAGCCTATTAGAATCAAAAATATATTATATTGTTGTATAAGTAGAAGTATTTGCATTTTCAAATTATCATATGTTAAAATTGAAGATATCAATGACAAAATAAATAAATTTAATCTATTGTGTGGCACTATTAAAAGAATCCTTAAAAACACAAAAAAAGAAACAAAAATTAAATTTTTATAAAGTAATGGCTGTTCCTGTATTGATGTATGGATCAGAATGTCGGACGATCACTGAAAGACAAGAACAAAGATTGGAAGCAGCTAAGATGAGATTTTAAGAAATATAGCAGGATATACTCCGCTGGATAAGAAAAGGAATGAAGATATAAGAATAGAACTAAATATTTTCAAACTTACAGACCGAATAATTAAAATTAGAAACGCCTGGAAAGAACATATTGATAGAATGCCAGAAGAAAGATTTCCAAAATTATTGCTAAATTATAAATCGCACGGATGGAGACATGTTGGACGTCCGCACAGAAGATGGTCTGAACAATTTTAACAATTCTAGCTTTCGTAAAACCGGAATAATTCAACAGGCTTAATCCCTGGATGATGATGATAATGATGAAATAAAAGCACTGATCTAATTTTTTTTTTCATTTTAAAAATGAAGAAAATATTAGGAGTGTTTCAGAATGAAGTGTTAAGGAAAATGGTAGTAAAAGATTCCGGGCTATGTGGCCGTGGTCTATAACTGGCGTTTCTTCCAGACGTTTCTCCCTCAACTGCGGAGGGCATCTTCAGTGGCGAGCGCTAGAAGCTGTTGTTTCCCTGTCGTAGACTCGACCGGCCGTGAAAGCCTGCATTCCACTGTTAAGGAAAATGTTTGGAATAAAGGGAGACGAACAGACAGGTGAGTGGAGAAAACCTAACAACAGTGAACTATATGGTCTTCATGCAATATGAGCAATCAAGTCTCGTAGACTGCGATCAGTAATACATGTGTCATAAATGGGGAATGATAGAAAATTATGGAAACTTCTTGCAGAGGAAAATCAGAGGAAAATATCCCTGTATGTAGTTCAAGAATATGGGAGAATAATGTTAACCAGGTTTTGATGAGTGATTTATACAGGAAATGATTGGAAAAAATAATATTTCAGGATAATAATATATGTAGAATTATGTCTATGAAATTCCATAATCATCATCATCTTCATTTATGCCAGTATTAAGCCATGTGGCCTGTTACGGTCTCAAGGAGAAATGATCCATCCAGCGCATTTTTGGACGTCCCAGCGATCTTTTGCCTTGATGATAGTAACGAAGCATGGCTTTTGGAATTCTGTGAGATGACATTCGTTGAAGATGGGCTTTCCAGTTATTCTGGTAGTTTTGTGTGTTTGAGAATGGGTTCTCCACCCAACTCTTCCATAATTTCTTCATTTATTTTATTTCCACTTTTTATAGCCTGCTGTGCGGCGCATAAATCACATCTCATTTGCTGTTATTCGGCATTCATCTCTGCTTTGTATTGTCCATGCTTCGCTACCATATCTGAATCCTGGTCTTGCAAGGACCTTTTACAGTTGTAATTTTCTGTTCTTTTGTACTAAAGATGGTTTAATAATACTATTAATTATCACAAATGTTTTTGTGTTTTTTGTGATTTTCTTTGCTATACCAGTTTCATCAATGGGTTCAAGCAAGAAGATGTACTATATCTTCTACTATTCAATTTTGTATTACAAGCATGCCATCAAAACTTTGGAGGATGAAGAAGGTCTACAATTCAGTGGTATTAATAGGCTGTTAGTTTGTGCTGATGATGTAGTATTATAGAGAGATAACGAGCAGATACTATGGGTCAACACGTACACTCTATTGAGTAACACTAAGAAATTGGGACTGGAAATAATCATCAATAAAACTGAATATATGTTCACACAAAGAAATGCGTTATATAATGAAAATGAACAACTAATGACAAATGAAGGAAATTTTGAAGAAGTGGCTGATTTCAAGTATCTAGGAATAAAAATTACAAATAGGAATGAGATGCAAAAATAAATTAAACATAGGCTATTCTGCATTACTGGGACTCATGACGTCTCAACTCCATTCGAAAAACGTTAAACTGAAAATATATAAAACAGTTACTGTCCCAGTTATATTATATGGATGTGAAACATGGACTCTTACTTTAAGGGGGGAAAGAATATTACGAGTATTTGAGAATAAAATTATTAGAAAAATGTTTGGGTCAAAAAGAGATGAACAGACAGGTGAATAGAGAAAACTACACAATAGTCAGCTACATATGTATAGGAAGCCAGATATAAAGTCTCGTAGACTGCGATGGGTTGAACATATGGCACGTATGGGGGATGAAAGACGTGCATGCAAGCTTCTTGTAGGAAAACCAGAGGAAAACGCCCAGTTGGTAAACCAAGAATGAGGTGGAAGAATAACGTTATCCATGGTTTGAGGGAAGTAGATTATACAGAGGATGATTGGAAAACATTATCTCAGGATAGGAATGTATGGAGAGCTTATGTCCGCGCGGCCATGAACCTCGGGTTTGATAGTGCCAGTGAGTGAGTTAGTTATATCAGTTTCATCTTGAAATGTTGCATTATAACCTAAATAGTTAAATGCATTTACTCGTTCTAAAATTTCATCGACCAAAACAATTTTGCTGCATATAGGGTATTTCCGATAAAAGGATATCACATTGGTTTTCTTTGTATTGATTTGCATATTGTACCTTTCTGTAAAATATCAATTAACAAATATAAAATGATGGCATTTCATGGGAAGGACCCCATTCAAAGTAAAATCCGTCTCCAGAATAACATTTTAGAGAGATCTAATCATAAGTAATGCCACGAGTGATTTCCAAATTATCGATAAATTCACGACTCACGAAGTGAGGAGTGAATTTATCTAGAGAATTTGGAAATCAAGAGTGGCATTTGTTAGGAATATTTAACGAATAAAATTAAGCTGTTTACTCACATATCATTGTTTAACTATAGTTATTTTAAAATATTTATATATCTAATGTAAACGGCGATGTTTGAAAACAAATGAGAAACAATATGTACGCTTCATCTGCTTCTTTTGTTTATCACTGCAACTAGATCATACTATTTCAGAATATTAAAAAGGAGGAGCTTTCTTTAATATGGTAATTATAACAGTGATAAATATTTCGTGAAACACGACTCTGATTGGTTGTAAAACAGAAATCATTGAAACGTGATTGGTCATTGACTCCCATTTGGGGCATGAGTTAAATAGTCAATTTAAATATCTTGGATATCTCTCTATCTGGGATGAAAAGGATATCCCTAAAAAAATTACTAGTTACAATAAAATTCATCGGAGAACATATTGTTTAAACAACTCACCTCATAGGATTCATGCTTCCATGAAATCGCGATATCATGGAAGCATGAATCCTATGAGGTGAGTTGTTTAAACAATATGTTCTCCGATGAATTTTAATGATTATACCTCATAATGTTTACTTCCCAACATTAATTAAATATAGTTACAATAAAAGTTGGGAATTATTAATCAAGTTATGAAACCATCCCTTGTACAAAAAAAACACCAGATTACGTTTATATAACACTTTGGCTAGACCAGTGTTGACCTATGGTAGTGAAGCATGGACACTAAAAAGAAAACATGAAAGCAGAATAATGGCTTGTGAAATCAGATTCATGCGCAGAACAGCGGGTTACACCAGATGGGATCGGAAAAGGAACACCGATATCATAAAAGAATTGAACACTACGCCAATTTTGTAACATATTAAACAGTACCAACTAAATTGGAAACACCATCTTGAAAGAATGAGTTCAAATCGGATCCCCAAAGCTGTTTATAATTACATACCAAGAGGACGAAGATCTGTGGGCCGTCCTATGAAACTCTGGAGGGAAAATTTTGTATAGGATCGTAACAGGCCTTGACCTAATACTTGGAAGGAAGAAGAAGAAAAAGAAGACATTTCTGTAACTATATTAAAATTGTGTTTATATTCCATACACCATAAAATTCCGTATTCGATATTGCCAGTGAGCGAGTTAGTTAGTTCGTTAATTTATACCTTTAGGTAATATTTATTTCCTCAAGAATATTTAACATTTAAAGGGATAAGTTTAGTATTGAAACGATAGTGTTAGTAAATTTGAATCTGTGGATTTTACAAGAGTACTTGGAAATATGTTTAAAAATGTATGCACAATTGGTTTGTCTGTACATTAAAGAATCTGAAATTCTCAACTGGGGAATAGAAAGAGAAGACTTTTAAAAATGTGAAGAAAAAAACTATCAAAGGAATAAAGAAAGTGCATAGAGATCAAAGTGATGGATAGCAGGCGTGACAAGAATAAGGTGAAACTGAATAAAGCTTTTGCAAAGACATAAAATATGTTAGCTACCAACAAAATGGTACATCTCCAATATTGACAATAGAGAAAACAATACAACCAAAGCCCTCTTTTTGCATTTTTTACTTTAACGTTTATTTCAGGTCAGTAATATATGATCTGTAGCAAGAATTAATATGCCTCATATAATTTACCTAAATGCGAATATTTCCAATGTGCGGGAGCTTTGAAAACCAGATACATATGTTAGGAAAATGTAATCCGATTGATTGAGGGTCTTTCCACTTTTCAGCGGTTGCCCTTTTACCAGCCGGCTGCTGGCTCTTCACATCCACATGTGTCAATCAGAGAGGTAGATGATCAACAGCCAGTGTAGGGGTGACATGTGGTTAGCATGTCGAGTCCCCCAGCCGTTATAGCTGGTTCCTCAACCTGGAGCCGCTACTTATTGTAGCTACCCAATTGCCTCACGAGCTGGGTGGGCACCGGTCCCATACTGGCCGAAATACCATGAGAAAATTTCTTCCCCCATGGAGACTCGAACCAGCGCAAGTCCCGTAGCTCTGCGCCAAGGTTTCCTACCTTAACCGCTCGGCTACGGCCCGGGACAGGAAAATGTAATGATTTAGAAAATTGGTGGTGTCAGTTATTACCGGAAGAATGTCTGAATTCAAATCGTGTAAGATTGGCATGCTATGAGTTAATGATAAATCCAGAAAATTGGATAAACTTGGATAAATTTCTGGACAAAACGTCGAAAATAACAACACTTATTCATGACTAAATAGCACACGTTATCAAAATGCAATACCATTAATTCTTAATAATTATACGTAATTAATGTATAATGTTATTGTATTATTATGTAATTGTAATATTAATGTGGTTTCTTTATGTAATTGTAATATTATTGTTTTCATTTTGTTTTTTCTTTATACTATTACCAAATATTACTTTATTGTAACGGACTGTCAACAGCACGTACGGCTTACTGCCCGTGCGACCCATATTTGTAAATAACATTATATATCTTCATCATCATCATGAACAAATTCCTTTTTAGGCCATGTGGCCCGTACGGTAAACCTAGCGAAGATGGTCTTGATCTTTCTACCGATGTTTTGGTCTTCCTTGGTCCCTATGTCCAGTTGGGGTATATTCGAATGCCAATTTTGGAAGTCTATTTCTTGCCATTCTCCTCAGATGATTTTTGCATTCTTGTTGGTATCTTTGTATATCTTCATTTAAACTTGTTACTCTAAGTTTTTCTCTGAAAATAGTGTTCCTTTGGTCATCCAGTCTATTAACTCCTAACAATGATCGTAAGAAGCGCATTTGGCTTACTTGAAGTTTATGAGAGTTTCCTTTATTTAAACTAAATAACTAAATTATATTGAAAATGTAAGCATATTTGATTATATTGTATCATATCATACCATATATCATATCATATATATCACATCATATATCATATTATATTATAAGATAAACATACCATATAACATATCATTTGAATCACAAAATTACAGGGATTAAGAAAATAAAATCAAAACTTTAATTCAATTAATAATGTATTAAATAAGAAGAATATATCATATTATCAACACTGTTATAAAAGACATATGTGGCAAGATAAGTCATACTGGACCGGGTAAACAATACAATATATGAAAAAAAGGGTATTGTTAAAATGCTACTTGATTACACAAGTAACAAGAAAATATATGAGTAGAATAAGAGGTATTGTTATAATATTAAAACTATCTCTCTTGATTACACAGGTAACAAGCAAATATATGAACACATAGGGCATTGTTAAAATGTTAGAACTACCGCCTGGTTATACAGGTAAGAAGAAATGTTCAATCCTTGATTCTTGTCACAATCAGATAAGCACAAAATCAACATATCAAATGGAACACATTTATAAATATCTGTTGTTACTCACTGGCACTGACCAAGAATGAGGTGGGAGAATAAAATTATCCATGATTTGAGGGAAGTAGATTATACAGAGGATGATTGGAAAACATTAGCTCAGAATACGAATGTATGGAGAGCTTATGTCCGCGCGGCCATGAACCTACGGGTTCGATAGTGCCAGTGAGTAAGTAAGCATTACCAGCAATTAGCTGAAGAGAAAATTATAATTTAATACCACATTTAGGAGTAAAATATGCATTTGTGCATTAAAAATCTAAAATAAGCATTTTCCCCCGGAATATGCATTTATGTGCATTATCAAATATCAAACTCCGCCATTGCCGGTCCCAAGCCCGGATGAGAAAGGAGGGGGGGAGGAGTAACACCTCGTAAAAAAAACCCTTGGTTCAGCTGGCCCGACTGATAGTACCATGTGAGGGCCCCTTGCCAGGGAACGGTGAAGACCTCAACGGCAATGAAGGTGGAGAGGGATACACTTAATACGGCAGATTTGGCGGAAGAGGCACCCTACCCTCACTCAGGGAAAGAGAGAGGAACCGCTGCCTTGCGGAGAAGGAGAAACTTCAAAGGCTAAGGGAGCATCCCCTACAGAAAAGCATGCCTGTCCAAGAGGCATTGAGGTGGCAACCCCACCACTGGACTTACCCAACTATAGGCTGGTAACCTATAATGGGGAAAACTTTAATTACTCGAAAGACTACAAGAAATAAGCAGGCGGATAATAAAACTATGACGACAGGCATCAACCCTAAAGGCAAAAGAGACCTCGGAAGACCCTTCAACCGATGGAAAGATCAGTTTTTGTAGTCGCAGAACGGGCATCATCACCCAATACTGCATTCGGAAGAAGAAGAAGAAGATCAAATACTGCTCAAATTGTCTGCAAAGGGGTCACTTAAGATGTAAATCATTCCCGCATACGCGTAATACAAAACATGCATTTCACATACAAATCCGGGCTGTAGTTATAAAATTGTTTTACTGGTACATAATACTGAAATCAGAAGCGAAATTGTATCGGCCTGTAGGCGATATTTTAGGAATATGAGCAACAATGCTATTGAAGTCTCTATCACGTTTCGTGTTGTTATGTACGCATTTCCATTGCAACCGCTATCATAATAGTAATAAAAAAAATAATTAAAACACGAATAAAACATTGAACAACTCTTTGCATATAGATTAGATCTAACGAATTCATAATGTTTGACGGAAATGAAAAGTGAATTTTACTCTATGAAATCTGTATTCTACGCACACGCATTCTTAAACAATACACATCTTCAATTCTTTCGTAACACATGCGTCATTTTTATCACGTGCATTGTGAAGCTTGTCAGTAGTCTTGTGGCTGTACTAGATCCAATATTCCTAGGACAATACTACGTAATCGATAACACTGGTCAACATGATTTTTGTCTCATGAGTACCAATAGTTATACTTAATGCAGTTTTTTTATCGTGTTTTCAAATATGTATTCGGAATTTCTCCATCACCCACAGTTTTTTCATTTCAATTTCAATTAATGGATTTAAATAATTATCTTTTTAATAAAAATGTTCTCGTTCATTGAGCGATGAGCACGGGGAACACTTTCATCAGGAGATTTCAGCTATGGAAAATAGATATCAAGGCAAATGGAATCCTAATATACTGGCTGATTATTGTTAGACCATCAAGAGGGATGCTCCATAGACGAAATATAGCAGAAAATAGTCATTTCTTACTTTCTAGGTGAGTCCAATGTTCGAATATTGTGTAGTTACGAATGTAGAAAATATTAAAGTGTTTGAAATTATAAATGCCTGTCTCTCGGAAACCTTGTTCGATGGAGAAAAACCTATACCATATTTGAATTCAGGAGAAAAAATACTACCAGAATCACATATTTTTCTATCTGAGTAAAAAAAAAATAGTTTCATTTTTGTTATTCAGTGATACCTTTAAAATGTTGATAACAAATTTCTAAAAACAGCAGTTTCGGACAACATGAATGTTTTTTTTCCAAATGTTTCATTTATTTCCATTTGGATCTAACAATCAAATTTCAGTTCATTCATTTAAACCATTTCACAGAAGCGCTGGGCATCTTTGGATCGTTATGACTTTGGTTCATCAGTGTAATTTTTAGATTTCAAAAAACGTTAAACTGAAAATATATGACTATTATTCTACCAGTTATATTATATGGATGCGAAACATGGACTCTTAATTGAAGGGAGGGAAGGAGATTACGAGTATTTGAGAATAAAATTCTTAGGAAAATGTTTGGACCAAAGAGAGATGAAGAGACAGGTGAATAGAGAAGACTACATAACAATGAACTACATGATCTTTATACGAAGTCAGATATAATCAGAACAGTTAAGTCTCCTAGAATGCGATGGGCAGGGCACGCGAATGGGAAATGAAAGACGTACATGGAAGCTTCTTGTAGGAAATCCAGAGGGAAAACGCCCAGTTGGTAGACCATGAATGAAGTGGAAGATTATATGAACTATGGTTTGAAGGAAGTAGATTATACAGGGAATTGTTGGAAAACATTAGCTCAGGATAGGGATGTATGGAGAGCTTATATCCGCGCGGCTACGAAACTACAGGTTCGATAGTGTAATTGATTTAGGTAATGTTGCATTTCTATGGAACCATTGAAAGGAGCCATTTGTGAAAAAATAGCGAATACATGGTTACAAGTTGCACCTCATATCGTACATATTGCACTTCAGAATCGAATCGAATATTTTCTCTTTGTTTACAAATTTAAATGAAATTTGTGACAATCTAAAGAGAAACTCAAAAAGTTTTGTGCATGTTAACAATGTCAACAATGGAGAATAATAGACAACAATACGGAAACTAAACTAAATTTAATCATGTTTTTTGTTGTCAATATGGGTTCATTGTTGCATATTTAGCAGACAGGTTAAATGTGAATGTCTGCAGCATCACTCGTGGGGGCCACATCCAATGTCTATGAGGTACAGCAAAAACTTTTTGAGTTTCTCTTTTGATTGTCACCAATTTCATTTAGATACGATTATCCAAAGCGAGGTAGTAGTAGTTTAAAGTATGATGCTATATTTGTGGACACGCTGTACTATAAACACACTATGAAATCTGGACTTGCAACTGTTGTGAAATCTAGTGAACATATCAGTGAATATTTTGTATAATGCAGCTCTTTAACTCGCCAATCTCTCCCCCCCCCTCCCTCTATCTCTCTGTTTTACTTCAAGTTACTTAAGTAAGCCTAAAATGCATTTCATGTCGTACAAGAAACTTCAACTTCTGTGAAGTGTTTTAAATTGTGGTTTATCTCCGCTTGCTAAGTTTGTAACTTGGCTTGTTACACCCTCGGGGGTGAAACAACCCTTGGCCGGTCTAGAATTCCAGCAGACGTCATACTTGACATTGTAAAGTAAATATCTTCCGGCGCAGAGTCCAACTGTTGAACCAAGAGTAGACAATCCCAAGTAAAACTTCAAGTACACGAATATAATAAAAATATATTGTCTAACATCTAGCATCTTTATTGACTTGCTCGTCCTCGATGTTGACAGCTAGTTAGAAGGCAGCGAACACTTGCAATAACTTACTTTTATTTTGACTATTTAACTCATGTCCCAAATGGTAGTCAATAACCAATCACATTTCAATGAATTTTGATTCACAACCAATCACAGTCGTTTTCCACTTCGATTTTATGAGTTTAATTTTATAATATTAAAATCAAGCGCCTTCTTTTTAACATTCTGAACAGGTCAGAGTATTATTTTGCAGTGACTGACTCTCTAACAAATATGGCTACCAGAATGTATATGTATATAACACGCCGTAGCGTAGTGGTTAAGGCACTGAGCTACAAGCCGGAGGGTCGAGGGTTCAAGTCTCGTTGGGGTCAGGATTTTTAAACTGACCCAAACCCTCTGGCGGCACTATGGCCCTGGGGTCGACTCAGCCTCTAACGGAAATGAGTACCAGACACATGTTCTGGGGGTAAAGGCGGTCGTCACGCAGGGCTGACAATCCGGCTGACAGAAAGTGCCGATTGTCTAGAAAAAGTGGGAGCCTTAACCTCCTACTACCCCAAGGGCCTCCGGGCCTGTTGTGGGATCACTTTACTTTACTATATATATATATATATATATATAGTCCACGGATGTAAACAGATACTACTTCCGGGATATAACAGAAGAAAACATTTGTAGTAATTGATTATACCATAATGAAAAGAAACCACTGTTTGCACTTTCTTAAACGTATTATTTTCCAGGTTCAATTTTCTAAATTTCGGGGTTGCCAACCTAAATAACAATACTGTAATATTACATATTACCAACCTCGTGCAAGAAGTAAAACCACTGACCTTTATGTATACTACGTACAATGTATATACAAAACTTTATCCAAAAGGTAGTGTTAATATACATTATACGAAACAAATCACTGCATTTTAAATGAACTGAAATTTATTTGAAAAAAATATAAAACAATAAGTTAGTAACTACCGCCATTTTTTGACTGATTGGTGTCACGGCCTGCTGTAGTCTCAACTAATAAACATTGCCCACACTGTTAACGTTAGTAAGTTGTTTGTAATAAACGCAAATATTTCCAACAAATATGTCATTATTTTACTGTTATATATTATTTTGAAAACACCATCGCACAAAACATAATGTACAACGCATGTTTGTGAAGTGTTTTACAAACTCTCGGAAATGAAAAACCTGGCTATCGCTCGATTTTTAATCATATCCTCGCTTCTGTAAAAAAAACACTTCTGAACCTCGTATCGTAATATGCTATTTTATATTAGTATTAAGTAATGAAAACATTTAAAAGACGGATACCAAGTTACATACGAAGAGGAAAAAGATTTTAGTCAAAAAATATATAAAATTTAACAGAGTAACAGGAATTATAAATAATATTTTCAAGCCAAACACAGTACAGTATCACACACGAACTATAATTTATAAAACACTGGCCAGACCCATATTATGTTACGGCAGTGAGGCCTGGACAATTCGCAGTGTAGATGAACAAAGACTAACTGCGGCAGAAATGAAATTTATGAGACGTACTGCAGGTTACTCAAGAACAGACCATAAAAGGCATTCTGAGATTCTCAAATAATTACAAATACACTCAGTCATGGAATAAGTACAAAAATACAGAAACAACTGGAAATCTCACGTACGAAGAATGAGCAGAACAAGAATACCACGTCAAATATTAAATATCAGCCACCTGGCAAGAGATCTTTGGGCAGACCCTTCAAGCGTTGGATTGAGACCGTAACAGACCACTAGGTCTATCACTTGAAACGAAGAAGAAGCAGAAGAAGAAGAACATTTAACTAAATATGTTCTAGGTCTTTGGAGCTTGTAAGTATTTTGAAGTGTCCGCTGAGTACGCTACTAACGTACTGCAGGGTTAGTCCTTTGGAGGGGCTGTCTCCTTATAACCTTTGGACTTGCTTCCTTGTGTTTTATCCCCACGATGAGGGTTGCCTTTTCCGCCTTCTGTCGTTGAGGACTTCACTCTTGTTTCCCAGAGCTGGGTCTCTTATTTCATCCCCAGAGATTGGGTTGTCACTTTTTAACATTTATTTCGACGACATGATAAGATCATGGAAGCAAATGACGACTGGGGGAATTAACTTAGGAAATATAGTAATAAAAACAGTAGTCTTTGCAGATGGCCAGGTTTTAATAGCAAAAACAGAAGACGAACTACAAAGAATGCTATATAAATTAAATGAAATATCAAAAAAATACAACATGGAAATATCCTCATAAAAATAAAAAACAATGGCCTTCAAGGGTGCTCATCCAGTTCGGACAAAGATAATATTAGAAAATAAACCAATAGAACAAGTGGTAACATATAATTTCCTAGGTTGCGAAATATCATACACAGTAGAAACAGATATAAATAACAAAATAAATAAGTGTAATTATATAACAGGAACGCTAAAAAGAACTTTGAAAAATAAAGTCAGGAAAGACTCTATAATGAAATTATACAAGACAATGGCAGTGCCTATTGTTACTTATGGATCCGAAACATGGACAGTGACAACACAACAATCTGCCAGAATACAAGCTGCTGAAATGAGATTCCTCAGACCAATAGCAGGCTATCAAGGAACAGACAAAAACATAACACAAATAAGACAACAACTAAAAGTAGAGGAATTAAACACAACAATTGAGAAATACAGAACAAACTGGAAAGAACACTTGGCAAGGATGATTGAGAATAGAATACCAAAAGCAGCATACAACTATTCACCACGAGGAAGAAGAAGTTTGGGAAGACCAAGGAAAAGATGGAAAGAGCAGCAATTTGGAGCCGGAACAGGCTAGTAAATAAGCCTTAACCGTGAAGAAGAAGAAGAAGAAAAAGATGTTCTAGGTCATACATAATAAATTAAGATAGAAATAATAAACTTATCAGCTTGTTAGGTATATGTGGAATAAACGGAAAGTTGCATTAAAAGCAGAGATGGAGAGAGAGAGAAAGAGAGAGAGAGAGAGAGAGAACAAGTCTTGATTTATTGTTAATTCGACATGCACCTGTGCCTTCAACTAATTAGAAAGGAGACAAGAGAATGCTTTGCGTTTTGATTTACAGTAGACCGCGGATTTCGAACTGACGTACAACGAGTATCAAATTAACTTCCTATGTCTTTAGCCTTCGTTTCCAATCTAATTACAAAATACTGAATTAATCTGAACACGGAACAATGCAGAGAAATTTAGCAAGGTTACAACTGATTTTTGGTTTTAGTAAGTTACAAAACCGGATGTACAGGGTGTAACGAAACTCCCATTACAGATTTTGAGGACTTGTAGTGGGGACCAAGACGGTTATGTTTATCTTAGAAACCCATGTCCGGAAACGTATATTTTTCCGCTACACGCAAAATACCACAAGACACGTTGTTGCTCTCTTCGACGGCTGCTGCTGATCGTCAGAGTACCAAAAAAAAACCTACGTCAAATCGGTACCATGTTCTGGTACTCACGATCACCGATCCATGGTACTGCAACATCCGCCGTAGCCATAACCCGCGCCAGTAGGTCTTTCTCGGATGTCATATGGGTATTGTAAATCAGTAATTTCATGTGACCCCTTAGTAGTAGTCTTGCGGGGTGCTTTTTACGATTTTTACGTTTTCTTAGAAACTATACTTTTACCAATATCTGTTTATTATCAAACATATTAATTGATATAGAGCACCCCACGATTTTGATGGTAAAATTATTTTTTGTAGATAAATCTAGTTTTATAACATTTTCATCAGGAGATTTCAGCTATTGAAAAGAGAAATCAAGGCAAATGGAATCCTAATATGCTGGCCGATTATTGTTGGGCCATCAAAAGCGATGCTCCACATGCGAAATATGGCAGAAAATCGTACTTTCTATGTGAGTCCGAATGTTCGAATATTGTGTAGTTACGAAATGGAAGATGAGTGATGGCCGAAGCAACTATATGAATGGCATCCGAACAGAAAGAAGAAAAGAGGGACACCAAGGTTAACATGGAAGGAAAACATGAAGACAGCAATGCAAGCTAGAGGGCTAAGCATCGAAGATGCCCAAGACCGTAGGCTTTGGAGGTTTGGCACGGGAAGATGGCAGCAGCTGTAAAAACCCGAAGATAGATAGAGACGAATGTAGAAAATATTAAAGTGTTTGAATTTATTATAAATGCATGTTTCTCGGAAACGTTGCCCGATGGAGAAAAACAGGTATCATATTTGAATTCAGGAGAACAAATACTATCAGAATCACATTTTGTTCTTTCTGAGACAAAAAAAAAGTATATTTTTTTGTTGTTCAGTGTTATCTATTCTTCATATAACTGTTACTTATAACTGTTATAACTGCTTAAGAAGTCAAGTCGACTCGTTATTTCCAAGAAAGTGCATAAAAGTTTAATACTAATCTTTGATAATAAAATATATTTTTGTCCTCTTATACATTTTATATGAACAACATGTCTTTTAAGTTAAATCACAATAAAATTTGAGTCACATTGTTGAAGTAGCGTCTCATCAAATTGTGTGTTGCGAGATTCTTCTGTTTGTAGTTTAAGTAAGATATGTTATGAAGATGCGAGTCTACAGTTCACTAGGGAACAGAACAAATAGTTGGGAAGACTTGAATATCTTCTGTTGCAGTTTGTTCGGTTACACATCACAAGAAGACAGCTTCCTTTCTCTAATTGAATGTCAATATCTCAGCCTTTGTTCTCTTTTATTTCGTATGACGAGAATTCAATCTTCTAGTACAAAATAAATAATTTCTGCCATGTACTTTTATGTAAATAGTAAACAATATTCAAAATTGGCTCTTTCTCTCCTTAACATTTTCATATTTTGTTTTTAATATTGCGTAGAATATGAATGGCAGAGGACAGATTTCCAAGATGAATACTAGAATGGGTCTCACTTGCTAGAAGAAGATGGCGGCCAAACATAACGTGGATTGATGGTCTTATGAGCAATATGAGAAAAAAAGATTGGACGATGGAGATTGGAATGACACAGAGATTTGTAGGAGAATGACAGATTAATTGGGCGCAGTAGGGTGTTTTAAAACATTCCGAAACCTTAATATATAATCAACACTTTTAAAATTAATTTTTTAAACAGAATATTAAGCCTGCCGTGGTGGACTAGTGGTTATGCTCCTTGTCTCTGGTCCCGAGGGCCGCGGGTTCATACCCGGCCATAGTCGATGGAATTTTCAGGATCGTAAAATCCAAGGAGCGAGTCCTCTGGGAGGGAATTTAAGCCATGGGTCCCGAGTCTGAAGATTTTCAGGCTCGTAAAAACCCCTTAAGCCTGAATGAAAAGGCCTCTAAGCAAAATTTACCTAATTTTCCCATCCTACCTTGGTTTCCTAGATGTCAGTATGAGGCGGAACGCTGACCACGGACCACTCAAATTGACATCTATACGAAAACAAGTGTAACTAAATTAGTATGGTTCAAATTCTTCCCTGTAGGGGAGAGCGCCTAAATCTCTGTTAAGGGAAATATGGGCATACAAAACAAGACTCTGTGCCGATACGATTTGTTGTCGTTGCACATGTTTATAGGACCTTTTTTCCTTCATTTCCCTGAAGTTCGTCGATGTAATTACCGTTCACCCTGTATAACATCTCAAAAACATTTAACAAATGCATCAAATTAAATATCACCAAACAATAGTTCTGAAGTGAAATTACAATCCGTAATAACACAAAAATAAAGTATTTTCCGACCCATGTTCGTATAACTTATTTTTCATCTCTATATATGAAAAATTCATATCTGAAGTTTTTTTCCGTTGTTTTCGTAACACCATGCATAAAGAGAAAATATAAATAATAGTTTTAAAAAACTAAAACAACACGCTTTAATAGAAAACCGAAGTAAGAAAATGAAAAATAATTTTAATTTCCAACACGCTTGGGATAAATAATTTTACCATCAAAAGCGTGGGGCGCTCTTTATCAATTAATATATATGATAACAAACAGATATTGGTAAAAGTAAAGTCTCTAAGAAGAAAAAGTAAAAATCATACAAAGCACCCCACGCTTTTGATGGTAAAATTATTTATCCCAAGCGTGTTGGAAATTAAAATTATTTTTAATTTTTTTACTTCGGTTTTCTAATAAAGCGTGTTGTTTTAGTTTTTTAAAACTATTATTTATTTTTTATTTTTTAGTTTTAATATTTTAAGGAATAAGATAAAAATGTAAATATCTTTAAATTCGATACTATTGTAGTATGAGCTAAAAGTAATACTCTTCTAAAAAAAGAAACTCCCAGCCGGATTGGAACCAGCGACCTATGGATTACTGAAATTATATACCACTACAGTTCACCGCTCTACCAACTGAGCTCTTACAACGATTGACTAAAAAGTCGACAAGTCCGCAACCTATTATACCAGTTCTAATGTTTATGATTTTCTGATGATTCTGGCCAGAAATTTAGAAACAAAATATGATATTATTGTATTGTCACGGGTCCGTTACAAGTATACAAAATTTCAAGTCGATCCAATGTTTCTAAGTGGGTGAAAATCGTGTTCAAAAATTCCGTTACATAGATACAAAAACACTTTTTTTTTTGGTTTTCTGATGATCCTGGTCAGGATTTTAGAAAATAAATATGAAATGATTGTATTGCCACGGGTCCTTTACACGTATACAAAGTTGCAAGTCGATCCAATGTTTCTAAGTGGGTGAAAATCGTGTTAAAAAATTCCGTTACATAGATCCAAAAACACTTTTTTACACGCTTTATAATAGCTTGACCTGTATCTATCTATCTATGTAACGGAATCTTCCAACGCGATTTTCACCCACTTAAAATCATCGGATGACTTGAAACTTTGTATACTTGTAGAGGACCCGTGACAACACAATAATTTCATATTTAGTTTCTAAAATCCTGGTCATAACCATCACAAAATTAAAAAAAAATGTTTTTGTATCTATGTAACGGAATCTTTCAACGCGATTTTCACCCACTTAGAAACACTGGATTGACTTGAAACTTTGTATACTTATAGAGGACCCATGACAATACAATAATTTCATATTTATTTTTATTTTCTGATGATTCTGGCCATTATTTTAGAAACTAAATATGGATTTTAGAAAATAAACATGAAATTATTGTATTGTTACGGATCTTTTACAAGTATACAAAGTTTCAAGTCGATCCAATGATTTTAAGTAGGTGAAAATCGCGTTAATAGATTCAGTTACATAGATAGATACAGGTCAAGCTAATATAAAGCGTGTAAAAAAGTGATTTAAATAAGCATCAAGGCTATTAAGATATGTTAACATGCAGCCATATTACAACGACGAAACAATTACATTAACGTGTAGACGAAACAAAATTGTGCTCAGGAATGTCAGAAGCAGACAGAACTCCGATCTACCATGGTGTTATTGCTTATAATGTGGGTCACGATTCTATGAACACATTCTACGTGTTGTATGAACAAATCTACTGAACGATTCTGCGAGAACGTGAACAGCCGAATAGATTGACTGGTAATGTAAAACTTATCTTGGTTTGTTCTCTCTTCGATACTAGTTCTGCAGTATAGGGTGTATCAAATAAGTTACTCTTGCACCTTAATTCTGCAAATACGTCAATAATTGTATGTTTCCTGGAAACTATAACTTTGGATAAGTAAAATAATATTATGAATGAATAAGGAATATAAAAAGAATGTATGATTGTAAAGCAAGTATTATGGTTGGAAATAGAATATCCTCAGAATTTGATATAACAAAATGATTAAGACAAGGATGCCGGGTGTCACCAACATTGTTCAAGATATATTTAGAAGATGTATTAATGAAATGGAATAAGTCATGTAGGGGAATGGGAATCAACATTAATGGCCATTTACTGCACAATTTATTATTAGCTGATGACCAGATTATAATAGGACAAGATAAAGAAGATATAGAATATATGATTAGAAAGTTGGTCGATGCATTTGAGGTAGGTGGACTGAAGATAAATTATATCAAAACAGAATATATGGTAATCGGAGGAAATTCAGAAGACCTACAAATAAATAATATGATAAACGTGTTGAAGAATTTAAATATCTTGGATCTATAATAGACAAATCTGGTACTTCTGAAAAAGATATTATCAACAGAGTAAATTGTGCAAGGAAGGCGATTAGATCCCTGAATGGTCTTTTATGGAATAGAAATTTGACCAGAAAAACAAAAAAAGGGATTATACAGACAAGAATAGAAAGTATACATACATAGATCAGAAAGCTGGACAATAAATGAAAGGATGCAGAAAAGAATCTTGGCGACAGAAATGGATGGATTATGGAGAAGTATGAGAATATCCAGGCTACAACATATTCGAAATACAAATATCAGACAAGAAATGGATGCACAAGAAACTGTTATCGATAGGATAAGAAAGAGAGCTCTACAGTGGTATGGACATGTACAACGGATGTCGGAAGACCAGTGGCCTAAACAGGTGTTTGATTGGATGGTACCAGGCAGAAGGAAGAGGGGGAGACGTAGAAGAGCATGGTATGAGGGAATATATGATTTGCCAACTGTACTAAAGCACTGCCGTTATCACCTCTATGCTGATGATCTCCAAATTTACCTACATTCACCTCCTCATTCTCTCTATAACAGCTTGATGAAAATGAATGACGATCTCATATCCATCTTTAACTGGTCTTCAAGTATCGGTCTAAATCTAAATCCTAACAAGTCACAAGTAATTCTAATGGGACAACAAAGACTGCTTACAACCTTTGACATATCTACACTTCCAAACATTACTATAAATAATATAATTATCCCTTATTCTTCTTCAGTAATAGATCTTGGACTACATCTAGACGCAAATTTAACCTGGCAAACACAAGTGAAACACATATGTAAAAAGACTTTCTCCATCTTACATTATCTTAGACGTTTAAAGAATTTTCTCCCAGTTTCGTTAAAACAAATCCTAGTGCAGAATCTTGTGTTACCACACTTCGATTATTGTGACATTATATATAATGATCTAAACTATGCCTTGTCGCAGAGACTGCAGCGTGTTCATAATGCTTGCATTCGATTCATTTTCAATATCCGCCGTTATGACCATATTTCCGAACACTTTAATAACCTCTCTTGGCTCCGTCTTACTGACAGACGTAAATTGCACTCTCTTTCGCTACTTTTCAAGCTTCTGAATTCCTACATTCCTACTTACCTGGCGTCCAGATTTGAGAAGTTATCCTCCTACCACAATATTGACACTAGGTCACAAGATAGCAGTCTGCTAACAATTCCTCTTCATAGCACTTCCTCCTATTCTACTTCCTTCACAGTCATTTTCAATATCCGCCGTTATGACCATATTTCCGAACACTTTAATAACCTCTCTTGGCTCCGTCTTACTGACAGACGTAAATTGCACTCTCTTTCGCTACTTTTCAAGCTTCTGAATTCCTACATTCCTACTTACCTGGCGTCCAGATTTGAGAAGTTATCCTCCTACCACAATATTGACACTAGGTCACAAGATAGCAGTCTGCTAACAATTCCTCTTCATAGCACTTCCACCTATTCTACTTCCTTCACAGTAGCCTCCGCCCGCTCCTGGAATCTCCTTCCTCAAGATATCAGGGGTTGCCGCACACTTGGCACCTTTAAGTCACGCTTATACAGTTACCTGTTGTCTAATAATTAATTTTTCTCTATTTATTTAATTTTATACTATGTCATTAATCTTTTCCTCGTTTTTTTATATATTTTGTACATATTATATATTTAATTCGTTAAATTTAGAGTAAATCAAAATACATTATAAATATTAATTGTATTGTATTCATAACTTGTAATCGTTTATATATACATATTGTAATTTAGATTTAAGACTTTTCTTTTGTATTTTTTTTAAACCTGGTTGAGTGGTAGACAAGGCCTTAAGGCCTTAACTCTGCCAGGTAAAATAAAGCTATTATTATTATTATTATTATTATTATTATTATATGATGTCATGATAAATAGGGGTATGGAAGATGGACAATGGGAAGATAGGAATCTCTGGAAAGCAGGAATCAAAGGCAAACTGCTGTAAAGTGGAAAGCCTGTAATAAGTATTAAGTAAGAAAAAGGAATATAATCAACAAAGGCCAAAAGCACATTCTCAACTAAAAGAGGAAGAGTATTCTGCAAGTGGTCCTAGAGAATGTCATTCGTCAGTGCCATCTACCGTGACAACGATGCATTTATGGACAAGCATGATTACAACGAAGAAATGATTGATAAATTAATTAAAAAGCAAATAAAGAAAGAAGAATTAACAAATATAACAACGTTAAATAGGGAAATTGATGAAAATTAAATTAAGTGCTTAACTCTTACGTATATTGGCATCGAAACAAAACAAAAACTGGCAAAAAACCATTAAAAAACACGATAACGAATTGCATATAGAACAAACAACAAATTAATAATATCGTATCAAATAAAATGGAAGAAACAGACATTTAGAAAAACAAAGATGTTTACAAAAAATTATATTGGTAGAACGACAAGAAATTTCAATATGCGATTCAATAAACATCCAAACTACTTCAGACTTAATGACGATAAATCCAGTTTTGCAAAACATGTCATAGAAACGGGTGATCAATTTAATACGGTCGACATTAATCTTCTTGTATCTTGTAAGCCCATGTTTTCCCTTAACAGAGATTTAGGCGCTCTCCCCCTACAGGGAAGAATTTGAACCATACTAATTTAGTTACACTTGTTTTGGTATAGATATCATTTGAGTGGTCCGTGGTCAGCGTTCCGCCTCATACTGACATCTAGGAAACCAAGGTAGTACTAGGATGGGAAAATTCGGTAAATTTTGCTTAGAGGCCTTTTCATTCAGGCTTAAGGATCTTTTACGAGCCTGAAAATCTTCAGACTCGGGATCCACGGCTTAAAGTCCCTCCCGGAGGACTTGCTCGTTGGATTTTTCCATCCTAAAAAATCCATCGACCCCGGCCGGGTTTGAAACCGCGACCCTCGGGACTAGAGGCACTAGTCCATCGCGGCCGATCAACTTAATACAATATCCATTATTCATAAAGAAAACAACAAATTGAAGATCAATGTTCTCGAAGGGATCAAGATATTGGAAGAGGCTAAGAACACTCATTTACTTAGCGAGAACACGCCCAATGACATCAACCTTCTCTACAAGATTCTTACAAACAACAATTAGTACGATTTACATGCTGAGGATGGAGCATAGGTTCCGAAAGTACTTCAAATTTTACAGCCCCAGTCCACCGCTGTGGTCTCGAGGTAGCGTGCTGCCTTGTCCAGCAGCGGACCCTGGTCGGGACAGGCTCCTGGGTGAGTTTTTTTCGGGGTTTTTCCTCACCTGTAAGACAAATGCCAGGAAACGTAGGGTCCAACGGTCCCCGAACATCATCCGGCCATCATCATCATCCTTCACCTGTGTGGAAAGCAACGGGAAGCTACCACACATATAATTCCAGTAAAGCTGCAAAGCATAGCATGAAAATGCTTATGATTGCAGTGAAAGACCTGCCCTCAGGCAAAATTACTATAGATGGATAAAGTTGAGAACGACTAAGATCTCAGGTACCTATTTTTATATTTTAAAGTTTCACATAGTGACCTTAATGAATTTTAAAGTACTGATTCATTCTTGGCCTACCTACTAGAAGCTTTCCCTCTGGTTTTCTTTCAAGGAGTTTACATGGTCCTCTGTCATTCCCAATTCGCGCTACATATCCTGACATCGTAAACTACTAGACGTAGCTGTAATTAAAGATTCCTACAAAACTTAATTTGGAATAATCTGAATTAATTGAAAATATATTTTATATTAAGGAATATGTAATTAGCATCCTTCTTATTCATCTTTTTAGAATACCCTTTTGTCCTTAATTGAGACAATGGTGCCCCCTATCAGGAGATATCTTATTAGATACACATTTTCTTACATATGTCATTGAGTGGTACGTGGTTGGCGTTCGTACTCAATGAGACATCTAAAGTCCAGTCGCCTAGTCTTCGACCCTGACGTTTAAATTGTACGAAGGGTAAAGGGGGAAATTCGCCCTCTACTGTCAATAAGGAAATTAGTCGAGGTGGGGTTGGATGTCTGCCACAACCAATCACTACTCTTGACGCCGCTAGTACGGTTTGAAATTGCTGAGATGTCCTATCCGCGTGGTTTCAGTGGTACATAAAGCGGTCCCTCTCACTGTATATCCATATCGGCGACACTGTCCTGAAAACGTCAGAGCCGAAGAATCGACGAACTAAGGTACAACTAGGATGGATTAGCTGTCAGTTAAATTTTGCACAGTGGCCTTTTTATTTAGGCTTGTGTGTGATATTAAAACATGTTTGTGAACGAAGTATTAGTCATAAAAACTCAAAATCGAAGTTCACTGAGTGATAATACATTGTATTCACGTAGACTTTCACGGCCGGAGTTGCTATGTTGATCTTGATGAAGATTTTCGGGCTGTAGGCCGTGGTCGTGAGGCTTGTAGTTGATTTTCGGGCTGTAGGCCGTGGTCGTGAGGCTTGTAGTTGATTTTCGGGCTGTAGGACGTGGTCGTGAGGCTTGTAGTTGATTTTCGGGCTGTAGGCCGTGGTCGTGAGGCTTGTAGTTGATTTTCGGGCTGTAGGCCGTGGTCGTGAGGTTTGTAGTTGATTTTCGGGCTGTAGGCCGTGGTCGTGAGGCTTGTAGTTGATTTTCGGGCTGTAGGCCGTGGTCGTGAGGCTTGTAGTTGATTTTCGGGCTGTAGGCCGTGGTCGTGAGGCTTGTAGTTGATTTTCGGGCTGTAGGCCGTGGTCGTGAGGCTTGTAGTTGATTTTCGGGCTTTAGGTCGTGGTCGTGAGGCTTGTAGTTGATTTTCGGGCTTTAAGCCGTGGTCGTGAGGCTTGTAGTTGATTTTCGGGCTGTAGGCCGTGGTCGTGAGGCTTGTAGTTGATTTTCGGGCTGTAGGCCGTGGTCGTGAGGCTTGTAGTTCCCCGACGTTTCGCCAGAGACTTCGCCTGGCATCCTCAAGAGTTGAGGATGGTTGAGGATGCCAGACGCAGTCTCTGGCGAAACGTCGGGGACCTACAAGCCTCACGACCACGGCCTACAGTCCGAAAATCTTCATCAAGATCATCATGATAATACAATGTTTCTGCTAAGTTGTATGGAAGGTTGTAATGTTATGGGCGTCATGTGTATATCAAATGCTGAAGTAAGATTATCAATTCACGTATGAAAAATGTTAATGGAAACAAAGCTGCAAAGGTATGGGGATCCCAATAGGTAACAGACTTTTGCTGACATTACAATTTGCCGATGATCAACTGGTTTTAGCGCAAGACAAATTTGATACGGAATTCATGATAAAAAAGGTTGAAAAACACATATGAATCATGGGGTCTCACAGTAAATTTACAAAAAACAGAATATCTGGCAATAAATAGCAATGAACGAGAAAATTTAATATTGGAAGAAGGAATCCAAATAAAGCAAGTGAAACAAACTAAATAATTGGGAATAATTATGGATAACATTGAAGGTATAGGCAAAGAGAACATAAAACATAGAATTGAATTGAGTAGCAAAATAATATCATCGTTAAATTCCATATGGTGGGATAAGCATATTTGGAAAGGCACAAAAAATATATTGGTAAAACATTGGTGGAATCTGTTGCAATGTATGGAAGTGAGGTATGGACAATCAATAAGTACTACAAGAATAGACTAATAGCTCTAGAAATGGATTATTTACGGAGAAGTGCCAGAAAGTCTAAATTAGAACATGTCACAAATAAGGAAATTAGAAACATAATGGAAGCAGAAGAAAGCATAATTGAAAGAATTGAGGAGAAGGAATTAAAGTGCTTAGGACATGTCTTAAGAATGGAAGATGAGCGATGGTCGAAGCAACTATATGAATGGCATCCGAACAGAAAGAAGAAAAGAGGAAGACCAAGGTTAACATGGAAGGAAAACATGAAGACAGTAATGCAAGCTAGAGGGCTAAGCATCGCAGATGCCCAAGACCGTAGACTTTGGAGGTTTGGCACGGGAAGACGGCAGCAGCTGTAAAAACCCGAAGATAGATAGACAGAAAAATGTTATTGTCATCTCAATGGAAGAAGTGACTTGTGACGTTTCAACTGGGGCATATGAAAGTTTGATAACTGCTATAAAGTTAGTACCTCTAAAATGGCGTCGTCCCTGATTGGATTAAAACGTTTTAAAACATGCTGTAGGTCTCTACATCAGCGGTAGTACAGGCAATACTTTTGTAATTTTTACATTGTGATTTGTACCTCAAAGTAATTTTATCATGCATTTTACTAATATGGACGACTACCGTATAACGCTGAAACTTGTCCACTCTTTGCGTAAATAATGTAAGCTACACAGACAAGCGAGGATTTAGGGCCGATTGCAGGAAACTACATTATCTTCTCCACTTCCTTTGTTACGAGAGGAAGCGAACTTATTTACAGAAAGCTAGATAGCGGATAATGTGCAAGTGGGAATGTCAGATGTCGTTTTCTTTCATCGCGTACACTATATATATAATTTTCTTTTTGTAAGCCCATATTTCCCTCAACAGAGATTTAGGCGCTCTCACCCTATAGGTAAGAATTTGAACCATGCTATTTTAGTTACACTTGTTTTCGTATAGATGTCCTTTGAGTGGTCCGTGGTCAGCGTTCTGACGTATAGGAAACCAAGGTTTTACTAGGACGGGAAAGTTCGGTAATTTTGCTTAGAGACCTTTTATTCAGGCTTAAGGATCTTTTACGAGCCTGAAAAACTTCAGACTCGGGACCCACGGCTTAAAGTCCCTCCCGGAGGACTTGCTCCTTGGATTTTTCCATCCTAAAAAAAAGCCATCAATCCCGGTCGGGTTTGAACACGCGACCCTCGGGACCAGAGGCAAGGAGCATAACCACTAGTCCACCTCGGCCGATATATATATATATATATATATATATATATATATATATGTATTAATTGGGCCCGAGGGCAGGTTTTTCATAGCATTTGCATGCTTTGCTTTGCAGCTTTACTAGGGGATTATAAGTGTGGTAGCTTCCCGTTCCTTTCCACACCGGTGAAGGATGATGATGATAATGATAAGGATGATGATGATGGCCGGATGATTTTCGGGGAACGTTGGGCCCTAAGCTTCCTGACATTTGTCTTACAGGTGAGGAAAAACATAGAAAAAAAACTCACCCAGGAGCCTGTCCCAACCGGGAACCGAACCCGGGCCCGCTGCGTGACGAGGCAGCACACTACCTCGAAACCACAGCGTTGGGCTATATATATCTTTAAATTTCTGGGCTAAAATGTTTTTCATAAATTTCAGAAGTCTTAAAATTACCTCGATGTTTTAAATCAAAACTTAGCCAAAAATTAAGCCAGCTGGCATAAAATTAATGTTTTACTACTAGGTTTCCAGAATACGCGAGTATAAAAATGTAGACCGGTGAACAAAATTTTATTAACGATTTTATTATTAATTTAACACTTCTCATAGAAGGATAAATTATATTTGAAGAGAAAATTTTTCGCCTAGACCGAGACTCGAACCCGGGACCCTTGGCTTTCCGGGCCAAGTGCTCTATCAACTGAGCTACCGAGGCGAGTTACGATCTAGACGCAAATTTTTCTCTTATGTACGTTGTAATTCCCTCGCGCCAAATGCTTGAAACCATAGCTTCTATCTTTACAAATGGCGGCTTCTTAGTTAAGAAGACATTTATTGGGAATTTAACATTACTTTATAGCCACTAGGGCTTCTATTGACGATTTTATTATTAATTTAACACTTCTCATAGAAGGATAAATTATATTTGAAGAGAAAAAATTTTTTCAAGCATTTGGCGCGAGGGAATTACAACGTACATAAGAGAAAAATTTACGTCTAAATCGTAACTCGCCTCGGTAGCTCAGTTGGTAGAACACTTGGCCCGGAAAGCCAAGGGTCCCGGGTTCGAGTCCCGGTCTAGGCGAAAATTTTTCTCTTCAAATATAAAATTTTATTAGTTTTCCCCAATCGTGCAGCTTTATTTTAATATGGATATTATCATATTAGTATCTATTTCACAATTATACAGGCCTACTTTATAATAATACTTACTTACTTACTTACTCACTGGCACTATCGAACCCGTAGGTTCATGGCCGCGCGGACATAAGCTCTCCATACATCCCTATCCTGAGCTAATGCTTTCCAATCATTTCCTGTATAATCTACTTCCCTCAAATCATAGTTAATGTTGTTCTCCCACCTCATTCTTGGTCTACCAACTGGGCGTTTTCCTTCTGGCTTTCCTACAAGAAGTTTCCATGCACGTCTTTCATTCCCCATACGCGCAACATGTCCTGCCCATCGCAGTCTACGGGACTTAACTGTTCTTATTATATCTGGCTTCCTATAAAGACCATGTAGTTCATTGTTATGTAGTCTTCTCCATTCACCTGTCTGTTCATCTCTCTTTGGTCCAAAAATTTTCCTAAGAACTTTATTCTCAAATACTCGTAATCTCCTTTCCTCCCCTAAAGTAAGAGTCCATGTTTCGCACCCATATAATATAACTGGTAGAATAATAGTTTTATATATTTTCAGCTTAACGTTTTTTGAAAGGAGTTGGGACATCAAGAGTCTCTGCAATGCATAATAGCACGCATTTCCAGAATTGAGCCTATGTTTAATTTCTTTGTGCATCTCATTCCTATTTGTGATTATTGTTCCTAGATATTTGAATTCAGCCAATTCCTCAAAATTTCCCTCATTTGTCATTAGCTGTCCATTTCCATTATAATAATAATAATAATAATAATAATAATAATAATAATAATAATAATAATGTGTATTATTATTATTATCCTTAAACCATGAATGAGCACAAACGTGTACATTATTACTAATTAATACATTACGTCTATTACTTAAATAGTCTAGCAAATACAATGTATTGTATTCTTATGTTATTTCAATTTAAAATTGAATTAAAAAAATAATCTCACTGAACTGGTACAAGAGTATGACCTAAGAATTCAAACACTCATTCATGAATAAATATATGTTATCAAAATGCAATACCATTAATTATTAACAATTATATATAAATTAATTAGTGTATAATGCTGTTGTGTTATTATTTAATTGTAATATTATTGTGTTTTCTTTATGTAATTGTAATGTTAATGTTTTTAGTGTATAATGCTATTGTGTTATTATTTAATTGTAATATTTTTATTGTGTTTTCTTTATGTAATTGTAATGTTATTGCTGTTTTGTTTATTTTTCTTTACACTAGTACCAATTATTACTTTATTGTAACGGACTGTCAACAGCACGAACGGCTTACTGCCCGTGGGACCCATATTTGTAAATAATATTGTAAATATCTTACTTTTTTGTCTAATAAAGTCCTACTACTACTAAGAATTCAAAGCGTTTCTATATTTTGATATTTTTAATACGCTTATAATAAGTTAAAACATAAATATAGGTAGGAGTTGAAATAAGTAAATAGCTTCATTGATGGGGATTTAGCAGCTAGAACAGACAAGAATAACTGTGATTTGTGGAAGAAGAAAAAAACAGGAACGTCTGTTTTATACGGCATTGTGTAAAAACACTGGAGTGCAATTAGTCTTCTTGCTAACATCTCCAGATCTTCGGGTTTTTCTACAGCGTTAACTGTGTGCCCTGCAAACGTTGAATCCAACGAGTAAGTTAGATTGTAGTGCATTCATCCCGGCAACTTCATAATTTCATTAAATCGTCCCGTCTCGTCATTACCATCGAGTTATCATGTATTATTGTTGAGAACAGCCACTTGTAGTAATTGGTCATTTAACAACAATTAGTGGTCACACAATCTCAATGTGCCTTTAGGTTATCGATACAATCCCTGCAATGTAAGTCAACGCCCCCGGAGTGAGAGTATTTGAATGGAGGGTCTGTATTTTGCTAAATGTGTTCTAATTCAATTATTCATCATCAAGGGGTGGATTTCTATGAACTAAAAGTGGAACATATGCATGCATTAATGACCTAAAAATGGTTTAAATATGACCTAAATAAATAATAGTTTTAAATAAATAATAGTTTTAAAAAACTAAAACAGCACGCTTTATTAGAAAACCGAACTCAAAAATGAAAAATAATTTTAATTTCCAACACACGTGGGATAAATCTAAAGTGGTCAACAAAAAAATCATCTCCAACACATATAGAATAAAACTAGAATTATCAACAAAAAGAAAATAATTTTACCATCAAATGCGTGGGGTGCTCTATATCAATTAATATATCTGATAATAAACAGATATTGGTAAAAGTAAAGTCCCTAAGAAGAACATGTAAAAATCATTACAAGTATACAAAGTTTCAAGTCGATCCAATGTCTCTAAGTGGGTGAAAATCGTGTTAAAAAATTCCGTTACATAAATACAAAGACACTTTTTTTTATTTTCTGATGATTCTGGCCATGATTTTAGAAAATAAATATGAAATTATTGTATTGTCACGGGTCCTTTACAAGTATACAAAATTCCAAGTCGATCCAATTATTTTAAGTGGATCAAAAACGCGTTGAAAGATTCAGTTACATAGATAGATAGATATATACAGGTCAAGCTAATATAAAGCGTTTAAAAACTAAAACAACACGCCTTATTAGAAAACCGAACTAAAGAATCAGAAATAATATTAATTTACAACACGCTTGGGATACAAATAAAGTGGCCAACAAAAAAAATCATCTCCGACACATACAGAACTTCTTGGCATAAATGAGCTGAAAGACAAAAATTAATGCACTTCTTATCATTAGTTGAATAAGTGAAATGAAAAATAATTAAAAATGTATATCGTAATTATCTTAAGATTCCCCGTGCTGATTACCCGGTGTTGCCCGGGAATCTACTTATCTCGATCTTCTAGGCATAAATGAGCTAAAAGACAAAATTTATTATTGTGAGTTGCACAAGAATCTACGTACTTGTCTCGATCTTCTTGACATCAATAAAAGACAAAAATGGTTATTGTGAGTTATCCGTAAAAGATAAACATATGCTGTCGCGGACTTTTTTCGTAGAGCTTTTTGAGATATTCAATTCTGTGTACATTATTATTGTGTATTTGTTATGGTTTAGGCAGCGTAAGCCATTTAAGCGTGGAAAGAGCTACTTTTTTTCACGTTTTCCACTACAAAGGGCGATTTTTAAGGGCGTAGGATTGAGTATCACAGCTCTCTTATAGCCTAAGTTCATCCCGGGAATCTCCTGAACATTTTACGAAAAGCCCCATCACAATCGGATCAACGATATAGCCGCGCATAAAGTACAAACAAACCAACAAACAAACAATTTTTATATATTACTAGCTAATACCCGGCGTGCGCTGCTACTCATAAATAAATTTACCAAAAGCCGTGCAGTGTTCGGGAATCTGTTTATCCCGAATATTCTTGGCATCAATGAAAGACAAAAATGGTTATTGTGAGTTATCCGTATAAGATAAACATATGCTGTCGCGGACTTTTTTGTAGAGATTTTTGAGATATTCAATTCTATGTACGTTAATTTGGTGTATTTGTAATGGTTTAGGCAGCGTAAGCCATTTAAGCGTCAAAATAGGAACTTTTTTTCACGTTTTTCACTACAAAGGGTGATTTTTAGGGGTCACGAGATTGAGTATTTCATCTCCCTTATAGCCTATGTTCATCCCCGGAATCTCTTGAACATTTTTCAAAAAGCCCCGTCTCAATCGGATGAATAGTATGGCAGAACAAGCTTGTCCGGAAATCGACTTATTCCGATCTTCTTGGCATCGATGAAAAACAAAAATGGTTATTGTGAGTTATCCGTAAGAGATAAACATATGCTGTTGCGGACTTTTTTGAAGAGTTTTTTGAGATATTCAATTCTATGTACATTAATTGTATTTGTAATGGTTTAGGCTGCGTGAGCCATTTAAGCGTCAAAATAGGAACTTCAATTACGTTTTTCACTGCAAAGGGTGATTTTTGGGGGTGAAGGGGTTGAATATCACAACTCTCGTATAGCCTATGTTCATCCCGGGAATCTTCTGAACATTTTGCAAAAAAACCCATCAAAATCGGATCAACGGTATGGTCGCGCATAAAGTATAAACAAACAAACAAACAAACATTCGTTTTTATACATTAGATGAGGTAAATCCTTGGCTAATATTCTAGGTCTACGTATCTAGAATTTAAGAGGTAACCGAGTGTAAGATATCTAATTTCGTTTACAGAAATTATATATCTACCGAAATAGCGCTCTGTCAGAAACACGACACTGCGTTTGGAAATGCTACTACTCTTTTATTAGCCATTTCTACGAACATATGGTTTGATACTAAGAGATCCCATTTCAGTGAAATTATGGCATAGATTGGGGGGAGGAAAATTTTGTGGAAACGATTTCATATTATAGGCCATGCTTGACGGTACAGGCAGTCCCATAATCTATAGCTTTAATCTCCTGTAGAAGAATACATTACACGTGAATTTTTTTTAGTTTTAAAATTGCTGAATTTCACTGCTTACAAAGTTATCAAGTTAATCTGAAATCAAGGATGGCACCTGAGCAACAGTGGAATAAAAGTAAAACGTGCTGTCAGTTCTCTGGGTTGATGTGATTTTACCCTCCGCAGAAACCGTAAAAACTGTATAACAAGAACTTAAGGTTTTATAGATGTTACAACGAAGGTTGGATCGAATGGCATTCCTAATGGGGAATTCTGAATAATAATGTTTTATTTTTTGCATGCACGCGCACCCACACGAACCACAGATCCACACACATACACACAGATAGGTAGATATAATGACACTAATTCCTCTCTTTCTTTCCATTTCTCAACGTTTAAAAAAAGTGCTGCGACAGGAACGATCACAATTGAGGAGTTAAATGGAATATGGGCATAACTCATGTTTTGCTCTTTTTCCGTTTAATGCATTTTTGGACTCGCCATTTTTGTAGTTGGTCAGCCTGAAAAGTCTCGTTTCGATATCTCGATTACAGGAGACTCAGCAGCTGATTGTAACAATTAAAATAAACAACTATGTTAAGCATTTAGTTATATATCCATCCATGCATAGTAATTCTGCCTGAAGGCAGGTCCTTCACTGCAATCATAGCATTTTCATGTTATGCTTGCAGCTTTACTAGGGAATTGTAGGTGTGGTAGCTTCCCGTTGCTTTCCACACCGGTGAAGGATGATGATGATGATGGACATATGATTTCGGGGACCTTTGGGCCTTAAAGTTTTCCTAACATTTGTCTTACAGGTGAGGAAAAACCCCGAAAAACCTCAACCAGAAAAACTGCCCCGACCGGGGCTCGAACCCGGGCCCGCTGCGTGACAAGGCAGCACACTACCTCCAGACCACAGCGTTCGACAGTTATATATCAATTGCTAATATCTCAAAACGTATTTTTTTTAATTGTACCCATATTCCATTCAACTCCTCAATTTCAAAATTAGAACCAGGGACAAACAACGAATATACATATTTCGTAAATAGGACTGTAGATGTCTGCAATAATTTTCCCGCAGCAAGCTTAAATAGCATTCTCTACCTTTGAACCACTTCGTGAGTAACATACAGTTAACCCTGTGGAGAAATAAAATAATAAAAAAACTAAAGGCATTTATACATCTTAATGAATCAAAATTTTCTATTTTTTAAAGACATTTTTCGAAAATGATGTGCATTTTTTCGATTTTTCGAGAGTACCTGATTATCCGTCATGTTGAACCTAAAATCATCTACTTTCAGTGAGAGAGTCCAAGTCTATTAAGTGAACTTTTTTTTTATTTTTTTTATTTAGAGCCCCACCACCAACCCCCGGGTTACCTCGGGTAAAATGCCCTTATCCCCGGGTCTGCTCTATGTCAATATTTATATCTTATCTTTATTGAAATACATAATAAATATACAATTCGGGTATTTGAAGTGTGTAGTTGTTAAATAACATTAAAATAAAGTGTGTTTTGTTTGTGTATGTGTTTGTGTGTTAATGTGTGTTTGTGACTGTGTGTTTAGTGCTTGTTTGTGTATATGTGTGTGTGTGTAGTAGTAGTAGTAGACTGATGACGTTTTTAACGCCTCTCTTGTCTCCGCTGGTCTTCGTCTCGTCTTAATCCCAAGACTCTTCTTGTGTACTTGTTGAGGGATTTGAAGGCTTCCTTCCCGGTCCAGAATTCTAAGGCAGGCGGCCATTGTATTTCACCGATCATGGCTGCTTCCTCCAGCTCCTGCCTGAAGACATTGCACTTGGTACATTGATAGAGCACGTGGACTACGACGTTCTCTCCGGGGTTGAAACAATCACAGAGAGGTGAGTCGGCACGTCCTCTTTCGTGCAGTTTGGAGCCGAAGAGTCCATGACCTGAGAGGATCTGTCAGGTGTAGTGGCTGGGAGTTATCCATGTAGTCTGCATTCTCTTCTGGACTCTCGGGAAGAACTGGAATGTCTGGCGTCCATGGGGCTCCTGTTCCCATTCCAGTTGCCACTTGTCGAGGAGGTGAGAGTCGATAATTCTGCGGACGGCGTCCCTTTCATCTGGTTCGGCGTATAGGTCCGGAGTAATGATCGTTTCCTCGATGTGGACGGGAAGCCCTCTTCGGAGACGATGTCGTTGAATCCTCCTCTCTATGTACAAGTCTATTGGGAATACTCCAGCTATGACTGGAAGGCATGCTCTCGATACAGTGTTATAGGCTTTGGTGACACGTATTATGTCTATTAAGTGAACTCTTAAAATAGAACTAAAAGGTTGTCAAGATAAATAAAAATAAACACAGTAAAGTTTACTTCTTAATTTTAGTTTTATTATCGGTCGCGGTAGACTAGTGGTTATGCTCCTTGCCTCTGGTCCCAAGGTTCGCGGGTTCAAACCCGGCCGGGGTCGATTGATTTTTAGGACGGAAAAATCCAAGGAGCCGTGGGTCCCGAGTCTGAATATTTTCAGGCCCGTAAAAAATCCTTAAGCCTGAATGAAAAAGCCTCTAAGTAAAATTTACCGAATTTTCCCGTCCTAGTACTACCTTGGTTCCTAGATGTCAGCATGAGGCGGAACGCTGACCACGTACCACTCAAAATGACATCTATACGAAAACAAGTGTAACTAAATTAGTATAGTTCAAATTCTTCCCTGTAGGGGGAGAGCGCCTAAATCTCTGTAAAGGGAAAACATAGGCTTACAATACAATACATACATTTAAAAAAATATATCTAAATACAATCCTGGGTATTTATGTTAAATTCTACTCAGTTCACGTATAATTGTTGATTTTTAGTGCTTATTAGGGGAAGGATTTTAATGCACAATAAGATGCAAGAAAATGCATTATAAAAATGTAATAATGCACTAACATTGACAAAACATGCACTAAAATTTAAAAAAAATCAATATATTTATAAAATTCACAATTGCAGGTAAATACAAAGTGTTCACGTTTTTAGTCCTGCATTTCTATGCACATCAAACAACTGCTGTCGATTGTCGAAGAGACTGGACTGGATACGCAGTGCAATAATAAGACTGACAGTGCATGGATATCACCACAAACTCTGCAAAATTTCAATTTTCGTAAGAACTTTATTCTCAAATACTCGTAATCTCCTTTCCTCCCATAAAGTAAGAGTCCATGTTTCGCATTCATATAATATAACTGGTAGAATAATAGTTTTATATATTTTCAGTTTAACGTTTTTTGAAAGGAGTTGGGAAGTCAAGAGTCTCAATTGGGACTGGAAGTAAAATCAAAAAACTAAATATATGGTTACACATAGAAATACATTATATAATGGAAATGGACAGTTAATGACAAATGAGGGAAATTTTGAGGAAGTGGTTGAATTCAAATACCTAGGAACAATAATCACAAACAGCAATGAGATGCACAAGCAAATTAAACACAGGCTCAATTCTGGAAAAAATGTACATTGCCGCCCAAAAATGCAGAAAAATGCCAAATAGAATATTTGAGTGGTTGAAACAAGCGCTAATATGCCTTAAAAATCCACAAATAATGCAATATCCCAAAAAAAATCAACAAAAAATGCAAATAAATGCAACCACAGAGTTGACACTTTTCGTCAAAACACAATTTATAACTGAGCATTGTACAGCCCTCATACAGAAAAAGCAAATGCATCAAAATGCTTGTCCAAGTGATTAATATTTCCTTATTAATTTGTTAAATATGTTTATGTTTGCAACTACGTTATTTTCAATAGGTTAGTCAATATACAATTTACTCCATTTCTTGCTTTGTGGATTCCCAACAGTAGCAAACCTATGAGAGACCAAAACATAATGGTTTCACGTGAAATGTCTATTGTTTGCTATGAACACAATACATAAACGATTACATTATCCATTAAGCCCTTCGAAATAAATAAATACCTCCATAATGTATTCGCATGTCATGGAACAATGAACTCGTAATGTTACGATTTTTTGTATTTACAGTGCATATTAAATAACCAGATCGATGGTGCCCAGTTTAACACTTTCCGTAACATCTCGCAAAACAATACCTCAATTAATATGTTATATGCACGTATAAAAATTATTATTCCAGATGTAGAAATAATATAATCTTGTATATATATATATATATATATATATATATATATATATATATATATAAAGTCATGTAGGGGAATGGGAAACGACATTAATGACCATTTACTGCACAATTTATTATTCGCTGATGACAAGATTATAATAGGACAAGATAAAGAAGATATAGAATATATGATCAGAAAGTTGGTCGATGCATTTGAGGTAGGTGGACTGAAGATAAATTATATTAAAACAGAATATATGTTAATCGGAGGAAATTCAGAAGACCTACAAATAAATACTACGATAATTAAACGTGTTGAAGAATTTAAATATCTTGGATCTATAATAGATAAATCTGGTACTTGTGAAAAATATATTATTAACAAAGTAAATTGTGCAAGGAAGGCGATTAGATCCCTGAATGGTCTTTTATGCAGTAGAAATTTGACCAGAAAAACAAAAAAAGGGATTATACAGACAATAATAGAAAGTATACTTAC